>JAUTXW010003693.1:147500-290000 GCA_030620095.1 Kuschelorhynchus macadamiae | reverse complement strand
TATATATATTTTTTTTTTTTCCGTATCGCGTCGAATTTGACATTATAAATATAATTTAATCGCGTTATAAATATAATTTACCTAAAAAAAGCCTAACACACCACAACCACATACAAAATTATAAATATTGTTAAAAAAACTAAACAAAAGTGATTGTCCGAACCAGGATTAGAACACATCCTTTGCTATGCAACTGGAGCACCCTACCACTGAGCTACTAAGTTTCATAACCAAAATTGTTTGAACTTTCTTTACACTACGCTGAAATAAACATAGATTGCTGAACGATGCCAAGATACGTTATGATTGCCAATACGTCACTTGACACAATCAGGGATTTTGATTGGCTCTACAGAAGTCGGGGAGCTAAATATCTTGGTATATCTTAATACCTCTAGCCGCTAGTCTTATAATATAGCAGAAAATATACTTGCGTTTATTCACTGATTAGACAAAATCATCCCTACAGGCGCAGCTCATTATGTAAATTTATATTTATCGTGAGTGCCGTGTTATCTAAATAAATAGACGCTTCCATCTATTCATAAGGAACAAAATAAAACGGGATAACAAGAATATCACCTGGCAAGAATGTATCAATCAAATACGAAGCTGTTCGAAGAGATGGTTTCTTGCACACCACACACTTAAGAACCATTATGATATTAAAAAATTCAATTCTTATTAATTATAACCCAAAAGGAATCACTTGGAACGCCTAAACCAGCACTTTTAATCACCCAGTACGAATGCCAAATTAACCTCTTACTATTTTATTTACGTTATTCTTAATAGGTCCAGGCGGCGCGGCATTGTCACCTTTCTCTTGTATAAATGTTTTAATATTATAGTTTTTGAGAAATAAGATTACTATAGACAGACGAAATATATAGGATAGTTGGCAATATTTTATCTATTTTATTTCCATTGTTTTTATAATTGTTTTCGATAGCAACACGTTTATACTGTGAAGTAATCTTGGTCCGGAAAATAATGATAATAGCGGATTCTTTTATACTTTAAGGTTTTATCCATTAATCGGCTTCTTGAGGTCCGGACCTTAAAAAAGAGCCTGGCTTGGACGCGTACCACCGGGCGCTGACCAGTTTAAACTTTAATGTTGCACTACTGTTCACTATGGGTACTAAGCTTTAACCGCGATGCTGTTTCTGTGCTGCATATAAAAGGTTTAAGCTTCGAAGAGGGGGGCTGTAATGAAACTACTCAATTTGCAAAGAAATTATAAAAAAAAATTATGATTTTCCAAACCTTTCGACTTTGACATATTTTCTTTTTAAATACCATAGGTAGATTTTTTTAATACCATAAATATTTACGCTTTAAAGCACAGTGGCCAATATTTTTCTTTTTTTTTTTTGAGGCTGGCCTTGAACATTTTTTTGCATAGATACTGTATAGTATACACCTAGAGCTATCACTTATAGAATTCATTGAAGGGTATTTTCGTTTTTCTTGCCTTTAGGCTTCCTTTTAATTTTCGTTTTTTTTTCGTGAATTGGCACTACGGGTTCCACCCATAGTTGGTTTATAACACACGTAGGTGAGCATTACCTGCTTTACGTGGTTAGGTAGATTGCCTGATGTCATAGCTAAACAGGAGACATAGTAGCCATGTATAAGAATTTTATGAATTAACACTAGAATTTCTCAACAATGTTAACTTGATTAATGTGCGAATGTGGCCATTTTTTATACCTTTTCATAGATAATTAATACACAGGAAACCTTTTCATCATCGATCAGCTTAGTTGCACCCACTGCTGCCTCTTGTAAGCCCTGCCACTCTGCGCTGCCGTATCCAGTTCGTATTTATGTATTTAATGTCGCCAGTCCATCTAGTTGGAGGGCGTCCCCTACTTCGGTGGTTTAAGTCTTCTCCATTCATGTTTACTCCCAGGTTTTCCCAGTTAATTTGTTTAAATGTATATTCGAAGAAGGTTACTAAAAAGTTTGGGGAAATAATATCTCCTTGGCGAACCCCACGCTATACTTTGAACTTGTTTGTATATTCATGAAGTCTGATACAACTTAGCTGTTTCGTAAGTGTTCTTTAGTAATGCGATGTAGCGATGATTAATTTGGCAGTCTGCAAGGGCTCGTAACATTTTCCGGATATCTGTGCTGCCGAACGCCTTCTCATAATCCACCAAGATTAGAATAAGTGATTTGTTATATTCCATTCACTTCAATGATCTGAAGACTTGTAAGTGGTCGGTGGTTCCATACCCAAGAAAATTTTTGTTCCTCATACCATAAAATTTGCAGAAATCACCCTTGAACCGTCGTCAAGAGACGTTTAAAAGTTAAAAACCGACAAGGAACGGTATTAACATTATATACAATATTGTAGCTTTTTTTAAGGAATATGTAAATATTGATTCGATTTAAAAACCTCAAAATATTGACTAATTATCAAACTAAAAGAAATTTAGAACATATACTGAATAAAAAAAAAATAGAACTTTTTTAAGACTGTTTAAACTGAAATAGTTTTATTTTGTAATAAATATAATAATAATCTTAAAATAGCTTTAAATTTTGGTTAAAGTTGAAGTACTTGTGGTATTTTGACAAAATGTGTCTATATTATTTTTTGTATTTAAGATTATGCCTAACACTGTTTCCTTTTGTACTAATGCATGCGAAACACTGCTTGTGGTTCCTGTGGTTGCTAGACAATTTTTTTATATTTCTATCATGGCTTCGTGTTTTCAATATGTATTTGGAATAATTTCTGTTATTTAGAGATTTTCTTTATTTAATCTATATATATATATTTCTTTCTTCAGGTAGTAGGAGACAAAACGAAGAAGAAATATTTTTTATATATTGTTTATTTCTTAGTTAATACAGTCTTCTGATATTTTTCCTTTTATGTACAGATACATATTTGTTTAACTCAAAACTTTTTTTACATGTACATATTGAAGAGATTTTATTTATTCTAAAAGTTTAGATGTAAGCTTTAGCATTAGGAATTTTTCATTCTATTTGTTTAAAAAGAAGCTTAGTTTAGTTATGGCCAGTGGTTCCTCTTAGTTCAAATTAAAATAGGTTTTAACGTCTTGTTAATTTATAAATTTACCAAGCGTTTTAGAATTATTTTTTATTTATGTATATCATGCCAACAATGTATTTATTTTTAGTTATAAAAAATTGAAAACCAAAGAATCTAGTAAATAATGGGTTCCGCTGATGCAGCCTAAATCGATCGTGGGGAATTAATTTAATTTAAAAATAGGATGAAAACTATATTACCAGTTTTACATTTTTTCTCAATACCATGCCTAAAACAATGCAATATGTAATTTTGAGCTAATGGCGTGTAGAAGTAGGTATGGTTCTAGTGGGAGTATTTTTCTTTCTTCATGCCTCGTTCTTCTACCAGAGCCGGTGTGAGATTTTGCGGGGCCGTGAATAAAATAGTTTCTCAGGGTCGCCCTTTAGAAAAAAAAAACGTGAGACTCCCTTTTATAGTTCGAGAACAACAAGCAACTACTACAAACGGATGATAAAAAAAATTCATGCCTTTTGTGTTAAAATAATAATTTAGTATAGCCGGTTAAAACTCGAGACCGATAGGGCTTGAAACCAGGCCCATGTGTTTTGCCGCTCATTCTCAGGCCTCGTGCTGGCGCTCTCGCTTCCAGCCTGATATAACACATGTTTCGTTAATTTGATATAATTATAAATCTACATACAATAACAATTGCAGCCCGGTATCCATTGTTTACTATATCTTTAATTAAACAATGTAAAGCTCTTCTAAGACCAAAGACGCTAAAATATATTTAAGTTATATGGTGCCCTTTTAAAACAAGTCATTCTATACATTGTATTCAAGACTATTTTGCACATAGCTTTGTCATTTTCTTATACTACCAACATTATATTTATTTTTATTGATTAATTGATTTGAAAATGCGTTATTAATCAGTTTAACGACAGACAAAATAAATTTTTCTGTAGTTTTACTATAATTTTAAACAGGTTATGATATCATGGTATTAAACTATCACATCTATATACATTTACCGTAGCAATAATAGACGTTCCTAAAAACTATTTATACAAGTATCCTTTTCAATTATGATTTGTCAGATTTATTATCAAAATTTATATTGTATGGTAATTATTTCCTGGAAAACTATTGGTAACTCTTTTTTTTAGAAAATTTTGATTAGCCTTTTTTGTTTGTAAAAAATAAGTTGGATGTATTGTAAAATAGTCCTATAAAATAATCCCTAATTAAGTAACTGATAATACTGACTGTGACATATTTACAACAGAACGTATATTTTGCGGTAAATCTCACAAAACGCACGAAAAAAATGTTAAATAATATTTTGCTTGCCCCTCAAACAATATGGCCGATCTGTCAAAGTCACGTGACTTAAAATCGTCAATAATCTGCTTCAAATGTCCCTTATTTTTCTAACTTCAATGTCGGATTTCCATTATTATATAGTAGCATAGTTCTTATTCAATGGAAAGCTGGATTCTTAAAAATCGTTTAAAGTTATTGAATTACTTTTTTTCATCATATGTCCGGGTTCCATCAAAAGACGGTTCCTTCATTTCTGAGTTAAAAATGTTTATATTTCATAAGTATAATTAAAATGCTTTGGAGCAGTAGTAGTTTTTGATATTGTTTAAATTTATTCGTGCATATAATTTTCAGTGGAAGTAGATTATAAATCAGCTTGTATTAGCGATTTCAGGCATTTTTTTCACTTTTTTCTGACATGCATCGTTTTTATTATCAAAGTAAAGATTTTCCAGTAAAAATACGATCCTCAGAATATTATTTATATGAATTCTGAATAAGGTATGCTTACTTAAAATATAATTAAATTGTTTGTTATTCAGTTTTCATTTAACCCTCGTTGTCTCAACATAGATCTGAAATGGGGTAAGTCAGTTTAAATACAACATTATTAAAAAAAACTCGGACATAATAAGGATTGTTAAAGAATATAAAGGTTAATAAAACACCTCTCCCCCCTTACTCTTGGTCTGATTACGCTACTGTTCATTAGGAGCGATTAGCACTAGTACCTACCTTTCACGAACAAATGCTAGCATAACATAAAGTTATACTAACTTTATATCTAATAAAGTAAAATACTAAAATAAAAGTTCGTGAACGCTAGTATTTGGGCAATTATTAGGTTACGAGCGAACGCGTTAGCGACAATTTTTTGAAAATAAATATACCCAACTAGTACCTGGTTCGAAAAAATGGGAAAGAAATTCATATGCTTCACATATTACCATGGTAATATTAGCAGTGCTTAAAAAATAATAGTTACAAAATTACCGTGTTAGTGACATATTGCCCAGTTACTGACAAGTTTTTATAAAATAAAAGTAGGACTAGTAGGACCCACATATATATATATATATATATATATATATATATATATATATATATATATATATATATATATATATATATATATATATATATATATATATATATATATATATATATATATATATATATATATATATATATATATATATATATATATATATATATATATATATATATATATATATATATATATATATATATATATATATATATATATATATATATATATATATATATATATATATATATATATATATATATATATATATATATATATATATATTATATATATATATATATATATATATATATATATATATATATATATATATATATATATATATATATATATATATATATATATATATATATATATATATATATATATATATATATATATATATATATATATAAGAAGTTTCGCCCTGGCATTTTGAACATCTTCAGAAAGAGTTATCGATACTAAAATTATAAAATATACCTACATTAATATTTAAAACTTACATGCATTAATACTTAATGAGTTAAGAAAAGAAAGACTGACAACATGTATGAGACACACTGTATATAAATCACTGTTACGATGTTATAACATATTTACAATTTAATATTTGATATTATTTCTGTGAAAATTACAAGAGTACGAGCCTTGAAATTATTTATACAGGTTAATTTTGATCATTTTGTCAGAAACTAATATTGAATAAATTATTTAGTACAAAACAGTTTTTATTTTCCTGTGAAAGAAACGGAATTTTTCCGTTGTTTTTTGTTAATACCATTTAAATGTAAAGTGCTATGTTATAAAATTAAATTAAGGTGTTACCTTAATACATTTATGTACATATGGCATAAATTATTTATATCAGTTCTGAGTTTTTATGATTTCTTTGATTGCTAATTTGTTATAATTTGCATCTTTTGTAAGAACTTTAGAGTTTTCATAGTCGATGTTGTGTTTTTCGATTTTTCTATTTGTTTAACGCTTTTGTGGCATTCTTTATATATTTGTGTCCTTTTATTGTATTTTGAAGAAGTGGACTTGTCATTCCAATGTATTTTTTGGACACTTGATTGTTTTTCAGGGAAACTTTGCTTTTAAGTTTCACAGGTAATTATGTTTAAATTATGTTAAAATTATTTCTTTAAAATTTATTTATTTTTTTTGTGAAAGTCTCTCGGTGTAGGGAAGGCAAACACATTTTTTTCTTCTTCTGGAGTATGGTTTTCGTTATATGAAGACCTGTTAAACAGCCTATGTGTGCGCTGTTTAATTATTTTGTTAATGTGTAGTTCTGGGAAGTGATTTTTAGTAATACGTTTTTTTACATTTTTCAGAGTCTTTTTTGTATTCTGGTGATGTTAATTGTAAAGCGCAATCAGCTAAACCTGTTATGACACTTAATTTTTGATGTTTTGAGTGATTTGAATTATGATTTAGATATCTCCCTGACCAGGTATCTTTAGTGTCTCATTTTATTTTAATTTTTTTTGTTCTTTATGAGTGTCATCTAAATGTTAAATTCATATAGAGTTTCGTTTAATTTATTTTTTGGAATTGATGTTAAACAATCCTCAAAACATTTTCCTTTCCTCCAACCATGAAGATGTTGATAAAAGTTTTCTTTATAGTGAAAATAATTTGTTGATAATGTGATTTTTATAATTCCTATAAACTCTTCTAATGATAGTTATGTATTAGATTATAGTTATTCATTCCGGGTGTACATCCGTTCACTACTGTCGTTCTGAAAAAAACAGTTTTGCTGACGTTTCGCCAAAATCACATTTGGCATTTTCGAAGCTTTCTTTCTCGCATCCGAATAGAGACTCTACACTCGATTGAAGTTTAAGACATGTTATTTGCATTTTTAACAATTAATTATTTAAACAACAACTTCAATGTTTATACACTTTTAAGTACTGGTTCTTTGCAAAGTATGTCTAAGAATTTAATTGATCAAGAAATTATTCCCGACAATCTAATAGTTAAGAAACTGCTTTCTTCCCCATTTTAGTCCTTCTACTTCTTCTTTCTTATTCTTATTCAATTTCTACCGAATCACGTTTAAGCTAGTTCTTATTAGAGTATTTCTACCCAATCACATTTAAGCGCTGCTTTCTACAGTGTTAAGAAACTGCTTTCTTTCCCATTTTAGTAGGGATGGCAAAATAAAAAAATATGTCGATATATTGAATCATAGGATTTATCGAAATAAGATATCGATATACTCCATATATCGACTGAAAAATATCGATATTTTGAATATATGGATATATTCTTAATAAACAATTTTTTTTTAATAATTAAAATGGGAGTTTATTCAGATAGGTTAATAAAACACAAAACAAAATTTAAATTTATTTCTTTGAAAAACATTACATATACTTAAAACAAGCCAAACTTACTCGAACTTAAAATATTTATATAAAAATGTTTATGCTACATTATTTGTAAGCTTTCTGGAAGAGAACTCAGAAATAATAATTTAGACAATCTTTTGCCAGTTAAACGGTTTCGGCTTTTTGTTGCTGTCAAGCCAGCTTTGGAAAAGAGTCTCTCACTTGGGACGGAAGTTGCCACTGCAGAAATATTTTATTGCCACTTTAAATAGATTTGGATACACAACCTTCATTTCCCCCCAGAGTTCTAGAGGGTCTTCCTTTAAACTCCTTACTGGAATACTCAAATATTGAGTTACTTCATCGGCCCCCACATCAGAGGTCACAGTTCTCTTTTTTGTGTGAGCAATTTTTTTGTGGTGCCCCATAAGTCAAAAGATTCTTCTTCCTGCTCCGATACAACCACATCTGAATCAGATGAGGAGGAAAATGATCCGTTTTGAGCAATTTCAGATTTCAAGTATCTTATTGCAGTTGATATTGCAATTGGATCCCTAAAATGTAAGTTTTTAAATCTCGGATCTAAAACTGTTGAAATTGCAGGCAAAAGTGATTTCCCAATACCACTGAATCTCTTATGAAACTCTTTCAACAGTTCTGTTCTTAAGTTTCTTCCAATTTCGTAATTTAATTTTGTTTGTTCATTCTCTTTCAAAAAGGTTTCAAAAAGGCAAGCTGCCATTGGAATAATTTTACTAATTGTTATGTAATTTTGCCCACTTATTTCATTGGTTATTTGCTCCAAAGGGTAGAGCAATCTTCTTATTTCTCTTATGACCATATAGTATGTGGAATTCCACCTTGTTTTAACATCAAGGATCATTTTTTTTAAACTTCCTTCAGGTGTTCCAGCCTCCCTTTGCATTTTACGAAGTAGATCAGTTGCTTTCACACTTCTTTTGAAGAAAACAACAATTGATCTAACTTTTTCTATTAGTTCGTTAAGACCTTGTGTGTTCTTGATACTATTCTCACAAAGAAGATTGAGCGTGTGTGCAAAGCATGGTACATGTTTTGCTTTTCCAAATGTTTCATTAACTGCTTTAACAATATTGGCAGCATTATCTGTAACTACGGCAACTTTTTTATCAAGGTTAATTTCCCATGTATTCAAAGTTTCGATTAATTGCGATCCAGGATATGCTGCTGTATGTGATTCAAACAATTCTGTTATCCCAATGGTAGCTGAAATTAATTTAAGATCCCTAATAAAATGTATAGTAATACCCATGAAACTTTTGGTTTGCATATCAGCAGTCCAGGTGACAGTAGTCAGTAGGGTAAAATACTGCACATTCTTTAAAATGTCCTTTAAGAGAAGTGAAGCTGATTCATACTTCTCGACTATAGCCTCTATCAATTTTACATTTTTGGAGCCACCATCTAAAAATAAAAAATAAAATATTTTAATTTCAATTACTGCTTAAGTTTTCTGTTGAAAAGAACATTTCCAAATTTTATGTATAGATCCCTAAAACAATTTACCTAACCAAAAAATGCATACTTTCATGAATCATGATTTAACTAATCAATAAAAAGCAAATGGAGATAAAAAATAACAGAGATTAAATCACTGTTCGTGATATATCACTCATCATTAAGTTTTGTGAGGAGTGAGGACAAAAACCGATTAAAGAAATATTCTGTTCATTATTACCTGAATAAGAGAAGACCTTTTTGATTGTGTTTGTTGGCTGTTTTATTGAAGGTAAAATTAATGAGCTTGAGCTTAACCTTAACTGTCGTTGTGTTTGTCTACTACCACAACTGATTATTAGTTCTGGTTCTCGTTCTGATGTGGATGCCTCTGATTCTGATAGTTCCATAGTTATGGTTGATGTTGATTCTTTTAATAAAAGTGATTCACTATCACTTATATTTGCACCATCTGCCAAATTTGTCTTCTGAAATTGTAAAAGATAAACAATATTGTTTGTGTATTTAAAGTTTATAATATTTTATTTTACCTTATTTATTCCAGAACTGGAACATCCTAGAATTGGCTCATTACTACAGTCCATATCCATTTTAGATCCTTCAGACTTTTTGGTCACCTTTTTTGACCATCTGTATCCTTGCCCTTTTTTAATTGCAGAGGAACTTGTAAGTGTCCATGCTTTTGTTTAAAATGACTGTTGAGATTAGTACTATTCCCTGACGTCTTTAATATTTTCGAACATATATTGCATCGAGCTTGTTCCTTTGACAACTTTGTAAAATGGAGTCAAATATTACTTTTTGGTGGTGCCATTTTTTATTATATCTTTCCAACCACGATGTAGAACGTACTTTCAACAGTGTATTGGAATTTCGTCCTATTTAAACCTTTCACTTTTCATAAAACAAAACACGACAAAACTTCACAAGAATCACAAGCACAAGACTAATACAATACCATTGAGAAATCGAAAAATATATTTTCTGTCTATGACATGACTAAGACAGGTTGAATCAGTGCAACAATAGCAAATTAATGATTTACCCGCAATTGGCAACGAAAATGCGAGGCTTTTGCGAGGGCCAATTTTTTTTTCAGTAATGCTAATTATCAACGCAGGAAACAAAATCAAAGGTTGCAGCTAGAAATTTTAACAATACTCGTCAACAAACATTGTAACCAAAAGTCCATAATAAACTGTGTAAATTTGCTTGCAGTATGGTAATACTGTCTTCAATTGCCATTTAAGACTTGAAAAGCCTTTTTCTATAGTGGTGGTCCTTTTACACAGAATCTGAGCTAATTTTAAGACAATTGCTTAGGTAGCCCTTCCTTTTAGTTTTTGAATATAGACAAGCAAAGATTTTTACCTCACCCGTTGCCGCCAATAAGGTTGCCAGATTTCTCCCATATGACAATTTGTCACATTTGTATTATTCCGTTCCTTTTACAACTTTGCTCAGTACAGATTTGTCTTTACTTAGCTAATAATAAAAATAAAATAAAAAAAAGTTTTTAATTTAAACGATTTTATTGAAAACATTTTACTAACAGCTTCAAAAAATAATACTGTAGGTCCCAAGTTTCAATCATCACACCCCTCTCCCTCATCAATCTAAGGCATTGATCAGACCAAAAAATAAAATCGTTGGGACGGTGTTTACATCCAGTCAACTCAGTTTACGCTACGCCCAAAGATTTTGTATTCGGTTTTTTAATCAATAACAGATTTTCCATATTTTTATCCCGATTTTTGTGAAAAATTTACTATTTGTTTAATTATCTGGGAGCTTCGAGCTTGTCATCTGGACATCCCACCACGAATGTCCAATGACGAGCTCGAAGCTCCCAGATAATTAAACAAATAGTAAATTTTTCACAAAAATCAAAACATTTGCAGTGCAGATCCTCGAAATTAGATGCTCTTCTTGGTCCACCGCAGGTATAACCAATGTCTGTCGATTCGAGAAGCGTGCAATCGCCTTCAGATCACCACCACGTGCTGCTGAAAGTTAGGAATCTTTTTACGATGGATGAAGGGCTCAGGAATTCTCGCTGGGAACGCCGGACACTCCGGACAGACATCTCCGTCGCCAAAGCACACAACCGTTCTACACTGTTTTGTAATAGCCTTTCCTTTCCGCGAAGTTAACACTTTAATGGCCGAAACGGAAGTGTGCAATCAAATTTTAAAAGCAAAACACAAAGTGACAAACATAGAAAAAAAGTAATTCATTTTCTTTGTGTCAAATGTAAAATATTGGGTCGTATCTAATGTCCACATTCCTACATGTTTGGTATGGTTGTCTTGTCTGGTTCGGTTCAACCCAAGCTTCGTGGTTTCGATATATCGAAAATATTATATTGATATTTTTTCGATATATCGGTAGTAAAATATCGATTAAAATATATCGATATTTACAAAATATCGATATATCGTTGCCATCCCTACATTTTAGTCCTAGTTTTATCAACAACAAAAATAGCGTAATGACTTTTTTTTGTTGTTATTATTTACGCATAATAAGGTAAAAAAAAACCACTGAACACACTACCAATTTGTTTATATGCCACTGCTGTACTATAGAAGTCATCATCAGAAATACTATATTCATATCCTTCATATTTCAGTGAAATAGATGAGGTTTTATTATTAACGACATTAAGAGGATTCTTTGTTAGATTTTTATACGGATTACTGAGAGTATGGTAGCTTAAGATATTTATTACCTATAATAGGTCTAGTTAAAGTATAGTTCGAAGTGAATTTATGAGGGCTTGTTTACAATGATATATTAAAATAATGAAAGCAGGCGTATTATTCACTACACATTGCTTTTTTAACCTATGAGCAGAAAGGAATAGTCGTGTGGTGTTTTAAGCCGATTTCTTCCACTTTTAACTGACATAAGTGATTTTACAGTCGAGTAGTAAATGATTTCAAAAAGAACTTAGTCATTTATCTAGAAACATTTTAGTTGGCATCATTGAAACATGTAGGTAAATTTAATTACAAAGTCTGACTTCTTTCACGTACTAGAAGTAAAGTAGTTAGATTATTAGATAGTTACTGGAGGTAAAACGTATTCAAACTCAGGTTAGATAGATAGGCAGATCAGACTAAAATGTTTAATAAAGTTCCTTAAGCTTCTAAGAAGAGAAAATAACTGGTTATGTAATGAGCCTTCGAGCATCAGATGGCGTAAAAATAAACCTGGTAAAAAGATAGTGCAGAAATAGGCGAGAAACAGTACAATCACTTGAGGAATTACAATCATCAATCTTGATCTTATATTTATATATGTTGAATTATTCTTGAAGATTGTAAGGTAACTACTGCTAGTAAAATGTATTCAGTTACTGACTTCTTTAAGCTAATAACAAGATAAAAGTAACTGCTTTTTTAATAAATACTAACAATTGTAAGCTCTATGTTACCGCAATATGAGCGAAACTCCCAAAAGTTATAAATAAGTTGTCTTATTTAAGTTTTTAGGTAGTTACTAACGAAAAATGGTTCTCCATTTACGCTATATAGATATATCATCACTTGTGTCTGAACTTGGAACAATACAACCAGATATAGCTAAACAAGAGCAAGCACCGGAATCGGCTGGTTTCAGCCAAATGCATGGGTATCGGATGTACTTATGTAAACGGAGGGGGTAAGTATTATATAATGTAAATAGTTTGGAGAAATCCTTAATTATCATTACTTGTGATGAAATCTGTCGGTTACTTCGCTTTAGAAAGCTTGTCAGTATTAAACCAAAATGAATAATCAAATAATTATTTTGAATTCAGTGGACAGGATATGAAATATTTAAACTTATAGAATATTAGCAACATCCAAAGAAGAAAGAAAAGCTATATGGCTTCCTGAGCGCTTCAAAACATTGACAAATTAATTCCTACATCAAATATGAAAGCTATTCCTTGTCTACAGAGATATGAAGAAGGCAGCTGCAGGTCGGAGATTAAACGAAACAGAATTTGGGTTTGAATCTGCGGATTAATGTAAAAAAAGTCCATGTAAATGTGTATGCTGTTATATATTTTTTAATAAAATTTAGAGGTGTAAACAATTTAATAAAAGGTAGCAAATATTTTTTTGACCCATGTGATACCTTAATCTATATAGGAATGTGTTAAAAGCATCATAATCATACTAATTATATCCTTTTAGGGAAGTCTGAAACAATACCTTCGGCATTTATTTTGTAAACAATGTAAGTGTTAATAACATTGTTTGATTTGTTAGGAAACCCTTAGAGTAAGAATTAAAGTAGAGATCACAATTCATTCATAAATCACGTTAGGAGTATGCCCCAACATGGTTCCCCTATTTTTCACATTCTTTCGACCAATGTTTACGATAAAACGAGAAGTGGGGATAGCCCATGTTCAAGCCGTGGCCATTTGTTGACGAATGTCAGTGGCGGCGCGAGTTTTCACGTCCCGCATAAGGAAATATCATTAATCGTGAAAAAATCATCGTTCTGGATTGTTACAGATCTTCATGTTTTTCCATTACTGTCGGTCGATCGGTCTGTTCCAGTATAGCTAAAAAATCCACTTACTTGAATAACTTTAATTTTATTTCATTTTCCACAAAAATTACGTCTGTTACAAAAAAATATTGGTATGAATTCAATGTGGCGAAACAAAATGGCGACCTGTTAAAATATTTGATATACGAAAATGAAGAAATAGGCACTGCTTCATTATCGTTGACAAAATTAAGGATTCTTACCTATTCCTTAATGAGGCAGATAGGTATTTTTACAGATATCAAAGAAATAATCGTTCCCTACTTCACTATTAAAATCAAACCGATAAGTTAGGTAAGTTTAAAAGAAACTTAGTTATTTATATATTATTAAACTTTAGTTTTTAGTTATGTTTGCCTCATGTCACTGTCATTTTGTAATGGTGACATTTAGAAAATTTATTTGTTCAGTTGTTAGAAATGTCACCTTAAACCTGTAACTGTCAAGTTAGATCTTGTCTAATTTTAAACCTCTTTAATGAATACTATTGTTAGAGTTTTAAACCATAATCAATGCTTTTACGCGCTTTTATTGCCTTCCTACTCGTCTGATTGTTTGTTTGTATGTCTGGTTCAAATCTTGTAATGGATTTTTTTTCTTTTCTTCCATTACCGACTATTTTCAAATTTGACATGCATACACTTTCAGATATAAAAAATCCGAATTTTTTTAATCATCGTTTAGAAATCCAAAATGGCGGCGCCAATACGGCCGACGAATTTTGTTATTTCTGTAGATTAAACTGAAAATTGGTGCTTAGGAAAATTTAAGAGTATCAGCATTTAAAAATTTAAAATAGCGGTGCCAAAATGACAATGTCAATAGGTCGGACGGATGATTTTAACATTTGTGGGGATTATTTAAGAATGCACAACAAAAATCAAAATGGTGACGCCAATATAGCGAACGAATTTAGTCATTTTTACAGATTTGGCTGAAATATCAGTATCTAGAAGTATTTAAGAACGAAAGTTATGAAATTTTAGTCAATATTTGAGAATTAAAAATGGCGGCACCAACATAGCAGACTAATTTCAAAATGTTTGCAGATTTGATTAAAATTCGACATTTAGGGGTATTTAATTTTTGTCAACATTTTAAAAATTCGAGATTGTAATGCCATTATGGGGGCGAAATTTTAACATGTGTACAGATTTGAGAGTACATATCATACATTTTTACTAAATATTTAAAAAATTAGACTAGGAATGCCTAGATTGCGAGCTTATTTTAACATTTATATAGATTTGATTAAAAATCGACATTAAGTGTGCAATTTATACATTTTTAGTAATAAATATTCAAAATGGGGATGCCATCAATCAATCAATCCGATAAGTACTTTTTTAGATATTTTTAAACATTTAATTAGGCCATCGTTTTGTTCTCCCATTTTGAATTTGTCTCAACATTTTTACCAGTTCTTCTCTATATAATATTTGATTTTTGAGCAAAATTTGAACATAATCGATGCAGTAGTTTTCTGCATTGACTTTTATAACATTTTATTAGGCCGCCATTTTGGATTTGTAGTAAAACTTATCAGTTGATGGTCAAGTCACACCTAATTTTTCTGCAAGATTAGAATAAAATGGATAAGCAGTTTATTAAGTAATCATTTTTTAACATTTCAATAGACCGTCATTTTGTTTAGCCAGATTGGATTTTTACCAAAATGTTACCACGTCATCATCATATGACCTTTAATTTTTAAACAAAACTTGAAGTAAATAGGACCAGCAGTTCTTGAGCTTTGTCGCGGACAGACATACAGACTAACCGACGGAACTGGAAGGAAAGTAAAAAAAGCGAGCGCTTTAAGATAAGAATAGAATAGCCAATTGTCATATTATTTTTCCATGTTAATAGCTAAAATTTAAAAAATAAAAGATTTTTTTAATTTTCAATATCCTAAATCTTAAATTCTAACCAGTTTAGAACATGGTTACGAACACATTTTTACTTTTAATACCTAAAGAATCACCATTTAAATTCCTTTACCTGACAACACTTATATAAAAAATTGGCCCAACTCAAGTTAAAATTAAAAAAACGCGCGAAATCATCCGAAAATTTATTATTTCATCCAAAATCTAGTGATTTTCGAAATCGCAGTACGTTTTTTTGAGCGTGTCACCCTTTGACTATTTTAATATAGTATAGACATATTCTATAATTATTTTAATTGTAGGAAAAACTATTGTAATTGTCAAAAAAATCACCCCAGAGTCTTTCTTGTATCATTGTGCTTCTGAGGATTCTCACATGACCTCTGACGAAATAAACGTTCTATTATACTGAACCGGATTGGTCAATACGTCATGTGACCCAAAATAAGTGAATAAAGTATCTTCCATTAGACATGTCTCCTGGAGAAGGAAATATTGCTGTTTACTTAGTGATTAAAAGAAAATTCCAAACTTAAACGGCCATTTTTTTACAAACCCACATTGCCGCACCATAGTTAGGTCAACTAAAGCTCCTAGTTTGGCAATGTCCAAGGTAAAGTAAATAAAACTTATTTATTAAATATTTAAACAATCAATGTTCTTCTAATGTCACCGCACCTTTAGAACGGTGCTTCTTGAAGTAAGGCAACATATAATTAGTTAATGTTAACCATATCAACAAATACACAATAATACATTAAAACACATGCAGTCGTGACGCTAAGAAAATCTTGGTATATAATAAAATATTATTTAGCAAATTAATTTTTTTAATGTTAAAATTTATTGTAGTTCCACGACCCGCTATTGGTTTTTTAGCCACGCCGGTCACGTGACCCTGTAACAGTCTTTATTGTAGACTATTATACTTTTTTACTATAAGGATCCCTTGTCAATGAAAGTGGAATGGTCTAATACCACAGCGGGATGGTCTAATACATGGAGTTGTCGATCGGGTTTGCCATATCTAACTAAAACTATTGTTACTGGTGTAATCTGATCTTAGGCTTTGGGTATTTTAGTTTGTATTTTACTATTTTGCAATAAAAGTAATTCCTTTATACTGCTTAGAAACTAATACTGGGAACACATTACTATTCTTTGTATGAAAATTTTATTGCATCATGTTTAAACATATTCACCGTGATATAAATTGGTATAAACATTGGTGTTCCTGGCTAGGCTTGGTGTCGTCGTACGGTCGACCTTATACTGTGAGGTAATCTTGGCAGTGGCTAAATATGTAAATAATGAACTCTATTTTTATTCTTACTCTAAGAGGAAACCCATGTGATACCTAAATCCATATAGGAATGTGTTAAAAGCATCATAATCATACTAAGTATATCCGTTTATGCAGGTCTGAAACAATACCTTCGGCATTTATTTTGTGAACAATGTAAGTGTTAATAACATTGTTTGATTTGTTTGGAAATTTTAATGAATGTATAAAGATATCCAAAAATATATCTCTTATAATATATCCTCTCTGAGAACATCACCTATATTACACTAACCAGGAGCTAACTATTAAGCATAGAGATAGACATCATTAAAGTCTGAATATTTAACTTTTAAACAGAGAGTTAATTGAAGTTTACCTATTTAAAAAATTAAAGATTTATAATGTACAGTTACATTCAGCTGCCAGCACGCCATCAATGTCAGTAAATGATCAAGAAGTTCGAATAATAAACATATTTCTAATTTACAATGGTAGCATATATTATAAAAAAAATAAGCTCGACTAACTGCATACATTAATTGTATGTTTTATTTAAGGTCATTAAGCATTCAAACTGTGATAGATTAACAACAAATCTTTCTACCAAATATAGCTCAAAGACATTCGGCCAGCCGTAACAAAATAACCAACGTAGTCACTGACAGTTAATTGACATAGCCAACATACCTGTCAATACACAACCAACCTAATGATTCATGTGTTAAATAAGTATCAAAATCCTTCCAAGGAAGCAAAAAAAGTCCTAAACAACAAATCAACAAAATATGTCGCTACCAATAAAAACTAAACACAAGGGAACTTTAAATGTTCATTTCCAACTAAGATCTCCAATTTTGGGTCTAATAATTCAGATAAGTTGGAAATCGATAAGACGGGTGCTCAAAACGGAGTGAAACCCTTGAAAATCAAAATGACCCTTTTCCAGCTGCCAAGAGGTGAAAAATCAGGCTCATCACTTTAAACAGTATATCAGTGGTACAAAAATGTGCCAAAGTTAGCAAGAAATGACGTATGTCATGATAAGTTAAAACATTATAAAGGGGCAAATTATTTAATATTTATAGAATAAAAGTACTAATAACTTTAATTATTTCTGAGAATCATCAATAGTTACTCGGGCTGTAGTTACTTCTTTATGTTACAATAACAGAAAAAAATCTTGTAAGTGATTGCCAATTTATAACATATTCTTGCTGAGTATAGTGATCAGTGCAAATATAGTTTTAGTTCCAGATCTTTTGCTAAACATTCTGGTAACTTTTGATAGACGTATACGATCTGGTTAGGAACACAACCAATCAGTACTACTTTTGATAAATTGGATAACTCTTCCTTTGACATGTGTATCAAACATTTTTTCTCAGAAAACACTTTTAAATAAACCATGGTATTCGCTTGATGCTCGCTTCTATATTGACGATATGTTTTAAAATTTGCATAAACTTCAAAAATTTAGTATTAAAGAGAATAAACACGTTTCCTCCATCCTGATTGAACTCATTTGACTGGAAGAACCGCTCTCACGTAATTATTCTTGAAATGCCATTATTAATATTTTATATATCAGTTGAACTTTTAATGCAGATATTACAAATTTCTGGTTAATATATATCTTTTCTCACATCCCTCTCACCTATAAATATATTTGCATATACTCGTGCGTCTGTTGACCTTCGTATTTCCAGTCAAGACTTGAACAACTGGCTATTTTGTCTAAACACCTACCTAACTGATTATGTTGATACAGCGTAAGGGTTGCTAATATGTTATATGCATATAAACTCAAGGAAATAATAATTATATATATATATATATATATATATATATATATATATATATATATATATATATATGATTTTGAGATGAAACAAGAACGAGTTATTCCATCTTTAAATGCTTTAGTATTCCAATTAAGTGTATGTTTCTACTTTTAATTTTGGGCATTATACAGGGTGAATTAAAATTTATACATATTTCTTGTTTTTTCAAAGTCGCCATGGTGTACCTCAAAGCTTTAGCTAACCTTGACTTTTGTAAGGATAGAGCAATTTTTCGTTAATATTTTGTTTTTATTGCCTACCATAAGAGAAATACAATTTTTTATTTAATTACATTTTTAGGATTAAGTAATCTACGTTTTATATAAGTGCGACCCGAATTTAAAATTAGTCTTATAGAAAATTTTCACTAACATATCATTATACTCGGTTCAAAATACTGTTGGACATACAGGGTTTCCTAAAAGTAAGTCTAGCTTGAAAATTTTAGGTTTTTTTGTCTGCAGGTATTGTATCCACACGTGTCTCGGTTAAGGGTAGACATTCTCAACCACTGAAATATTTAATAAAAAAACTGTTTTGTAACAACAATAAACATTTTATTTACAAAATAGTAGGAAAATGACAGATTAAATACGTAATAAATAAAAACTTAATATTTTGTAATACTATTTCTAGCATCCAGAACCTACATCGGCGAGGAATTACTCAGAACAAGATTATCCGAGAAAGGTTCTCCCATCGACGTGTCAAAATACTTCTTAATTCATTAATTTTAGTTGTAACGGGTTGATGCAGTTCAAACGATCTTTTCAATAAAGACCATGTATATTCAATAGGGTTTGAGTCCGGCGATAATAGTGGCAATAGAATATGCATACATTAGGCATCCGTTATGGCGTGATGAATTACCCTGGATCTATGTGGGCGGGCATTGTCGTTAGCATAGATATATATCTAGGCACTTTTAAAGGCTTATTTCAAATAAAATAAGCACATTCTCTGAAAGACCACAAAACTATATCCTACCAGAAACTCTAGGCATGACATATATGATCGCATTCCTTCCACAGAATTAATAAGAAAATCAATTATTTACATTGTCATAAAACTTTACAGTCATCTTCCAGAACATTTAAAAACAATCCCTATGTTTGCACTCTTCCGAAAAAAAAACCAAAACGTACCTCATTAAAAGATCTTTTTACTGCGTTAATGATTTTTATAATGAATAAGTCTCATTAAAATGTTTTTTATTTGCTTGTTTACTTAAATCTCAATTACCTCATTGAAAGGCCTTTTTACTGAGTTAATGATTTTTATAATGAATAAGTCTCATTAAAATGTTTTTTATTTGCTTGTTTACTTAAATCTCTTTGGGTGCTCATGTTGCATTTGAAAATATTTTATAAGGAATGAACTGTCTGATAGTCCGTTAACATTAATTATATTTGTTACATATTGGATTAAAGTTATACATTTTCTTTTTTTTCTAATACACTTTAATTACTTTATTAGTTCAGTACACTTTTTGTTTAACTTCACTTATTTTGCTTGTATAACGATAACAAAATAGAGTTTAAAGTCGCGTAATTTTTTATTTCAATGTCATCGAAATTATTCACTTCGCATATGTATTGTTTATTTCCTTTTGTTAGGTCAGCTGCATTCATTAATGCTTTACGGCAATGTTACGAATATAACGAATGTTATATTTACAATTTATGTATTTGCATTGACCTATCGAAAAATGATTTTTTTTCGATTATATTTCGTTTTTTTCGTTGTTTTGTTTTTTTTGGTTTAAGGAAACTTTTGCTTTGTGCATAAAATTGTAACAATTTTCCTGCGACAATAAAGCATACTTTTGTATGCGACAATAAAGAATACTTTTGTTTGTTTTCATTCATGTTACCATCCATAATGTATAAGATCGTGCGCCTGCAATATCCATTGCCAGACCACAACTAATCCTCTAACAAAAGGATGTACCTCTTAAACTACGGCATGGTGTCGAGGAGTTTGCCTATTTCGCCAAACGTGAATTCTTCGTGAATCTGTATAATCTAATTCTGCTTTCATCTGTAAATAAAGTGGTTTTCAATTCCGGATTCCAATTCAGGTTGCTGACGAGCCCAGGTCATTCTTTACACTTTGTGATGAGCTCGCCATGGGACCCGACGCAAAAATCTCCTTGAAAGAAGGTCAACCTCATTTTCATTTCATTTCTGGCAGTTATTTTTCGCTCAGAAAATTCCTGAAGCTGAGTTCCCAAATACGTGGCAGGAGTAGTGGGAATTCTTGCAGTAAGAGTATCAAATCGATCTTCTCTTCTTCACGGCGTCTGCATACCGAATTTGTTTCATTGAATGTACTTTTAAGTCGACATATCACACTTTGTGCAACACCAAAATAATAGTAAAGGTCCACTTGATATGCACTACCTAAAAGCATACCAATTCCCTGCTTTCTTAAATAACGTCGTGCAATGGTAGACACGGGCGCCAATTGTAAAGTATGAATACTAGTCGCTAATTTTTAATGTTAAAGTCACTTTAGGAGTCGCGACTGAGAGTCTGTTGACTATGGTTTTGTTTAGTTATAAATGATAAGAATTACCTCGGTTAACTGGGTTCTATTTTTTTTGTTGATCAGAATTTGTTTAAGGCGCTATCTTGCAATAAGATTTTTTTTATATATTAAAACAAATTTAGAATAATAATAATAATATATAAATATAATGGTTATTTAAGTACAGTTTTTTTATTGTATTCTGGTCTCGCCCGATCGTGAGAATACTGCATGAGTTAAATTACACACTTTAGGTTCCTTCTAGAATTAATATTTACTATACCTCGATTACCAGCATATCCAAAAGTTGACGCTACATATCCTATCCTTTTAGGATTCTTTATTAAGCAAACATAATACTACATTCCAACTGTGCTAAAGTAGTACAGTTACCTTAATGCCGAAATAAATTTACTTTTGCCCTAACTAACTTGGTTAAAGGATGGCACTATAGCAATGGAATGGAAACTTATAATGAAATAATTATTTCGTTATAAACCCCTCATCCTACCAAGAAAAGTTTGATAAATTGTTTTGCAAACTTTTCATAACTGACAACGTTCTTAAAGTCGGAAATTAATAATTTCTCATCCACAAACTCATTTAAAAAAATAAAGATATTCGAAGGTGGTATTATTAGATATATCATAACCTTTACATATTACCAGTGAGAGGTTTATGTACCAAATATGCCGCAAAAACTTTCTTCATTCAGAAGCAGAAAAAAATCTCGTTCAGACCTTTTAGAAATGTAAAATTATTCTGGACAAATTTACTCAAATATTTGTCTATACCTACATTTTACAAAACTAAATTAAATATCTAAATCTTTAAACTTTGTCTGTTGGGTTTATTAAATAAAAACTAACAACTTAAGATTAATTTATTAAGATCATTGAAATTGAAATAGTTTATAGGAATCATTCAATTTAGATAAATCCTAAATTTATAACACATTATATAATAATCAACAATTAACTCGTAAACGTTGTTGTTGACACAAGGGCTTTTTTGTTACTATTCCCAATTGGCTTAAAAAAAAAATAAAAATTAATATATTGTTAAGAAGGAATCAGATATTTATATATCGCTGTAAGTAAATAAATGAGATGTATTTTTAAACATTCAATTACTGAAATCAAATGTATGGATATATAGAGGTAATATAAGAATTATGTGAATATAGCCACGTAAGTAAGATAAATGCTTAATCATCCTCACCATAACTAGTAAAGAAGAAGTTGTTTTTAAGTCACTAATATGCCAATTACCCAAATCATTACCATCCATATCTTTTAAATAATAAGATATCTTAGAAATTACTTCATTTACTACCCAAGGTATGTACCTAGGTGAAAATTTCGCGGTGTAATCATTCGGTGCATTAGATAAGGTGAAATTTTTCTTCCATAATTTGTCTCCAACTCTAAAAGTAATCTCCCTTTTTTTAAAATTATAATGATACTTTTTTATTTTTTCTTAATGTTGGAAAAAAGGTTAAGTCATTCATTCAGTTTAAGTCATTAATATATTTGTTCTTTGTGAGATACTGATGGTAAGTTATCACCTTTAGAAATCTTGCCATATAAAAAGGCTGGGACCTCATGTACTGCTGTTCTTATGGCTAGGCCAACTATATGTATACTTAAATCGCAACATTTATGGTTATCGCGAATGTAACATCGGATACAGCGTACAATGTCGCGGTTTACCCTCTCAGTGTGAATAGCTTGCGGGTGATATCTAAGTTTATAGAACATTTTTTAAACATCATAGTTTTTTAATAATTGTTTAAATTCTTTACTAACAAATTGTGGGTCTTTATCACAAGCGAAAATTTGAGGAACGCCATAAATAAGAAATATTTAATTTTCTAGAACTTCAATAATACTTAGAGGTAGCATTAGACTCAGGGTGTACAAAAAAAATTGGTAAATCAATCTACTACAACCAAAACGTAACGGTTGCCTTGTTTTGATCTGACAGATAGTCCACAGATCTGCTGAAAGTATTTGAAATGGAAAACTAATATCTCTATACTTACCCATAGGGGTTGCCTTATTAGGACTTTTATTAGCTTCACAAATTTTACATGTACGTACATAACGATAAACTAGTAAGTCTGTTTTTAATTTAAAATGCTTGGTTGGCTTCCCCGGTTCATATAATAGATTGTCCTTTTTTCCGGCTTTTCAAAATGTCTGTTATAGGCGAAAAAATAGAAGAAAAATCCTTTGTGAATCCGATAAGTTTTTTAATGTCAGTCGTGTTTTTTGGAATAGGGTAATTTTGAACAGCAGTTACTTTTCTTCACTAGTATGTAAACCGTTTTTCTCAACAACATATTCTAAATAATTTAAAGACATTTACAGAAATTACATTTTTAAAGATTTATTGTTAAATCGGCTTCTTTTAAATGATTAAAAACCTCTTTGAATACTTTAATATGTAATTCAAATGTAGGAGTGCTAATAATTGTATCATCCAGATATACAAAACAATAGGGTTCTAAAGCAGGTCCCAAAATATTTTCCATTGCGCCCTGCATAGTAGCTGCCCTTTTGATTAATCCGAAAGGCATTAGTTTATATTCGAAAAGACCAAGACCTGTACTGCAAATGTGGTTTTTGGTCTGGAAGAAGGTTCAAGGGGAATTTGATGAAATGCTTGAAGTAAATCTATAGAAGATAAATATTTTGCGTCTCGTAATTTAGAAAGTATTGTATCAATTCTTGGCAATGGATAACAATCTTTAATTGACACTTATTCGTCTGTTTTCTTTTTCCAACTAACTAAAGAGGACTGCACCTAGGGGAGCTGGAAAGTCGTATTATGTCTAATTGCAACATTTCATTAATTGTTTAGATGTTCTTACATTTTTGGAGAAAGTGGATAAAATTAATTTATATAACACTTGGTATAATGAGAGTTTTTATTTGATGTGAGGCTAGGCGTTTTTTAGAGTAATAGGTAAATAAATATTGCATAATAAAACATTTTTCTTGGGCAATCAGTATAACTATGACCAGTTTTTTCGTAACATACCCTAGGTCTGTCAAAGAAGATATATTACAATTTCTGTGAGATTGGTTTAAATTATTAGATGAAAAACTTGAGGAATTTTGAGATTTGTAGTTCAGTGCAAGTTCTAGTAAATTATTATTATTATAAGGAAGGGGCTTTGTATCTTTCGAACCAAGATGTAGATTCTTCAAGTTTCTTACATACATTTGAAAGTTCAGAAATAGTATTAATGTAAAGTAGAGCTAGTTGGTTAATAAAAAATGGTAAACGATTTCTGCGTATTTGACCACCCTTTTTTCATAAGGTACCCTTTCGTCTATACCCATGGTTCTGTTTTGAAGTAAATATTTAATTTCCGTACAACTTCATCCCAGTTTGAAAAATTTAGTCTGTTCGTAGAAAACCAAGTCCAAGCAGGATTTTTAAATATATCGCAAGTTGATAAAAATAAGTCTTGTTCAGTGACATTTCTACTTGTTCTAAGCTCTTCAATTTTTTCCAAAAATGACATGACAGATTAATAGTTTGGTGAAACATCAAAACTTATATGCCACTTGGTTATCATATTCAAGTGGACATAGAGCATTTGATAAAACGTTATTTCAACAGACAAATCTTTTACTTATTGCTTCTTTTGCAAAATGTATTATGTATATTTTAGTTTTAGAAGTCTGTATAATAATATGTAGGTGACAACCTTCGTAATTTTTAAATGTGAACCTTATTTAAATAAATGTAGTTAAATCACCCTTAATGTAAAAAATGTATGAAATTAAATAAAAATGTGTATGTATTTCTCCAATGGAAGACAATACAACAAAACTAAAAAAAAAACAAATATTAACTACGCATTGCCCTATTCATACAAAGACAAAAGTTAGCTAAAAAAGTTCTGACGTACACCACGGCGACTTTGAAAAAAATATAGAAAAGTCTACATTTTACAAATTTACAAAAAATAAAAGTAGAAACATACGCCTACTTGGAATACCAAAGCTTTTAAAGATCAGATAACTCGTTCTTGCTTCACCCAAGTTTAAATACAGAGATTGAGAGAGTATGAAGTTAGTTGAATTTATATTTTTTATAATATATGTTGTAAATTAGAAACGTGTTTATTATTCAGAACTTGTTGATTGTTTACTTATATTGATTGTAGCTGAATATAGCATAAATCTTCAGTTTTTTAAAGAGGTAAACTTCAGTGAACTCTCTATATTTGATAGTTAAACATTCAAACTTCAATGATGTCTCTCTCTATGTTTAATAGTAATATAAATAATGTTCTCAGAAAGGGTATATTATAGGACATATATTTTTGGATGTCTTTATATATTCATTTTAAGTTTTTATTAAGTCAAACGATGTTATTAATACTTGGCAATCGAACATATTTAGTGATTGTTTGCAAAATATATGCCGAAGTTTTAAATATTGTTTAAGACCAGGATATACTTAGTTATTATTATGATACTTTTAACATGTTCCGATATAGATTTACCGAATAGTCAATGGGTAGCTTCTTCTCATATGTGATTGACTGCAGTAATTTATATGTTAATGTTTTGAAGTGCTCAGGAAACCATGCAGCTTTTCATTCATTTTTGATTGTTGCTGCTATTATATTACCATACATAGTTTCAAATGCTTTCAACTGGTATATCTGATGCTTCTAACTAATGCAACTATTAAGATATAATATTTCATTTCTTGACTTGGATTAGGAATATCTTCACACTATTTATATTATAAAATACTTATCCCCTCCGCTTATACAACTATATCCGATACGAAGGCATTCGACACCTGTTTATTCCTATTAAGTTCAGACATAACCGATGATAGATCTAACTAGCGCAAATGGAGAATAGTCGCCTTATGATGGATTTGATCACCTTTTACCGTCAGTAGCTACCTAAAGCTCTAAATAAGCCAACTTATTTCTACCTTTTGGGAGCTTAGTTCTTATTGCGCTACACTTTTTACACACACAAGTGTTAGTATTCATTAAATAACCAGGTAATTTAGTCTTGTTATAAGCTTAAAGAAGTCAGTAACTGAATAATTTTTACCAGCAGTAACTATCTTACAATCTTCAAGAGTAATTTTTCATATACAAAGATAAGATTGAAACTTGAGTTTATATATGTTTAACTTATTTTTATCTTTTTAGGGTTTAGCTATTATAATATTGTGATATACTTAAAGCTTACCGTAGTATTTATTATATATTCATCTGCTTTATCTCAACTCACCTCCGGTTACTATCACTCCTCAAGTGTACTGTTCCTCTCCTATTTCTGTACTAGCTTTTTACCATACCGCAGTCTGATGCTCGAGGGTAGTAGAGATTCACATGTTTAAAGCTTGTCTTTCAAACAAGTGTTAACTCGTTAATTTGAATGACCATATGTCTTATTCTATAATAAGGTATTGTGCACACTTAAAACTTACAATTGTTAGTATTCATTCATCAACCAGTTACTTTTCTCTTGTTAGAAGCTTAAAGAAGTCCGACTGTGAAACATTTTTGCCTGATCTGCCTATCTATCTTCCTACATTATTTTTTTTATCTTCAGTAACCATCTTATAATGTTCACGATTACTTCTACGTAAACAAATATAAGTACAATTTCAAAAACTGACTGGTTTTTAATACTTAAACAACGAATGTTGTATTAAATAGGTGTGTGTATTATAAGTTAAAGAAAATTACGGTTTTTTTTCTCACTAGTTGATACTGTGAGTCATCATCGTAAATTCTGTATTCCTGTCCTTTATATGTCAGTGAAATATACCAGATTTTATTATTAAGGGCGACTATTTAAAAGAGCTGTTTATTGCATTGGGTTGATTTATTCCAATAGGAACTAGCTTAAATGTGATTGGGTAGAAATACTCCAATAAGAACTTTAGTGGACGACGCTTAAACTTAAACAGAAGGGAGGGGTCTTTGGCAGCCCTTTAACTACGCATTCGCGAGTCTGAAAAGATTTGCCACGGCCAGGTGCCGCCATACTTGTTGAGGTTTTGGATCCCCATATTTTTAATGGTATATTTGGAATACTAGAACCTTCTTTCCTTTCCGTGAGCTTGTCTTTGTGACAAATCTTTTGCCAATATTGCATTTGTTTATATAATAGTCAAATTCGATATGATAAAAAAGGTATTACCAATAAAAATTATATCTGACAGTTTCGTCAGATATAGCAACATAATACCTTAATATTAATTTAGTTTGATGATAAGCTAAAACTTGCGAAAATTGTTCAAGTACACTAAATATACTACTATAAAAAAGAAGTACCCCGAATTTAAATTATTTAACTGCACATAGTCGGAACAGAATTACCTTTTAAGGACTAATTTCGCAATTAGCCTTTTGAAGAATTAAAATGGTTCAAGTTCCAACTCGTAAGTATGATTGTCGAACAAATAGTTTAGGATCCAACTTCTCCCCACTTTATTTAGAAAGTATCATCTGACTTTGTCATAGAAATTTAGCATATTTATGTAAAAATGCTAGAGTTTAAGGTTTCTCAACATGATTTAAGTAATTTACATGTTATAACTATATCAGAGTAAAGATATTAATATATCATGAAAGGTCATTATATAGCTGGAGTTTCTTTAAACGACAAACATAAAATTTTCTGCATCAGAAAATTATTAATATTTTCATTCAGATAACATAACTAGTTTTTGGTGAGAATGTACCTTAGTTTAAGTTTTTCATTGTGAAGGGTGTCATAGTAGTTTAAGTAGCGTATCTAATGAACAATTCATTATTTTTTTTGTATAAACTAAGTAGCTCAAACAATGAAACTTTCATTTAATTCCTTGTATAAAAGTCTGTAAATAATAAGGTTTGCTCCAACATCGCGTTTTTTGAGTTATCTTAAGGACGATTGTGATCTTAACATAACAAATAATGTTATTTTTGAATATATAAAATTGTATACGCTAACTGCCGCAACAGATATTTTAATAGGAACCATTTTGTTTACTATGTACCATTGCACTTAGTTTTCTGAACTCCCTGTATTTAGAATTTTGGTTACATAAAAACATTAATAACTACTTTGTTATGTTCTGCATACATTTCACTAAACGACAAAATATCAGTATTTATTTGTAGCTACCTTATATAAAATTAATTGTGTTGTGAATTTAGTTTATCATGAGTATGGTAAAATATTCTTTTTAAATACGTATCTGTAACTGAAATTTTACAAATGATATGACGTAAATAAAGATCTTAAAATTGTTCGGCATTTTTTCTTTAGAATATAAAATTAATCCTAAGCTGTATATATTAAGATGCTGTTTATTCCAACAAAGCTCCTGTTGAATAAGGGTATAACTAATCGGCTTAAAGGAATTGATATGTGTTTTAACATCGTAAGTATAGCAGGATAATTTGTAGAATATTGATAATGATTGGGTATCTAAAGGCCGTTTTACATGCTGCAATTCTTCTTTGCAATATGCAATAGTCTTGAACCAAGGCATACGCAGTTTGAAAAAAGATACAAATATCTTGCCACTGCGCATGCTTTTGTTCAAGACTATTGCATATTGCAAAGAAGGATTGCAGCATGTAAAACGGCCTTTAGTGTTAAGATCAGGCTCATTCACGATCAGTCATGTTGTGTAATATGTTCGATTGTAAATGGCTATGAATGACAAGTTGCGTTACAGTTGATGATATTTGTCTAAGGCCCTCAATATACGGCGCAATCCTAATGTAATAAAACGTCACCGAAACATTAGTCTAACTAGTTTCAAACAGTAAACGGCACAGGGTGCAACGTGTTTGCAAGAAATCATTTCACGTTGTGTTGTAGGTGAAAATGGATATCCCAAGTAATGAGGAAGCGAAGAATTGTTTTAATATAATTATCGACGAAGACGTAAGAGAGGAAGCATGATGATTTATCCCTATATTGAAAAACATATAAATTGTAGAATGTTTATCGCCGCTAAAGAATTAGAAAGAACAGATTCTAAATTTTTGGCGTTTTACCGCATGACCATTTTCATTACTTTCCCGATTTACACCCCAATCTTTCTCTGTAACGTCCTTACGGGAATAGTCAGTCAAGTTGTAATTGTACGAACAGGGATGTTTTTCCAGTTTTTGTACAAACGGTACATTAACTTGTTCACTAATTTTTCTTTTATATTTTTATTAAGACGGTTTCACGTGAAACCGGCATGACAAATCACATGCAACTGATGAGAAACGGATTTCTCTGTCGTTTCAAACCAGTTTTACCGTTAGTAGTGGTTCATATAAATACATATATCTCAAAACTGTTCGGAAATTTTAAAGTAATTTGAATTATAGCTTCGTTACATTTTCGTTACTAACAAATCTGTTACGCCAAGGCTATACATCGTGAATGGTGAGGTTGCGTATACTAAATCATTTGGAATATTTCATTCTATGAAACCCGCTGCTAGTTTTTTTTAAGGTTTTGTAATTCGGCTTTTTTACACCAAACCTTATCTAAAATTGCTTCTTTTACGTTTTTATTTAGTACTTTTTCGCTGAACACTGCAATGCTAATGTTATAGTGGCAAGCTTTTTTATTATTAATGTTATTAATATTATTAAAAATAACTTCAAGAACTAATTCTAACTTACGAATTTGGACGACCAAAAATTGTTGCGTAACATTGACCGTGAATACGCTCCTGGTTTTTTTTTATTACAATTATAAAATTATTTTTAATGTAATTTTATAAACATCTTGTCTCAATTTTAAACATTAGTTTGTCGGTCTGCCTGTTCGCGGCATAGCTAAAAAACTACCTACCCGATTGACTTCCAATTTTGGTCAAAAATTGATAGTCATATCGGGATGACCTGGTAACATCTTTGTAAAAATCCAATATGACGAAACAAAATGCGGCCTAAGCAAATGTTAAAAATATTATTACTAAAAAACTTTCTCAAGTTACCTCAAATTTTGCACAAATCAAGTATTAGGTAGTAATTAACTAGTAAAATTTTGGTACGAATCCAAGATGGCGAAACAAAAATGGCTGCTTTTTAAACATTTGTAAAGATTCAGCCTGAAAAACTACTTAATAGATTGATTTTAAATGTTGTGCAAGAATTAACTCTGGTATAGAGATGAACTGGTAAAATTGTACTGCGAATTCAAGATGGCGGAAAAAAATGGCTGCCAAATGAAATGTTTGCAATCCTGGAAAAATTCAGGTTTTACGTATCTATACGTTTTACGTCCCTAGAAGCCCCCAAAAATACGTTTTCTTAATTCCATCGGTCTGTCAAACAAAAGAACTTCCAAGTTTGCTTTTGGATCCACAGTGCGACAACCCATTCGAGCTGAATTAGCTAAAGCTGTTGGTAAGAAATGTGTTGAAAAAGACATATTTAATGCATCTAGAATAGCTGTGGCAACGGTATGGAAATTACTAAAAGCCCGTAGTGGTAAACGCAAGATACGCACACCCAGAATCATACCTGTTCCAAAGGTTAATGGGTTATTACCTTTAGTACCAATATTTGCCGAGCTCTCGGCATTAGGGTCCTTAGCGGGCGGTGTGGTTGGAGTAGTGCCCGCGGTAAAAACAGCGGAAAATGCTGCAACTCAAAAAACAGGAGGTGAGTTACGGCTAATTTCGAAAGGAGGCGGAATGTATTTAAAACCATATCGAACAGTTTAGGACTTTTTATGAACCCAAAAAACTAAAAATGCCTTCCTCGAAGGCCACTTTCGAATATACATTACACTTGAAAATACCATCCAAAAATGATTCGGAAGTTACATATTACGACAGCTTCGGTAATTTATCGCCAACAAGTGAATTGGTTCGATATCTGCGAATGGGCCGGGAAGCAGCAAAGGAAGACATTTACTATACATAGATTGGCAGCAGAAATTTGGAACAGTCTGGTGCGGACATTTATGCTTAAAGTTTCTCTTAGATCGAGATAGTTATAAAAAGATGGTGTAATCGTTAAAAGCCTATCATCGTTCTGGTATTTTATTAAAAATGACTTCTAAAAAGAACATGTCTAAAGAGTAAATGATTGCTTGTTCCACAAATGAAATCGCACTTGTTTGGGAAAAATTACCAGGCAACCTGAAATGTGAAATCGATGTATTAAAGTATCAGTAATGTACGGCAATAATTTAGAAGTCAAAGGCGATGGCCCAGCACCTACGAGACTGTTTTGTAAAAATTACAGACAAAAATTGGTTTAAAAATTCAGAACGAAGGAAACGATGCACCACTTTTAGCCCTCTAAATTTTTGTCGACAACAATAAAAGACAAAAACAATTGATTTTTTTTATCAGTCATGTATACATTAACCCTAACACGACTCTCAAGCGTGTGGGCATGCACTTGTTGGATTTTACACGTATAATTCCATTTTTAGTATGAAAGCAACAATTCATTCCCATACAAAAAAAAACCAATCTTCACCATCTATGAAGTTAACAATTCCACCAGGAGTATAAGAAGTGTGCGAGATTGAAAAAGAACTGAGAACTGCTTTACAAGAATCCACAAAAGATAATGATGATAAAATATTTTCATTAACACCCAATAACAACACACTGAAATGTGAAATAAAAACAAAATACATTATAGATTTTACAGGAGAAAACTGTATTTGTAAGATGTTGGGATCTGATCGTACGGCAAAAAACTTGGAATCAACCTTTTATCTCTAAAGCATGCCTTAACTCACAAGAATGTCATATTTTATTCGAATTTGATATTGATGTTGAACCTAGTTATAAAATAACGAAAGCACTTGCATACTTGATTTATTTGCCGTTAACGCCTGAAGGACGTCAGTTCATTAGAAAACGTCACTCTACGCATCTTGGACGATAACTGTGAACTTATAGATTTTCACGTTGAGAAGATTATTATAAAACTGTATGTATAAAACAACCGTAAATGTTTTCTTCAATATGTCAAACCATGGTAAGACTTAATAAAAAGAAACCAATTTCTAAAGCGAGGTTCATTCATGATCCTGACGTTAGATCAGAAGGCCATCACCAGCTCTGTGCAAAAGATTGTAGATTTCTTCAGTCCATTGGTTTAAAAGTACGATGCCAGGAAAAATGATGACAACTAGTGAAAAAATTAAACCTATTTTCGATAATTCCATCATAAGTCTGCAAGAACACACAGATAAATCCTATGGATCCCCTAAATTTCAAAATTCCGATGAAATTCGAATTCCAATTCAGTTTTAAGATATAATTTTGGATATATCGGAGAGTTATATCTATATCGAAGGGACATTTAAACCAAAGGACGCCACGAAAAAGTGCTTTCTAACAATTCATTAGCTTCTATTCGACGAAATTCGATGAGATGGGTGATGAAAAAGTCCAATTGTCAGAAAACCTGGTCTAACTACAACCCTTAAACAATGGTTTCCTTTGGTAGTATACTTCTGACGTGTGGTTGGGGTCTAAATGAAGAAAACCAGCACATTTTAATGTATTTTTTGGTAAATTATTAAGATCTAATGGGTTTTGCCGAGGATTCTACGACCTGCATTTTTAATATTAAACAGGAATTGATTATAATAATTACCCGTACTTAAAACTTAAAAGTTTTTAATTTGGAGAAGTTAAAGCCGATATTAAAATTGACACACTGTAGTGCCAATAGCTATAAAGAAGATGCAACTGAATTTACAGAGATAGAAGTAACATAAGAGTTTATCTTAATTCAACAGTATTCCCATATGAAACATGGAATTTAGATTTTTCAAAGAAACTACAAAGCAGCCTACTGGAAGTATAAAAACTTCCAAAGCAATTACTACGGCTGAGAATTTAACGACCCATGATGGATTTAGGTAAATACTTAAAATTATTGATTGTTCACATCAGGCCGAAGCTGTAAAATCTTCAACCGTGGACGTCAAGTTCGAGTTTGAAACACGAAACAATCGGTTTTTCAACCACACTAAAGTTTTCGCATTAATAATCCGTTATTTTATTTTTAGATATATGTTAAATGGTTACGTATCAAACAAGCTTGTTTAGTCGTATAAGTTATATATGATCATACTTTATATGTTGAGGTTAGCAGCAGTTACTACGGCTGAGAATTTAACGACCCCATGATGGATTTAGGTAAATACTTAAAATTATTGATTGTTCACATCAGGCCGAAGCTGTAAAATCTTCAACCGTGGACGTCAAGTTCGAGTTTGAAACACGAAACAATCGGTTTTTCAACCACACTAAAATTTTCGCATTAATAATCCGTTATTTTATTTTTAGATATATGTTAAATGGTTACGTATCAAAAAACTTGTTTAGTCGTATAAGTTATATATGATCATAGTTTATATGTTGAGGTAGAGTAAATCTTAATAATGAATAACAGTCTTGAATATTTTTGAAACAAATTAAATAATAAAGCTTATCAAACCAATTATTTTGCATTTTATTTTAATTATAAGTGAATTACAGCAGTATGGTAAAAAAACCGGTTTATGTATGTATTTTTCGAGATTTCGCGGTTAAAACCATAGTTTCCGCAGTTTAAAAACAGAAAAATAAACAACACGTGTTACACGCTGTTGATACACAAGTCAGATGCAACGTTATCACACTTCAGTTGTTTTCTCTATTTTACTACAGACCATGCGCAGTCAGTACTCCATTGTTAGAAAATTGTATAAATAAAACGCCACTTTATTGGCAGCGTCACTATTCGCTATACTCTTCTCAACAGCAATTATCAGGCCTTTCAGCGTAAATGGTAAAGTTTTATACATGCGTTGTTCGAAATCAACTCGTACTATCCATTGTTTGGATATGTATCCAAAGGATGCATAAAAAATAATTTTGAGAATCGGCGGGATAGGATAGCCCAACAGCTTTATAGCATGTTAGAAACGTTGGACCCAAGAGTGCGTCCTATTCATAATGTTCTATTACAAGGTGTGTTAGGAACACAGCTGCCAATAAGCTATAATCGAAGTGGATATTCCTACCAACAAAACCGTCCTTTTAAGGGCGACAAAATATTTTGAGCGTAGTTAAAAAAAACTAATTAGTATACACACTTTATAAAACAGTTTATATTGTGTCTTATTCTATACTTTTAAGGAGATGAATTATTTCCAATGTTGCAAGATCCGATGTTATTAGATTTCGTATTTTATCATGAGACGTTGTAAATAGAGCGCAAACACAACTGCGCACCCCCACTTTTTTAGTTTTGTATAAATACGACCCCATCATATGGCAGAGCATCATCATCAGTTCGCTTTTTGCATCGATACAGTACGGATTGATTCGGTTCACCCGGCTCCGTACAGTGAAGTGTAAAAGTGGATATTTTTCCGTTATTGGAAATCTCACCAGTGAGGTTCTTTAGTGCTAAACACGATGAAGCCAAGCAGTCGTCTAAAGTTACGAAAGAATCTGACAAGAATCCTCCGTCTTAAGGAGGAGAATATTCGTCTCAACAAAAACCTGAAGACATTAAGAGAGGAAAATCGATGCCTTACAGACAGGCTCGACAGACTAGAAAGCCTTCTAGTTACAAAACAAGAAGGAATGGCGACTCGGCAACCCACGACAAGCGAACTTCCAACAACAAAAACCAAGAGAAAAAGGTTTAACCCCCCCCCCCCCCAATGAAACTTGTAAAAACGCTGTAAATAGTGAAAATTGTGAAACAACCAGTGATTCCATGGAAACAGCAGAAGCCAAAAGTGTAGTCCCCCAAGTGCCTACCACAAAAATCCCCCCTGTAGTGATTGAAGACGATGGGACCTGGACAGAAGTCCGTCGTAACATAAAGGGAGCAAACATAGGCTTCAACAAAGCAAAGGCCTCCGGCTCGAGGCTTCAAATCTTCCCGAAAACGGCTAGCGATCACAGGGCCCTGACCCATTACCTTAAAGAGGCCAATCGCCCGTATCACACGTACCAACAAAAAGGACTCACGCTGTAATCCGCGGGTTACACATGAATACCTCCGTGGAGGAGATAGCCCAGGAGCTACATGAACTTGGCATTACTGATGCTAGTGTCGTCAGAATGACATCAAAGGTTACCATGCATGCCGTTGTTCCTAGTAAAGACTACGAACAACAAAATAATGAAGATACGCACCCTCTTTGACCGTGTGATCAAAGTTGAAAACAAGAAAAAGAACAGCACTGTAAAACAGTGTTTCAAGTGCCAGCGATCACAATCGCTATGCCCCTACCCGCATAACTGCGTAAAATGTGCAGGATCGCACAAATCAGACGCATGCCGACTCCCTGAAAAGGAGGAAGATGGCACCAAAAATGCAGTTTGTGCTAACTGCAACCAAAAAGGACACCCGGCCAGTTACAAAGGCTGCCCGAAGTATCCTGCCCCTAAAAAGGCACCTGTAGCCCCATGGGCCAACTTCAAAAACTTCGTTAAGCCTGCAGCCACAAAACCTGCAGCTAAAACCACCTATACGGAAGTGGCCAAAACTGTCCCTACTTCCCCGAAGGAAAAGAAGGAGAGCTCCCCTCCTCTTGATCTCCAGGCTGCAATCCTGCAATCCGTCACCGGAATGATGCCCTCTATTGTGGAAACCATAATTCCCACAATAACAAAAGCTTTGGAGGAACAGCTCCGTAGATTAAAATAAGCAATGCCAGAACATCAAGATGAAACCTTAAAACTGATTTCCTGGAACACCTACGGTCTAAAGGCCAGGAAATCAGACGTCTCAGAACTCCTGGAAGAACATCGCCCCGATGTTCTAGCAATACAGGAGACTAAACTAACAGCCGAAATAAAAATGACCTTCCCAGGATATCACATCTACAGATACGACCCTGAGAGGAGTCGCTATCCTGGTTAGAAAAGGCGTTCCACATTCTTTCTTGGGGGTTGAGGATGTGGAATTAGACGTCATCTCCATAGAGGTCAACATGCATAGAGGACCGATCAAAATCACCTCTGCGTATCGCGCTTCAACACAGAAACTGTTGGATGATGACATCGAGCATTTAGAAAGAGGACGAGGAGCCAAAATCATCATTGGTGACTTTAGTTGCAAATCAGAAGAATGGCATTGCACCCATACCAACTCAAATGGTCGCAAATTATCCAGACTATGCGAGGACCATAGACTCGCCATAATAGGACCAGAGCAACCAACACACCTCCCTCGTGGAAACGGGAGACCAACCGTGTTGGACATTGCACTGCTGAAAAACATCAGAGAAGAGCTGGACATAAACACTCTGAATGAGGGTACATCCGACCACAACGCGGTACTCCTGCAACTAGGAGTAAACCTCAACAGAATAAATCACAACACCAAGAAGACGACCGACTGGAAGGCCTATCAAAGACATCTGAAAGCTGCAATCGAAACCTCTGAGATCCGCGCTCCTCAGGGACTAGATGAGGCCGTAAGACGTCTAGAGACAGTCATCCTGAATGCCTTCCATGAAAAAACAGTAGTGGAAGACATAAGCAGGCATCGACAAACCGAGGAGCTTCCTGAAAATCTCTCAGAGATGAGATCAGGACCAACAGACGCCTCCGCAGGATCTACGCCAGATCCCACGAGGAAGAGGACAGGACTGCTCTAAACCGACACTCTCAAATTTTGAGAAACGGGTTACAAGAGCACCGAAACAACAAGTGGCAGGAAAAGCTGAGATCCTTAGACACGCATCACCAAACAGTCTGGCAGATGCAACGTGCTCTTCGAATGAACAAACGTCCTATCCCTCCTCTCCAAGGTGTAAATGGCCCAATCTACACCGATGAGGACAAAGCTGAAGCCTTTGCGGATGCCATAGTCCAACAAGGTCAGCTAAATCAACATCCAGAGGAGGAAGAAGAGCACACTGAAGAGGTCCACGACTCAGTTAGAGACTTGGATGCTTGGATTTTACCTCAACAAAATCCACATCCTGTCTCACCCGGGGAAGTTCGAGACATTATCAGGAAACTAAAGGTCAAGAAAGCCCCTGGAGCCGACGGCATCACCAACAAGATGCTGAGATACTTCCCCAAGAAAGGATACAGTGCGATGGCCAATATTATAAACTCCATCATAAGGACATGCCATTTCCCCAGCACATGAAAAAAGGCAGAGGTCATCGCCATCGAAAAACCAGGAAAAGACAGGACATTACCACACAACTACAGGCCCATCAGTCTACTCCCTGCTTTATGCAAAGTAGCTGAAAGAGCTATAGCCAGAAGACTGAAAGCTGAGTCCCAAGAGCTAGATGCCATCCCAGATGAGCAATTCGGCTTCAGGGCAGGGCACTCATCTGAGCAGCAGGTACTCAGAACCACAGAGTATATCACCAAAGGATTCAACAACAGAGAGGCCACAGGAGCAATTTTCCTGGACATCGAAAGAGCTTTCGACAGAATGTGGCACCAAGGCCTGATCCAAAAAATGTCGGTGGCTGGATACGAGAGAAGAAATATAAAGCTTATCAGGGGCTACCTAAATGGCAGATCATTCACAGTCAAGGTGAATGACTCTCATTCAGCTCCAAGAGGACTAGTAGCTGGACTACCACAAGGGTCTGTGCTGGGACCCATTCTATACTCCATCTTCTCTCACGATGTCCCAATAGGAGAAGAGGGCTTAATGGCACTTTACGCTGATGACACAGCCATCCTACACCAAAGCAGAAGCACCCGGATAATGGGTAGACGACTGCAAGAGGACATTGATAACCTTCATGACTGGTGTTTCAAATGGAAAGTTAAGATCAACCCCCAGAAGTCCCAAGCAATCCTATTCCAGCGTAGGAGACTGGCTTCAAGAGCTAGAATCCGAGTTGGAGATGTCGAGATCCTTTGGTCAAACGAGGTCAAGTACCTAGGGATGACCATGGATAGAAGCTTGACATGGTATAACCATATCAACGCAGCGAGGACAAAAACCAGACAAGCAATGGGTAAACTTTATCCATTGCTCTGTCGGAAAAGCGAAATGGGACTGAGGACCAAGCTGCTACTGATCCAAACAGTAGCTAGGAGCCAACACACCTATGGCTCCACATCCTTCGGATATGCTTCTAAATCCCACCTTATGAAGCTAAAGAAGACAGAAAACAAACTCATTAGGATGGCAGCTGACGCCCCATGGTTTATCAGGAATGAGGACCTGCAGCGTGATCTTCAATAAACACCTATTGAAGACTTCATGCGGCAAAAGGCTACCCGAGCCTTCAGGGCAGCCGAACATCACCCCAACGAAAACCTACGTGACCTGGTAGACTATAATCCGCTAGCTCCGAGACGCAACAACTGGACAAGGTACAGGAGACCTAGACACGGGCTCCTGCACTAATATACTCTAGAATGAAAGTGGGCAAATAGAAATTTCTGAGTCTCCGTGCTCCTCAGAAACTAGATCTTGCCCACAGAAACCCTAAGAGTATCAACAAGTGGATATCAAACTCCAAGAAGAGGATTCCCAGGTACCTCAACTGGCTCCGGCGTGAGTTGCAGCTGAACCTGAGGTAAAGAATTGGATCCCAGGTACCTCAACTGGCTCCGGCGTGAGCTGCAGTTGAACCTGTGGTAAGAAGACACCCCACCTCAGCCTCAACACTGCCGGATCACGGAACAGCAGTGTCGTTGAGGGCGCAGAAGAGGAACCATAATTCGAAGACCACCAGGCGTACTGACGGAGGGACCCTGGCAACGGCAGACTGGACCACGGGACAGTAGGACGTAGGCAGCGGCAAACTGGACAGAGGAAAGGAGGACAGCAAAGAAATATCCCACCTGGTAGGACGACACTTTCCCTATTAATAATATTTTTTATTTCAGATGTCTACAAGTATCGAGAGGTGGCAAAAACATCCTGCCAAGCGAGGACCTCCCCCCCACGACAGTGAGGACCATGTCCTTCATAGGAGTTTCTCCCGAAAGGACGGCATCAACCCCATCGAAGGATCCTTGGCTAGTCCAATGATGGTCCATCTGATGGGGGCCCGTTGGGGTTTAGTGGGTATTGTTGACTCCGACAGGTGAAAACCTGACAAAGCAACGAGTCCCACACTGTTTTTCCTTCTACCAGAAGAGAATTCGTGCGTAAAAGCATTCCCCATCGTCAAAAAAAAAAAAAAAAAAAAAAAGTCAGAGCATCATTTACCATAATGCAGCTGCAAAAGGAACAAGTTACTCGGATTCGCCCGTATAGCATTAAAGGACAGGTGTTGTGTGGTAGGTGTAGCCCATCCTTATCCATTTAACTATAGATTATGCAATTCCATCGCCGGCTTAGACAGCTCCTAGGTTGGTTCTCGAACGACGTCCTCGCAAGAAGCCGAGTGGTCCTCCCCGAGGGAATGGGGAACGGGACATATACGACGAGCTAATTCGGTCCTTAAAGCAGTACACATTCACCCCCACACCTCCCCGCCCCATGCAAAAATCCGTTCTTTTCAGGACTACAAAGTACTTTGATCGTACTTAGAAATAGTATTTAGATATCACTTTAATAAAATCCATTGCAATAAGCCTTAAGGTTTGTTACATTGAAAACATACTTTGGGTGTTATCATTACTTTACAAAAGCAAATAATGATAATCTCTTTTTATACAATATTTTGTACCACATACAGAAGGATGCTTGACAAGCTCCAGAGAGTGGCGTGTCTGGGCATAACTGGAGCCATAAGAACCACACCGACCCGATCTATGGAGGCTATTCTGGGACTAAGTCCTCTGCACTTGCTTGTAGAGGAGGAGGCTCGGAAAGCTTCTGTTCGTTTAAACGACTGGGGTCGTTGGATACACAGAGACTGGAATTTTGGGCATACGCGAGTTTGGACTGAATTGATCAGATCAGACCCTTTCCTAGCAAGGAGAGATGCCATTATTCCGGTCTCAATTGCCTCTAAAAGGTTTTGTGTAATTGTTCCCGAGAGAGAACAATGGAGGGATTCCTCTCCATCCTTCCTCAAACCGGAGGGCCTTGTCTGGTTTACAGATGGCTCTCTAATGAAGGGGGGTTCTGTGGCGGGAATTTATGGGGAGAGTCCCAGGGCAAGAATTAGTCTTGCTCTTGGACGGTATGCGACTGTATATCAGGCTGAGATTACAGCAATCTTGGACTGCGTACAGGAAAACCTCTCCAGAGGATACCACGACAAGCATATCTATATATGTTGTGATAGTCAAGCCGCGATTAAAGCTCTGTCCTCGAACAGAGTCAATTCGCTGCTAACGCTTGAATGCAGGAGAGCCCTAGAGAGGCTGTGTGAGTCCAATAGGGTTAGCCTCATTTGGGTGCCTGGCCATCAGGGCATTGGGGGTAATGAAGGGGCAGATCAGCTGGCTCGGAAAGGTAGCAACACTGCTTTCACTGGGCCGGAACCTGCTCTTGGAATTGTTCCTTCAGTTGTCAAGGCTAGGATTAAGAATCGCACTGTCGAGGAATTCCGTGCTGAATGGCACGAGCTAGCAGGACTCAGACAGTCTAAGGTCTTCATATCAGGCCCTTATAGCCGTTCTGAGTCTAATAGACTTCTAAACCTAAACAGAAGTCAACTTAGAACTATTACCGGGGTCCTAACTGGACATTGGCTAGTGAAATATTACCTGCATAAGATTGGACTCGACAACGATCCATACTGCAGGTTTTGTGCTGAGGTAGATGAAACTACCGAGCATCTAGTCTGTCGATGTGACGCTTTAGTCAACGCCAGACTGCTTTGCTTGGGTGACACCTATGTGGAACCCGAGCTTGTGGGACGTGCGCGACCTGAAAGGGTCCTTTCCTTTCTAAAAAGGAGTGGGCTCTTGGCCTGACACGCCTACTTGGGGGGATAGCACAATGGGCCCCAGTGAGCCTAAGTGCTGCCCTTGTCGGGCTCCCCATCTATGTCTATGTCTATACAATATTTTGGGGAGACCATTTTTTCAAAGCTTGTATTTAAAACTTAAATGAAAAATGAAATAAAATAAATATCTTTTGTATAATAATAGTTTAATAAAATATTCTGTAAATCCAGAATTACTTTTAACAACACTTATACTTAACTATTAAATCAAACACAAATATATTTTAAAGGCTTTCCGGTTGGAATTATTTTCTAGTGAATTAAGCTAGAAAATATTTCCTTAACGGAGCTGCCCATATCATCTTAAATAACTTCAAGATTAGAAACTTAAAAAGTGGAAAATCTATAATGTCATCAAAGAACTGATCAGTCGTTCTGATGTTAAAGAACTGATCGCAATAAATCATACCCTGATGACAAACATGGACTAAAGCAATTCTGTAATTGGGTCAGAGGTATCACTTGAGTTAGCAAGTTTCCCCCAACATAAATCGTAGTATGCTTCAAACATTTCTCTAATGATGCATACGTCACACATCTTATATGTTGTAAGTGTCTATTGAGAATGGACTGATCGATAAAGATATGTGTAGGATTTATATATAAATCCGGAATTAGCCGTACGCATTACTTGGCGTGGGGTGTTTCGAGTACAAGGGGGTGTTTAGAGTGGAAGGGGCTGTGTGTAGTGTACAAAACGATTCGAACTCGAACATCTAGCATCTAAAAATATATTTACTCTTTAAATTTGTTTTTAAGTTATCTAAATTTAAAAAATGGCATCACTTCCAATGTTCAGCTCTATTCAAGAGATTGTTGAGATTTTAACGAGTGGTACCGAGTTTAATATCGCGACGGCAACGGCGGACGATTTTGAAATAGACGAAACCTTCGACCAGTTATTGCGAGGAATGAAAATTACTAGTCTAACATCTTCAGAGGCAACAACAATGAAAACAACGGCAGTTACAATAACAACAACAAAACCTGAAGAGAAAGTTAGGGTGCTAGAGGTCATAAAGATCACGACAGGAAAAGGCAGAATGAGTTCAAAATTGAAGATTTTGCAGCAAAAGGCAGAAATAGTTCAAAAGAGTTGGCGCAGCATGGGACACAAATTCCGCTGATGAAGACGGAGCTGATGGTTTTGCGGATGCGAGAAGATGCCTGCAGGAAGAAACTTAGCCACTTTGACAATTTAGTATAAATATAGGTATATGTAGTTTTAAGTGTACATATGTATTAATAATAGGTTAATTTAATTTTAAATAATTGTAGACTTATTGTATATTATAAATAAAACTTTATTATCTATTAAATAAAAAAGTATATTATGAAATTCATGTTTTAATTTAGATCAAAAAAACATATTTCGATATATCAAGAATTATAGAAATAGTTGAAAAGAGTTGGCGTACCATGGGACACAAATTGCGCTGATGAAAACGGAGCTGATGGTTTTGCGGATGCGAGAAGATGCCTGCCGGAAGAAACTTAGCCACTTTAATAATTTATTGTAAGTGTAGATATATGTAGTTTTAAATAATTTTAAGTGTAGACTTATTGTATATTTTAAATAAAACTTTATTATCTATTAAATAAGAAAGTATATTATGAAATTCATGTTTTTATATAGATCAAAAAAACTTTAATATATATTTCGATATATCAAGAATTATAGCGAATAAGATTTTATTTACAGCACTACAATTACAAAACTATATATATATATATATATATATATATATATATATATATATATATATATATATATATATATATATATATATATATATATATATATATATTTTTAATTTCGTCACTACGTTTTAATGCACAAAAATCCGTAAATCCGGTACTGTAAGTCTCCTATCCATGTAGTAAGGTGCTCGCGGTCACTGCGTAGCGAACTCTTCCGCTTCATATTGAGGCAATTCACTAGTCTTCGTGTAGATGGCGCCTTAGTTTTGTTCAATTAGTAATTTTACTTTCTTCTCCTTTAAATATTTTTTCTTTCCTGTGATCCAGCTCAGGGATTGGCTGATCTATTGTCCCGATTTGGTCAGTTTGATTTTAGTAAAGTGGCACCACTGACGGATTGTCATCCCCCTACTGCTGCCTTGCCCTGGTGGTGAGGTAGGTTAAGCTTCTTGTCTCTCTGGAAGGTTAAGTGTGAAAGTTTGTCGGCGAATTGATCCTTTTTTAATCCAGGCCATCTTTTGGGATTTACGTCGGCAACTTAGTTAAAAAGGCTCCTATGTGTATTTAATTACGTTGTACCTTAATATTTTTGGTTGAGGAACCTTTTATTACTCTCTTGTGAGGATTTAACTGCACTTGACCACGTACCATATCTTTTTGAACTTTACGAAATGACTAATAACAAACCCTTTAGCATCAAATAAGGTAAGATAACCCAATTTTATATTCACTAAAATGTGATATATTTTCCCTGTACATATTTTCTTGTATTTTGCCATAATATTTTTTATAGGTTATGTTCTAACCTCTAGCTTCCAATTCCAATTCCAATATATGTTTTTGGCACTGCACTTCGCAACTTGCCAGATTGCTCCCCGTCCGGAGCTTACTCGCTTTATCCGGCGACCCTCGGAGCGAGATACACTTTATTCCGGTTTGGGGACGTTATCGGTGGGATGTCCGGATGGCGAGCTCTGAGCTCCCGGTCACCCCGTGTATTTCAAAATCTTTAAATTTGACTTTATTTAAAAACTTTCTAATGCATCTTGGCTTCCACTAGATGCCCCTTGAGAGTACTACTGGTCTCACGAGATAACCTTTTCTTTCAAGCTATCCCCTTACCCCTCCCACTCCCGCCACATAGCGGCCATTACGCTAATATTCTATGTAGAACTGCGGCAGACGAACGGGATAGAATACAGGAACAACTAGGCCTCACACGTTCACAGCGTCTGCTCCCTTTCTAGCGGGGTCGTTAGTTTCCACTCTGAGCGTTTGAGTCTCCCGCTTCCCCCCGAAATAAAGCAGCAAAACCGAACACGTGGAACCACTTATGTTAATAACACAGAGGTCTGCCTTCGACGAGACGAACCGGAAGACTGTGAAACCTCTAGCTTAGATATAGTTTCTCGGCTATCACTAAGGTCTTTTTGTTTATATATAAAAAAGGGGTTATTTTTTTGTTACTTAGTTCTCTTATTAAAAAGTAAATACAAGGCCACAGAGTTATTTTACTTATTACTCTTGATTGCCTTTTGATTTGTGTAACAAACAATGTATTCAATAGTACTTTTCATTTCCTTAAGATATGTGCTGAATGTATATATACCTTATGTTTGTTATAATTATTAAGTTTATTTCTGCAATACAAAAAGGTCTATTTGTAACCTCCATAAGCCAATTGTTATTTAAGTTTGCATAAAGTAAAGAATAGTAAATACATTGGAGCAGAATTTGTTTTCTTTAATAAGTGTGTTTCAATACAACTATTACAGGTGTATGTTATAATTAGGAAAGAGGCCTATATATATATATATATATATATATATATATATATATATATATATATATATATATATATATATATAAAAATCACTTTAATTTTCATATTTTTTTGAAGACCGAAACAACCTTATAAGATATAAATACATGCTATCTGCTTTAACCAATTTGGCAAAATTGAACAATATTGTATCAGTGATTTACATTTTCTGTCTGTAACATATTATATTAGCTTACTTATACTGGAATAATGACATTTTGTATTGATATTTACAAGATTTTAAGGGTGGATTCTTGTTACTATTCACTATAAGGGCTGTAATGTACCTATATTAGTATTAATTAATAGATATGTTGCTTATATTTTGTATATAATGTTAAGGGGTTGTAGTTGATAATATTATGTATCGTACTAGACATGTACGAGCCTAATATTTTGAATTTCTATAATAGAATGACTTAAGATTTTTTGTAATTTGGGTAAATTGGTTTAAATGAAGTCAAGCTGGGAAATATTGATACATTTTTGTTTAGAATTATTTTCTTTATTTGATATACTGGGTGTTGAGTTGTTAAACAGACCTATATACTTTTATTTGGGGTGTAAATCTTAGACATTTGTACTATTCTAGGGTTTTTTTTTCTTCTTCTCCCTCCTCTTCTACTTCTTGTTCCTGTTCTCCTAACTAGGGTTTGAACCTGGATGTGACATTGTAAGTGGAGCAGAAGTCTGTTACCTAGTACTTAAGTGTGTACGTACCTAGTTTTCCTGCTGGAAATGTCTTCGATGACGTAGATAAGTATCTTAATTTTAACATCCCTTATGCTGAATTGACTTTATTGTTTATTGCTGATCAACTTTATGACTTTTTCTGTTTCTTTTGAGTGTAGAGTATACTTTTTGTTATAAAGTTCAAACTACTGCTGGTGTGCATAAACCATGATTATTGGTGTTGTCAATAAGATTATTTTTGCTTTATAACTCATGCTGATACTCAAATATCACATTATAAGTTTAGGACACAATAATCTATAGGTTTTTGTCAACATTTGACCGTATAGTAGGCTTTAAGATACAGAACATCACAGTATAAGTTTATGACACAATAGTCTATAGGTTTCTGCCAACATTTGATAGTATGATATACTTTAAGATGCAGTGTTGTTGTAAAGTGTGATCACATCTTGAAATTTTAACTTATAAGATCTAGTTAGTTTATACAAGGTATATACACTACTGGAATATGTGATGATATTTATGACTTATTGTATTTACTTGCTTTAGAAAGGTATTTTGATATAAAACAATGGTGTCAATTTGTTAGGTAATATTGGTGATTGGATTTGAAACTTAGTTATATAAATTTTTCTTGTTATTTGCTTGCTCTTAGATTCACATAATAAATACTCTTTTCTTTTATTCTATTATTGTTAATTGTATTTGAATTAATGAAGTTAATTAATTGCTTGATTATTTTGCATCTTTTGATAAATTTTTACTGTTACATCAAATTGTTCGGTAAATTAGAACAACTTAAAGATTTTCTTTATAAACATTTATAGATTTTGGAGTCTATTACTTTTACCGATTGAAAATTTCTTTTCTCATCCGTATTACTTAATTTTCAGGTTTTATTGAACATTTAGTTTGTTGTTTTGTGATTCTTTAGCTATTTTCATAAAACATTTTACACAGTTGATCTAATAGTTGGATAGTGATCTTTATACTTTAGATTTTTCTCTCAGCATATGAGGTATGAAAACTGATTAACATGGGATCATTAATTACACAGTCAATTGTCATTTTTTTTTTAAACTTCAATTAAGGCCAATTTCTTTCACATGTTATATAAAATAACCTACAGGAGATACATATTTCTGGAAATATTTTGGGGAGGACTGAACTTATTAATAAATGTTATTTGTTGAATATGCTTTTTTTTTACTATTAACTTTAATTAATTTTATCTTAGTGGTCTTGAGGAGTGGTACTCATAACATCTAGAGCGGTTAACAGTCAACTGGTATAGAACTGTTGGCGCCCTTATAAATAGAAAATGAACCAATCTCCCTGAGCAGTCGGTGATTTGCACACTAACTTTACTGCCTCTCTTTCAATCAACCACTTAGAGTAGATTTATATTATCTTAAAACAAATACGTCCTCTCTGCTATGAAACAGAGAAAGAGTGTTGGCGCCCAACGTTGGGGGCGTGTTGATTATGTTATTGATATAGAGTTAGATAGGTCTATCTGTTTACCTTAATTGAAGTTCTCGCTTGCTTATATAATCAGTTTTCCTATACTTATTTCTTTATTTCAGGTTTATATCTTGTTGATAATTGCCTATTGACATTTATCTTAAATTTGTTGAAGAGAAAACCTATATCCGGACTACATTGGACAATCTGACTGCTTCATTTGGTACAGTTTCTGGTGAAAATATTAGAAACAGATTTGACAGAATTCAGTCACATCTAGTTCACCTTTTGAATAGAATTAATTTAATTCCAATTCCTAACTTAACTGCTGAAGAAGCTACCGAAAGGTCAACTTTACTTGTGGATGTACTGCATGCCCTTGATAACTTGGACACTATGTCTCGTTAAGATCCTCACCTTAGTATGTTGCTAGAATCTACTCACCTCAGAGGTACTCAAATGCCAGTGAAGAAGATGTTGGACTTAGTTCTACACCTAATCGCAATCGAGGTGCTACTTCAAAGTTTAAACAACCGCATATTGAAAAATGGGGACTCAAATCTTCTGGAGACATTAAAAGCTTGTCAGTTCATAGCTTTTTGGAAAGAGCTAAGGAGTTGTGTATTGCACGAAGAGTTTCTGAAAAAGACTTGTTTGATACTGCCATAGATTTATTCCAAGGAAAAGCTCTAACTTGGTACCGAGCAAATAGGCACAGACTAACATCTTGGAAGTCTTTATTTGATCTTTTAATCAAGCATTTTGAACCACCAGATTATCGTTCACGTTTATTTAGGGAAATCCTTGACCGTACTCAAGATTCATCTGAGAGTATTGTGGAATTTTTATCCTCAATGAACGCTTTATTCAGAAGATATGGAGGAATTCCTGAAGATGGGCAATTGGACATAATCTCAAGAAACTTGTCACCCTTTTACACTACCCAACTACCTGTTCTAAACTCTTTAGAAGAATTGGAAAATGAATGCCTTAAACTAAAAACTAAGAAATTTAGAGTTGATACTTTTGTACTACCTGCACTTCAGCCATTATACCCTCTTCATCAGAGAGAGACTCCTAATAGAACAAAAGTGACCTGTTGGAATTGCAAGCAGGAAGGACATGTCAATAGAGACTGCCCAAAACCCAAAAGCATACATTGTTATAGATGTGGAAAGCCTGATGTGACAGTGCGCACTTGCACAAAGTGTAATGCCTCGGAAAACTATTCAAGAGGGAGTCATTAGGTCGGAAGACTTCTCTCAATAGTGTTTCATTACCGACCAATCAAATTTTGCTGGACTATATCATATTTCATGCCGAAGGTGATCAACGACCCTATTTACAAGTTCAAATATTAGGATACCCTATGCTAGGATTATTAGATTCCGGAGCCTCAAGAACAATAGTAGGATTACCTGGACTTAAACTTCTGGAAAGTCTTGGATACAAATTGATTAAAAATATTTCTAACTGCACAGTTGCTAATGGACAAAAATGTACAAGTACTGGCTACCTTCAAGTACCGATGACCCTTATGGGGAAAACTCGTTTAATTGATGTTCTTGTTCTGCCTGACTTACATCACAAACTCATCCTTGGTATAGACTTTTGGAAAACTATGCAAATTATCCCAGATCTCAGACAGGATGTTTGGCACTTTATTGAAGACTCAGAATAACCTCAAATTTGCAGTATTTTGGATGAAGATTCCCTTACTGGAGAACTGAAAATTAGACTGAAGAACCTTGTCGAAGACAAATTAGCTCTGATGGGTACCGGACTTGGTTCTTGCAATGCCGCAGAACATGTTATCGAAATGGAACCTGGTCCAGTGTCGCCTTTTAAACAAAAGATAATTGATGAACAACTTGATGAAATGATTTCTTTGGGAGTAATTGAAAAATCAAAAAGTCCTTGGTCTAGCCCTGTATGTTTAGCAAAAAAGAAGGATGGTTCATACAGGTTTTGTATAGATTTTCGCATGGTTAATTCTAGAAGTAAAAAAGATGCCTATCCAATACCTTATATTTCTGCTATACTAGATAGACTAGAATACACTGCTTTCACAGTACCTGGGCGTGAATTATATCAATTCTGTAGGATGCCATTTGGTTTGTCAAACAGCCCAGCTACTTGGCAACGTGTTGTAGATAATGTATTGGAAGCTGAAAATAATGTAATGGTATATTTAGACGACATCATAATCATAAGCAAGACATTTGATGAGCATGTGAACTTACTTAGCTTAATTTTAGACCGTTTGAAGAATGCGGGCTTAATAGTCTCTTTGGAAAAATGTCACTTTTGTAGACCTGAACTTCGATACTTAGGTTATATAGTCGATAAACATGGTTTAAGACCAGACCAAGAAAAGGTTGAAGCAATTGTAAATATACCACCTCCGAAAAACATTACAGAAATTAGAAGATTCTTAGGAACTGCATCATGATATCGTCGTTTTGTTCCAAACTTTACCACTGTTGTGGCTTCAATCACAAAATTAACCAAAAAGAATGTTAAATGGGAATGGACACCTGATTGTCAAAGTGCATTCACTTCACTGAAAGAATCTTTAGTGACCGCACCAGTACTCACCTGCCCAGATTTCGAACGTACTTTTAGTTTGCAGTGTGATGCTTCATCATTTGGTTTAGGAGCTGTTCTATCGCAACAATTTGAAGGTGGTGAAAAAGTTATATCTTACTTGTCCAGGTCACTTACAAGACAGGAGCAAAAACTGACAGTTACAGAAAAAGAATGCTTAGCTGTTATTTGGAGTGTTGAAAAGCCACATCATTACTTAGAAGTTGTTCACTTCAAAATTATCACTGATCATTACTCTTTACTTTGGTTACACAATCTAAAAGATCCACAAGGTCGTTTAGCTCGCTGGGCTCTCAGATTACAACCCTATGATTATGAACTAATTCATCGTAAAGGAAAAGAACATATTGTTCCTGATTTTTTATCAAGATCTGTTCCAGTTTCAGTTGATGTTGTTAATCCAGATGACACTTTTACACCACTAGACTTCTCTAACACTACTGATAAATGGTATCATAGCGTGCTTAAAAGAATTGAAGACAAACCTTCCAAATTTCCATCTTAGAAAATAGAAAATAATAATCTTTATAAACATGTTAATACTCAGACTCCAAACTTTTCTGCTAATGTTAGCTCTTGGAAAATAAAGACCATAGAAAAGACATTTTCAATCGCTGTCATGATATACCTGCTTCTGGTCATGTTGGATCATTCAAAACTTATTGGAAAATTCACCAGCTATTCTTTTGGCCAAAACTGAAATGTGATATTGCTAATTATGTCAAGGCATGTAAATTGTGTGCACAACATAAAGTTGAACAACAAGTACCTCCTGGTTTGATGGGTAATCGCCCAGATATTAGTGAACCTTGGCAATGTTTCAGTTTGGATTATATCGGACCATTTCGTCGTTCCAAACAAGGAAACACTCATGTTCTTGTAGTTACTGACTATTTCAGCAAATATAATGCTTTATTTCCCACTCGGTCTGCTACCGCAAAATCCCTTGTGAAGTCTATATAAGAAGGCATATTTTTAGTTTATGGCGCACCACAATCTCTTATCTGTGACAATGGTGTTCAGATGAAATCCAATTAATTTAAGAATTTATGTCAAAAATATAAAACTAGAATATTCTATACAGCTCATTATTATCCTCGTGCTGATCCTACTGAAAGAGTTAACAGAGTGATTAAGACAATGATTCGTACCTACATAGACCAAACAAATCATCGTACTTGGGATGAAAAACTTGCTGCAATCGGATGTGCTTTAAGAACCTCTCGACATGAAACTACTGGACATACACCTTTATTAATTTTGGAAGGGAACACAAATTATATGGCAGAGATTTTTCAGTTGGAATAGCCAATGATAATATTCTGGATAAAGATGACTATATTAAAGACCGCCAACAAAAACTTGTTACATTATATAAAAAAATTGCAAGTCGAATAAAAATTGCACATACAAGGAACCAAACTCGCTATAACTTGAGAAGACGTCATGTGAATTATTTACCTGGGCAAAGTGTGTGGCGTAAAAATAAAAGTTTATCTGATGCTATTAACTTTTGTGCCAAATTGGCCCCAGAATATATAGGACCTTTCAGGATTAAGAGAAAAACAGGGACATGTACCTATGAACTGGAAGATCATCGTGGAAACAGTAAAGGAATTTGGCATGTTCAGGACTTGAAACCTGACAATCCTCCTGGCAATGATCAAAATTAATGCTATACCAAACCCGACTATTTCTTTCCCTATTTTAAATTTTGACTTATCTTACCTTACCTTATGTTAACTTTTATTTTTTTATATCTTTACCCTATTTTGACTTTGACTATATCTTGGATTTGACTTTGTGCTTATGCAAGTTTGCACATCATTATCATGACTTATAAACCTATTGTGACTACCTTTGGTTATAGAACCTTTTAGTGCAACCTTTTGTAGTTATTGCTACCATGCCTTGGTTACGTTTTGTATCCCTCTGATTGGGTTACTGATTATTTAGAGTAATGATTTAATATTTCTTTTCTCTTATACTTTTCTTAGTTTTTCTATTAGTCATTTCTTTTAGGACTTATCCTTACCTTTTACCTTTTGAACATTCCTCTCAGTGGGCTCTGAAGTATAGTGTCATGGGCGACTGGAAAATGTAATTTCTTTACCTTACCTCTACTTAATGATATATTTTTTTTATTTAGGGCTTATCCTCGGTCAACTTTTAGTAGTAAGTTTCCCTCCTTTCGATGGGAAGGGGGTGTAACATTTTAATTTCGTCACTACATTTTAACGCATAAAAATCCGTAAATCCGGTACTGTAAGTCTCCTATCGATGTAGTAAGGTGCTCGCGGTCTCTGTTTAGCGAAATCTTCCGCTTCATATTGAGGCAATTCACTAGTCTTCGTGTAGATGGCGCCTTAGTTTTGTTCAATTAGTAATTTTACTTTATCCTCCTTTAAATATTTTTTCTTTCCTGTGATCCAGCTCAGGGATTGGCTGATCTATTGTCCCGATTTGGTCAGTTTGATTTTAGTAAAGTGGCACAACTGACGGATTGTCATCCCCCTATTGCTGCCTTGACCTGGTGGTGAGGTAGGTTAAGTTTTTGTCTCTCTGGAAGGTCAAGTGTGAAAGTTTGTCGGCGAATTGATCCTGTTTTAATCAAGGCTATCTTTTGGGATTTACGTCGGCAACTTAGTTACAAAGGCTCCTATGTGTATTTAATTACGCTGTACCTTAATATTTTTGGTTGAGGAACCTTTTATTACTCTCTTGTGAGGTTTAACTGCACTTGACCACCTACCATATCTTTTTGATGGGACAAACTTTACGAAATGACTAATAAGAAACCCTTTACCATCAAATAACCCAATTTTATATTCACTAAAATGTGGTATATTTTCCCTGTACATATTTTCTTGTATTTTGCCGTATTATTTTTTATAGGTTATGTTCTAACCTCTAGCTTGTTGTTATTGTTGTTAGTTTTTCCTGTTACGTAACAGGACTTTGGCTTTGCTGCAAGGCAATTGCCAGATTGCTCTCCGTCCGGGGCTGAGTCGTTAAATCGGCGACCCTCGAAGTCGACCCTGCACCTAATTCCAGTTTGGAGACGTTATCGGTAGGATCTCCGGATGGCGAGCTCTAAACTCCCGGATTTCCTGAATCTTTCCAATACTTCTTAATTTTTCCTCTTTTTAATTTCTGAAATGCATCTTGGTTTCCACTAGGTGCCCCTTGAGAGTACTACTGTATCACGAGATGACCCTTTCTTTCAAGCTATCCCCTTACCCCTCCCACTCCCGCCACGTAGCGGCCGTTACGCTAATATTCTATGTAGAACTGCAGCAGACGAACGGGATAGAATGCAGGAACAACTAGGCCTCACACGTTCACAGCGTATGCTCCCTTTCTAGCGGGGTCGTTAGTTTCCACACTGAGCGGTTGAGTCTCCCGTTTCCCCCCGAAATAAAGCAGCAAAACCGAACACGTGGCACCACTTATGTTAACAACACAGAGGTCTGCATTCGACGAGACGAACCGGAAGACTGTAACCTCTAGCTTAGATATAGTTTCTCGGCTATCACTAAGGTCTTTTTATTTATATATAAAAAAGGGGTTATTTTTTTTGTTACTTACTTCTCTTATTAAAAAGTAAATACAAGGCCACAGAGTTATTTTATTTATTGAAATTAAGAGCTATGGGGACACTCTTGATTGCCCTTTGATTTGTGTAGCAAACAATGTATTCAATAGTACTTTTCATTTCCTTAAGATATGTGCTGAATGTATATATACCTTATGTTTATTATACTTATTAAGTTTATTTCTGCAATACAAAAAGGTCTATTTGTAACCTCCATAAGCCAACTGTTACTTAAGTTTGCATAAAGTAAATACATTGGGGAGAATTTGTTTTCTTTAATAAGTGTGTTTCAATACAACTACTACAGGTTTATGTTATAATTAGGAAAGAGGCCTATATATCTATAAAAATCACTTTAATTTTCATATTTCTTTGAAGACCGAAACAATCTTATAAGATATAAATACATGCTGTCTGCTTTAACCAATTTGGCAAAATTGAACAATATTGTATCAGTGATTTACATTTTCTGTCTGTATCATCTTATATTAGCTTACTTTGTACTGGAGTAATGACATTTTGTATTGATATTTACAAGATTTTAAGGGTGGATTCTTGTTACTATTCACTATAAGGGCTGTAATGTACCTATATTAGTATTAATTAATAAATATGTTGCTTATATTTTGTATATAATGTTAAGGGGTTGTAGTTGATAATATTATGTATCGTAATAGACATGTACGAGCCTAATATTTTGAATTTTTATAATAGAATGACTTAAGATTTTTTGTAATTTGGGTAAATTGGTTTAAATGGAGTCAAACTGGGAAATATTGATACATTTTTGTTTAGAATTATTTTCTTTATTTGATATACTGGGTGTTCAGCTGTTAAACAGACCTATATACAATTATTTGTGGTGTAAATCTTAGACGTTTGTGCTATTCTAGGGTTTTTTTTTTCTTCTTCTCCCTCCTCTTCTACTTCTTGTTCCTGTTCTCCTAACTAGGGTTTGAACCTGGATGTGACATTGTAAGTGGAGCAGAAGTCTGTTAACTAGTACTTAAGTGTGTACGTACCCAGTTTTCCTGCTGGAAATGTCTTCGATGACACTTACATCATAGACTGCTGATCTAAGTCACCGATGCTGATAGACACTTAGATAAGTATCTTAATTTTAACATCCCTTGTGCTGAATTTATTTTATTGTTTATTGCTGATCAACTTTATAATTTTTTCTGTTTCTTTTGAGTGTAGAGTATATTTTTTGTTATAAAGTTCTAACTACTAAACCATGATTATTGGTGTTGTCAATAAGATTATTTTTGCTTTATAGCTCATGCTGATACTCAAATATCACATTATAAGTTTAGGACACAATAATCTATATGTTTTGGTCAACATTTGACTGTATAGTAGGCTTTAAGATACAGAACATCACAGTATAAGTTTATGACACAATAGTCTATAGGTTTCTGCAAACATTTGATAGTATGATATACTTTAAGATGCAGTGTTGTTGTAAAGTGTGATCACATCTTGAAATTTTAACTTATAAGATCTAGTTAGTTTATACAAGGTATATAAGAAGTGTTATAGACAGGTAACACTACTGGAATATGTGATGATATTTATGACTTATTGTATTTACTTGCTTTAGAAAGGTATTTTGATATAAAACAATGTGTCAATTTGTTAGGTAATATTGCTGATTGGATTTGAAACTTAATTATATAAATTTTTCTTGTTACTTGCTTGCTCTTAGATTCACATAATAGATACTCTTTTCTTTTATTCTATTATTGTTAATTGTATTTGAATTAATGAAATTAATTAATTGCTTGATTATTTTGCAACTTTTGATAAATTTTTACTGTTAGATCAAATTGTTCGGTAAATTAAAACAACTTAAAGATTTTCTTTATAAACATTTATAGATTTTGGAGTCTTACTTTTACCTGTCATTAGCTGATTGAAAATTTCTTTTCTTATCCGTATTACTTAATTTTCAGGTTTTATTGAACATTTAGTTTGTTGTTTTGTGAAGAATCAATCAGCTATTTTCATAAAACATTTTACACAGTTGATCTAATATTTGGATAGTGATCTTTATTTGAATATACTTTAGATTTTTCTCTCAGCATATGAGGTATGAAAACTGATTAACATGGGATCATTACACAGTCATTTTTTTTTAAACTTCAATTAAGGCCAATTTCTTTCACATGTTATATAAAATAACCTATAGGAGATACATATTTCTGGAAATATTTTGGAGAGCACTGAACTTATTAATAAATGTTATTTGTTGAATATGCTTTTTTTTGTTTTTTTTTACTATTAACTTTAATTAATTTTATCTTAGTGGTCTTGAGGAGTGGTACTCATAACATCTAGAGCGGTTAACAGTCAACTGGTATAGAATTGTTGGCGCCCTTATAAACAGAAAACGAACCAATCTCCCTGAGCAGTCGGTGATTTGCACACTAACTTTGCTGCCTCTCTTCAATCAACCACTTAATAGTGTGGCAAAAAAAAAAAAAAAATATATATATATATATATATATATATATATATATATATATATATATATATATACACATACATACATTTTCAATCTATATACAATCAAGTAGTGGAGTCCGCATTCCCATATAAAGCTAAAATACACATCTAAAAATTATTGCATATCAGCATCATCATCAGATATTAATTCCTCACACATTTTAACTAAACATTCTAAGTTAAACCCAGGGCAGAGTTTTTGTTGTTGATGGAATTATATAATGTTTTTCATCTTTCTGAGAAAATGCCCCGATTCACTATTTACGTATAAACATCATGTAATTCGCTACGGAGTCCTTATTTTTCTGAAAATTAAAGTTTCGCTTTCTATAACTTTCCGGTAATTTTCGATATTAAGCTCTTTTTCAGTTACCGATTTCTTTATGCCTTTAGCCTTTTTTAATTCGCTATTAAGTAAACCGAAATAATAGGCTTTAGCTCGTATCTATCGGATCACCTGGGAACTCATCTCATCCCCATTCACTTTTCCTAATATTAAATCATTTCTTCAGAATAATTTGACGTGTCAAATTTTTCCGGTGTACAGTAAAGAAACATCACCAATTTTTTTTACAAAAATTGTAAAAATATCATATATTACAGTTTTTGACATCTCCAATATCATAAAACATTTTAACTTTGCCGATATGAATAGCTACAAAGTTTTCAGACAATTAATGCTTGAGCACCCACTTCCCCCCTTGAATTTTCCCACTTTAATATCGATTTTCTACATTTTCCATGGTTTTCCCAAAACTGTATTATTATATAATTTAAAATAATTTTTTTCGAATTCAATTTGTACTTTATTTCGTAATTTTGTGTTAAAATCAATTATGTTTTTAACTATCTATGAGTTTGCATTACCATTAGACCGTATTGAGTAGCTTGTTTTAATGTTCTATAATGCACAATGTACTTTCTTTTATGGTTGACAATAATAATTGGAATCAACTTAGGCATTTTTGCCGTTTCCATCGGTGGTTTAATATTTTCAACTAAAAAAGGAAGGTCCGCATGTGCATCATGTAAATCTTTAGGATAATACACATCTACTTACAAAACGTAACATTGTGTGCTATCGTCTTCAACGTTTATAATATTTAAATCTGTTATTTCACGTTGTGATAACCACATAAATCCACTGTATGGAAATGGTTGTGACACACTATAGTCGTAAAAATTAGTGGTATCTAAATAAGTGATAAAAGAAGATGGTTTAGTAAGATCATAGTTTGGCAAAAATGTATTATTGACAATATGCTTCCTTTCCGAACACTGCCTTATTCCACCGCGAATACCCTTTTCGAAAAAGTTAACCATGTCAATGTCCGTCAAAACTCTACTTTGGTTATGCGCAACATACAATCTAATTTATAGATATTTAAACAAGCGTCTGAAAATTGCTTAAAAACTTCACATAATAAGAGAACATCGGACTTCAAATACAAATCTGAATATTCCTCCAAATTCCTACAGTTAAACAGACGCCACACTTCCTTCGCTTTCTCATAGTCTTCATCGCTAATATGCTTCTTTTAAATTATCAAAATTGATTTTTAGTTGGAAGTGTGGGGTAATTCATTTCTTCTATACAATCTATAAAACTATATGGAAAAATACCCTTCTTCGCATTAAATTAAATTGACAACAATTGTATCTCTTTGAACTGGTCAATATCTAAGCCAGCAACCAAATTTTGTAATGATGCTGACAAAAATCTAAAGCTATCAATAAACCTTGATTTCAAGTTTTTTCTTTTTGTTATACCATTAGTTTTGTCGAAATATTCATGTAAATAAATGCTTTTTGTAAATTATATATATTTTTCTTTGCTTTGGGCTTTTACGTCAATATTATCCCCATGAAAACACAATTCTTTAATGAACATGTGGCAGTCGTAACCACTTAAATTATGGAATACAATGGGAATAAACTAGGGAATTTTATAATTTAAATTACTATTATAATGGACCAAATCTTTTTTGCCCTGTTATGTTGGAATGGTCCTTTGCTTTCACATCACTCTCGTCGAAAGGTTTTTCACATTTTCCACATATTTTAGCATTTTTGAACTCTTTTAAATATTCAACTGATAATCGATTCATTGGTACAATATCGTTCAAATAAGTAATGTACAAATGTCTCAGATCGCTTTCGATACGAGAAACAAAAACTAGTGCTGCATTATCCCCTCTGTACAACCGAAATTTAGAGAAGAAATTATTAAAAGAGCTTTTTTGGTGTAAGAATTTTGGGGGTTTGGCTCGGTATTTTGTATTGGCTTACGCAACAAAAGGAACTTTCATTTGCTTTCCAATATTCTCGGATTTAAATATATTTTCCGCTATAGTATTTCCAAATGTCTTTACTTTTGGAGCAACTGATGGTGTCAATGTGTATATGTGATTACAATCATTTTTCTGATGAACTATCAAAAATGTTAGTGAAATGAAATAAATTAGACAAGTCTTTGATACAGCAGTAAGGACTTTTTACAAAAGTCTGAATTACAATTATGTTCAGCACCATCTTCTTGAATTAGTGACAGGTTTACATGCACTTGCAGTTTTCGGTCAGAATATCTCAATGGACCTTCAACTTCATATATATAAATATATATATATATATATATATATATATATATATATATATATATATATATATATATATATATATATATATATATATATATATATATATATATATATATATATATATATATATATATATATATATATATATATATATATATATATATATATATATTTTTTTTTTATTATGCTTAAATCTTGTTTCAACACCATACACATTGACGGAAATGATATTCAATTGCTCAAATTTTGTTAGGCCTCTTAACTTACATTCTGCTTGTGGGATACAACCCTGAAGTTATCGCCCAGGCAAAACAGCATTCATCTTGGTTTTTCACATTGATAGCAGCTTTTTTGTTTATGAGTCTTTTGGGCAACTTTATGTATGAAGAAGCACTGACAGGACTAAACTTATTGATGTTTACTTCTAGATATAGGATTTTCTGTAGAGCCCAACCTGGAAAATAAAAAAATACATTAATATTTGAAAAATAATAGTTTCTATATATTGAACAATAATAGTGATTCAACTTAATGTAACTTTGCCATACCTGAATATTTTGCTCAAAATTCCAAACACTGATTTTTCATTACATCGATAAAAGACTGATACACCACATCCAAGTCACTTCCAGAGTCAACGGTTTCATTCGATGTATTGAACGATTTGTCGCTGCATATGTTCTGTCATGGTAAAATATATTGCTCAACTACAACTATATTGACCTTTACTGCAACATGATCCCTCAACATCTCGCTCACCAAGCATAACACTTTCGATTTAATTTCTTTAAAAAACGGTGAATAATCAATATGGTCGTTGTCGCTGCTTATCGGATAAAAGTAGCAATTCTGCTTCTGAAAGTACTTTGGATAACTGGAACACCAGTCGACAATTGTAAACATGAATTAGTTTGATGCTGAAATGTTTTTTGATGAGCGGTTATTTTATTCGTTGGCACTTGTATATTGCCTGGAACCCATGTGTCCATATTCGATGTTGAGGGTTGTGACTGGAAATGATCCACTCTTCTGTTTTAACCCTCATTACCAAATCGTGCTCTGCACGATTCCGTTTTATGGTGTTGCAACTTCGCGAAAATGATATACCACTGACAGATATATCCCAATGATTATATTAGCAAACTTTCAACACAGGTCGCTACACGATACTGACTACGTACCACCCCACAACAAAACATTCTCAAGAGCTTTTCAAAGTGAAATGTCAAGGGTATCTCAAGGTTATCGAGGACATTTCAAAGTCAAACCCAACGTCAAACCACTCGACCTTCAAAACATTCTCGAGTTCATTTCAAAAGCGGGGTCAATGACATCTCAAGGTCAACTTCATCGTCAAAACTTTAAGGTCAAATGAACCAACGGTCAAGTGGGCGTGCCCCCACTCAAAGTCAAAAGACGTCGCAAGGTGAGGGACAAAGGCCGTAAGAGGGGGGGGTGATCCAGCAGATAGAATCTTCTATTTAGATTAAATAGGTAAATGATATAACGAAAGCGTAACAAATCCGTTTATGTCGGTGTTTCTCGGGCGCCAATTACGTTGTGTTTCTATGCAAGGTTCGGTTCGTAGAAACTCCAACTTCAAAATGATGTTTTCTATAAGCTTGCCAATGAAACACACTGCTCCCTCAGACAAAACTCTATTAGAAAAACAACGGTGAGACAGATATTGCAACTAACAATTAGCCTTACGCGGTGATGTCTTACAATATACTGAATATCCAGCGTACAATTCCTAGCTAATTTATATAATTCAAAATAGATAAAACAACCAAAAATTTTAACATGACACTGTTTTGGTATTGAAATTACCTGGTTGTAAATGGTTATGTTTCTCGACTTGACATACTTCTGTAATAAAGGCAGTGACAGGAGTAGTAAACAATACGTTCTTTGGTGTGACTTGATTTGCCGTTTGACTATCAATGTGAACCAATAGGGTACTGCAAACAGTGGCTTCATTTCTTCGTTATTATGCCAACAACACAGTCTTCGTTGAGTTCTAAGTGGTACTTGCAGTAGAAGTTTTCTTCAATTTTCTCACAGAGGTCTTCCTCATACTGGTACTTCCCAGTTTTCTCATTAAGGATTAGGTAAGGTTTAGGAGACGGGATGATTTTATTCTGGATCGGGACAGGATATATGAAATAACTTTTAAATTGAAGAGAGTATAGCAGTGGAAAATGAATCAAGAAGATTATTCTCTCATTATTAAAAACTAGCTGAATACCCAGAAACTAACTATGTTTATTCTTGAAATCTACAAGCTGATTTTTATTATAAAGAGAATTAATTTTATTTAGAATTGATTATAAATTACTTATCGATAAGAACGTTGGATGAATTTTGTTAAGATTTGCAAAAGTTATAGCATTCACCAATTGATTTAAAGAATTTTGAAAAGTAATAAGAGAATTTATGATGAGATGCAAAGCGTTTATTGTATTTATTTTTTCTTGAAATTTTTCAATTAGTTGCTTTGTTATAATAATAATTGATTTGATTTGAAAAAGACTATCGTTAGTTTTTGCCATAAAATCTTTAGCTAGTGATATCTGCTCATTGATCTTGTCTTGAACAATATGGTCGTTACGATTTAAATGATCTAGCACAGAATTAATTCTTTCACCATCTTCGTGATCAAGGGTTCCAAATAACCATTTCGATACGGTACCACCGATGTTAATAAGACCACGTCTTTTTCTGATATTTGGGTGAATGGCTGTTATTAGATTTTCTGTTTGTTCAAGTAGCGACCAGGCTTGCTTACTTAATTCATTAGACATCTTACTGTCATTTTTATTTTTATAAATAAATGTTAATTGCATTCTGAGATTATATCTAAGGTTTAAGAATTCACTAATATTAATATAACTTACAAAGGTATGTTTACCTGAAATAATATAATTGTCTCCTAATAAAATAGGTAAAATAGGGTTAGTAAATTGTTGGATAGATGCTCTTATAATTAAATGGTTATAAATAAGGATTATTGAGAAAAATAAGTTCTTCATTACGAACTTCATTCTGAAACAAAGAAAAGAAAGCAATTAATATTTTTTGCGCCTTTTAAGATTATGTTTAGAATGTTTTGTTGTATTAGTTGATTTTATTTTTTGTTTGTGCTAATGGCTCTACTTTTTTAAATTTCATTGCTAATTTATCACGTGTTTCTTCTTTATGATAAACAGTATCTTCTGGCTTTAAAGTTATTGGTTCTTTTCTCTTTTTATTTATATTTTGAAGTTTCTTGTCTTTCTCCGTATGTAACTTGTCATTTATTTGTTCATACGTTGTTTTTAGTTTTCTTTTGTGATCTACGACATATTTAGTAATAATATCCCTTTTTTGTATGTCAAAGGGATCTTTTGAATTGAAGTGACCTGATACAATTTCAAATGGAGTGAAATGAGTTGTTGAGTGAATTGAGTTGTTATAATGTAATATGGCATATTTCACTAGGGTGTTTAATGGGTCTTTAACATTTTGTTGCGTTTTTATTTTTACTTGTTCCAATAGTGTGGAGTGGAATCTCTCAATATAGCTATTGGAGTTTGGATTTTTTGGTGTAGTGAAGTGAGTTTCGATTTTGTGTAATTTACAGAAATCCAAAAATGCGTTGTTGTTAAATTCAACTCCATTGTCACATACAATAACTTGAGGTAGGCCATAATGGGAAATAAATACCAACAGTCCATCTAGTATGTTTACAGCATTTACTCCTGGTATGGGATAGGCTTGTGCAAATTTTGAAAATGTATCAATTATTGTCAAATATGTTTCTTTGGAAATTGAGAGTGTGTCCATGTGCATCCTTTCAAAAGGTTTTGAACCTATTGGTACCTTTTGAAATTCAAAAGTGCTGGGTTGTCTTTCATATTTAGCCTTCTGACAGATGTTGCAATTGTTAATATAATTAGCTACATCTTTGTCTAAGTTTGGCCAGTAATAGTTCCGTTTTAGAGAATCAATATTATTTAGTTCTAGGTGGGGTTTGCATTGGAGGCCATTGTCTGAAAATTTTGGTCAGTATCTGGTAATTCTTCTATTTGAAGTTCTTGAGGTTCAAAATCCTGAGTGTCATTTAACTCAAATGAACATTGAGCATCTTGGGGTTCACAATAATTATCGGTATTAGGAAGAAAATCATATAGATTGTCATCATGTGGATTGTCATAAAGTGGAATGTCATCATATGAATTGACATTATCCATATTATTAATATTATATAACTCCTCAGCAATAAAAGTAGGTCTAGATTGGGGTTGAAAATAATTGGGTTTATATGTTGGATATCTTTGAGGCTGGCTTAGTTGTAGGTTTGGTTTTGAAGCTGTTTGTCTAGTGACAACAGACATGGGTGTCGGTTTAGGCTGTATGATACCTTTTGGTTTCCATACGTTGACATTTGAAGTACTAGGTTTGCCAAAAACTTGTTGGTTAGTAAAGAATTTTTGTGGGGGTAATTGTCTAGGAGTAATATTTATTGGTTGATTGGGAAAGATTTTAGGGGCTTGAAAATTTGGCCTGGGTATATTTTGTGTACTATAATTAGTATTTGTATTAAAATAATCAACATGTTTTTTTCTATCTTGTACCATAGATAAAAAATTTTCCTCTTCTAATAAATATTGCATAGCTCCTTCTAAACTATCAGGTTGTTTTAGTCGTACAGCTAATTGAATTTGTGACGGCAAACATTTTTGAAAACTAATTAAAATAAGTTTTTCAATATTAGAAATCTGTGCAAGCTTTTCTCCGCGAGACAAATTTTGGTCACTATTAATTGAAGAAAAAAATTAAACTCCTAAGATCTTGACACCTAACACCAAAGCTATAAGAATTTTCTTTAGCCTGCGGCCTCATGTTATGTAATTCTTGCAATAAACAAGAAAAAGATCTCTGGTCTGAAAATGAGATTCTTAAAATATCTTTTACTTGCTCCCATGTATTGAGCTCTATGCGACTAGAAATAATTGTTAAAGCTTTACCTTTTAATTTATTTAATATGGCACGAAAAATTAAATTTTTTAAATTTGCGTGATTTGCGTACTGTGAAACTACGTCGTCGCATGCAGAAATAAAATTGTTTAATTCGCAAGGTTCACCACTAAATACAGGTATAATATCAAGAAAAAGTCGTAATTCAGAATAATTAATTTCAGCCATTATAGTACTGGTATTACTAGTACTGGGTAAATAATTATTTGGATCCGATATATCAATTCTAGCTATTTCACTTATTATTTGATCAAGATCAGTGTCAAAATCAGAATCTGAAGAACAAGGCTTTTGAAAATGTTTCACTTTTTCCCTATATTTTTTATTTTTTCTTTTTGTAATTTTTAATTTGTTAAACATAAAAAAAACAAGAGAGAATAACTCTGTTACTTAGGTAGAATAAAAAATAACAAAAAGGATTGAGAAAATTGCAGCAAAATTAGAAATTTGACTTACATTCGTGTCGAAGTCTTCTTTGTGTTCAATTCTTAGCCACTAAGCCACCACCACCACCAAGGATATGCGTTCCTGAGGATGACTGCAAACCAGCTCGATGTAGCTTCTGGTCACTGGAGGGTTGACCAGCTGTGTTGCACGTACACTGCTACACACTTGGTCCCGTGTTTGAAGAAAAATTCTTTTTGAATGTCCCTCGTAAAAGACTTGAAAGTCACCAGTCAGTTAACACGCTATCCAAAAAAAAGGCACTACGCGAAACTTCTTGTACGGGGAATCCTGCCGACTGCGCCAATTACGTTGTGTTTCTATGCAAGGTTCGGTTCGTAGAAACTCCAACTTCAAAATGATGTTTTCTATAAGCTTGCCAATGAAACACACTGCTCCCTCAGACAAAACTCTATTAGAAAAACAACGGTGAGACAGATATTGCAACTAACAATTAGCCTTACGCGGTGATGTCTTACAATATACTGAATATCCAGCGTACAATTCCTAGCTAATTTATATAATTCAAAATAGATAAAACAACTGAAAATGCTGTGTATATAACTGATGTGTTTCGGTATAAAAGATAATAAATGATATTACACTTAATAAACATAACTACATATGATAAGCTTCGGCATAAATAATAGTCATCAAAATAACAAAAGATAAAATTCGGTATAAACCTTAATCAGTATTTTAATGTTAATGATCTTAAAGCTAACTTAAACAGATAAGGAGTGAGAAAATGTTCTATATGCAATAACCGTCTTTTATCTACACAGAGTGGATGATATTCCAGTGGCGTGGATAGGCAACATGTAACTCGCCACTCTCAGGATTTTAGTGGTAGAGAGCCCACTATACCTCTAAGCAGGGCCGGCCCGAGGAGCTGGAGCGCCCCAGGCCCGCAAAAAGTTGGCGCCCTCGGTTTTATCTAATTAACTCAATAGAAAATAATATATTTTTTGGAAACTAGTGTATTTAAGTTAGTTTTAACCTAACATTTTATCAACTATAAAAGTAATAAACTATCCTATTTAAAGGAATTTTTCTCGCCGGGACTTCTGCAAGGCAAACTGCTTAATAGTTTCACTGAAGTCTATAGAATGTAGCGATCATTCCAAGTGTTGTTAACCGCTCTTGGCCCATTAGATAAGTTTTAATTACCTTTAATTTGCTGAAGCTGCGTTCGCCATCAGCCACAATCACTGGAAGGGTATTACACTCTTGTTGTAGGATGACCCGATCATCCGAAATGTTTTACATGTCATAGACATGCAATTACTATGACCATTGATTACTATGGGCCTGAAGCAGCGCAAAGCGATCAGAAATACAATTAATAGCAGTATCCACTTATCAAAAAAAGTATTTGGAAACTGGCTTGTCGTCGAAAAATCGACAACAGAAACAAAAGACACAATTATTAGAATTCGAATATTGAAGCCAACTCATGCAGCTTGCTTCTCCCTTGGGTAAAATGTGATTGCAAAGAAAAAGAGAGAAACGACAACCTTGATTTTTCAAATTATTTTCACTAATGTCCCTCGGAAACCGCGAATTGGGACCTCCAATTTTTTCTTTTCATGCAAAACTATTTCGTATCGAACTAAAGTGCTTATTACCGCTGGCCAATTTCCCATATCCAAGTAAGCAAAAATCGTTGTTTTCTACACTTTTGTTAATTTTGTCCACTGTTTCTAGAACTCCAAGGTACATTTACAATTAAATTCGTTTACAAAGTATGTACGAATTGATAGAATTTATACCTAAACTTCAAGATGGGTGATAGATTTTTTTCTTCTATAAATTGCACAGGTACAGGGCGGGCCACACGATTTTTCTCTGTCTTGGTTTTGCTAAAGTTAAAATTGAAAAACTTAGCTATCGGACTATAATATCAGAAAAAAAATTGATGATCGAACAAAAAGAAATTGGCGGAAAAAGATATTTTAAAAAAATTGAACCTGATAGGTGGATTTGATACTTAAGAGTAAGAAAATATTTTCATGAATTCAGTTTTAAAATTTCACTACTGGTTTAAGCTGAAATGACACCGGAAGCAAATTTTTTGTGCATGACAGATTGATAGAACTCATATTTCAGCAAAGATTGATAGAACTAATTCTCTAGATTTTAAAAATGTAAGAAGTTTTATCTTTTAAAGTTTCCGAGATATTCGCATTTTAATGTTACCATAGCCTAGGAACTATGAGGCTACTAGACTATATTATGATAATATTCAAACTCAAAAAGCCCAATGTCGTTTCCGGTTAAACCGGAAGTAAAATTTAAAAACTGAATACATATAAATATTTCGTAAAATCTCAACCGTCAAGTCCTCTTATAATATACAGAGTGGATATTTTTTCAAAAATTCGTTTTCTACCATATTTTTTATTCGAGCTTGTTTTTTTGCCGTTATAACCGATAATCCGGAAAAAAACTACATAAGTTAGGTTTTTGAATTTTAATTTTTGCAAACCCATAACGGAATAAAAATTGAGTGGCCCGCTCATCCTGTACAATGAAAACAAATACTAGAAATAATAGTAGCATGCATCCTTCTTGAAGTTAGGTAGGTATAAATTCGTCACGGCGAATTTAATTGTGAATGTACCTTTAGTCTCTATTTCACACTTCTTCACACAATTGATACAATCAACTTTATCATTATCGCTTTCGACCATTTTTTTTTGTCAATTTATCACTTTCTAGCTCACGATCTATTTCACAATCAGAATTTTCAAAGTTCAAATTGCTCTTGTATTTGCGATGGATCACTCGAAGCGAGACTTGAAGTCTTTTACATATTTTGACATAAATGCCGAACTTTTTGCAGCTTCTTTCACAGCTACCTTTTTTCTTTTGCGATTTTGTGCGCCAGATAATTTAGAGGACATTGTTTTTTGTCGCTGTACATGAAAAATAGTTTCAACCATAGTTTTCTACCTACGGAATATCGATTTTATATATTATAGTACACAAAGAGCAAAAAATAAACACTCGTTGTCACATGCGCCTGTCATACACTAAATAATGCTATAAAATGAGACAACAGCGTTGCCAACGACTTACTTTGGATTTGCAGGCAGCTGGCAGAAGTTCAATAAATAGATCGGAGCGTTGGAAGTTGATAGATCATTCATATTAATATGGCGTTGCCCGTTGATATAAACCTTTATTCTAGAGATTAGCTAGCTGGCTAGATATCGACACCTCAATAAAGAAATTTTTATTTTTATTTAATTTACAAGAAAAACTTATTTTCATGTAATTTTGACAATATGTTGTTAATAATTAAAATATTAACTGCTGAAATTTCCTTGTTTAATAAAAATATGCTATTGGTTGAACCATACTAGAACTGAATAAAAATATGCGAAATGAGTTTACGGGTACAATTTATTTCGTAAACATAAATGACTCTCCCTTTGGAGGCGCCTCGTACCCTCTAATGGTGGCGTCCCAAGCCGTGGCCTGGCTGGCCTGACCTTCGGGCAGGCCCTCTCTCTAAGAGTAGCTTTTAGACAGTCGAAGTTGAAAGGTTTTAATTTTAATTACTAAATTCGTAATATTTAGGTTACGAATATTTACATAGGTTTTCTATTAGACCCATCTATCTTGTCAGTGAAGGATGCCAGAAATGCTTAATTATCTTATTATCGAATTAATAAAATATACAAAGTTATTAAATGCTTTAATAATTTTCTTGTATGTGAATGACCATTAATGTTAACATGATTTATTATTGTGGCGGTTTTGTGCATATTTTAGTGTTGTTTTTTGGGAATTAAATACCGAATTCTACATTGTCTTGAAGGTAAATTTCAGCACTATAACCCAACATAAAAACATTTGCTCCTCTCAACCATTTGTCAGAAAATAGGGAAAACCCCTGCTTGTTTTGAAGACAATAAGGCTCATTTTCGTTTACAAGGGCACAATAGATCAGAAAATCAGAAAAATCAACCTTTGCCATCAGACTGGTACACAAACACACTCGAAGCTATTTACACTTCTTCACAGAATACTCAAGAAACAATTAAGAAAGAAATACAGGTAAAACATCAGCAACTGCTTGAAAAAATTGATATTCAATCCATGCAAATTGATCACTTAGAAGAAAGGCAAACTAATTTTTGCATGAATTGCATCATAAATTTGTTCAGCCAAGTTTGGGTGTGTTAGTTATAGAGTCTGAGATTAATAACATATGTAGGATCAAGAGCAATATTCGTAACAGATTCCAGCCAATAAAAGTTAAATTTCTCACATTTCTAAAAAAATTAGAAATCCATAGAAATACCTCTAAATTAAAGGTACCAAAATTTTCGTTGCGCAAGATCTTTGCCCTGGTGGTCTTAAGGAACATAGAGTCCTTGTCGAACCCCTGAAACTGGCGCGTGCTCAGAACCTGCCAGCTAAGATAGTAGGGCTAAAAATCCTTATTAACGGAGATTACTATACAGCGTCTTAGCTTCAATTAACTCACGGTGTCCTACCTTTTAGTCCATCTGGTCAACACGAGCAAGCTGGACTTTCTACTAGTGCACTCCCAACACCCTCCGGAAAGGATACAAGTCCTGATTTGTCTGAAAAGATCGTTGTAGGTATAACTAAGAACATAACTTCAGAAGACTTAGGGGATCGAAAAAACAATCAAGGTTCAGTGCTAAACTCAACCAATTCCACTGCCAGCCTAACAGGAGAAGGAACCTCTAACAAGTTCAAAAAATCAGACGAATGTGCCTCTGAGAAATCGGGGAGTTTGGTAAAAAAATCAAACCTAATTTCAACTTAAGATCGCACATTTTAAGTACCTACAAACAAATAGTTTGGCTGCACCAACACGGACCGCGCCTTATAGTTTTTATTAATGGTTTAGATTTACATATAGGTTCCAATAAAATAATTCAAATAAATAAAAAAAATTAAATTTAAATTTTATCGCACCTTTTGTGCCCATATTTAAATGTAGGGAATTCCGTGAAATTATCAGGTAAATATTTTGAAATTATTATATTTTAAATATATTTCAAATCCTAATAAATATTGGAACTGAGTTTTTGTATTGATTATTTGAAATAATCGGACTTTGGGTAAATAACTGTTATCACTATTTTATTTATGATTTAATTTTGAGTTTGTTTGGAAGGTTCAGTGACGTGCTGTCATAATTTATTAATAGTGTTAAGATAGTAAGTTTTGTTGTAAGTACTGAAACTGAGATATGAGGGGCAATCTACGTATTGGATATCTTAATGTGCGATCTTTATTTATGGGATTTGTCAAAAACAATCGACTTGACATTTTCGCTGTTTCGGAGAGTTGGTTATCTATGCACGAACCTTCTACAGCAGTTGATATTACGAATTATGTGCTGATACGACTGGATTGCCAGGGGCGTGGGGGACTTTAACGGAAATACCATAGAACAGCTTTGGATTAAACTTAAATTTAATAATAAAACACTCCTCCTAAGTCAAATCTCGGAGATGCCCTTGGTGAATTTGATGAAGTTTTGTCTTTTGTATTGCCCTCTGTGAACTACATCGTATGTGTAGGCGATATAAATGTTGATCTGCTTAATACTGATAATCTTGTTACGAAATATTATGATTGTTATGGGGTTCAACAAGTGGTGTCAGTGCCTACTCATATTTCTGGATTGTCCACAACTCTAATTGATCCTATTTTTGTTTCTGATGGGAACATTGTTGGAGATTCAGATGTGGTGGATTCTGAGAGTATTTCGGATCACAGACTCACTATATGTGAGTTAAAAGTCAAGGTACACAAATTTATGCCTAAAGTAATTTTTTACCGTGATTTTAAGAATTGCAATTTGGATCAGTTTAATAACGCTATGCAAGCCCTGCCATAGTTTGAGGTTATTCGCGAAAAAAAATATAGACAAGAAGGTTGAGGTCTTTACAACAACGCTAATATCTTTATTTAACGATTTCTGCCCAATAAGATCTGTTCGCGCTAATAAGCCCAAGAGAAAAGAAAGAAAGAAAAAGAGCGATGAAGGAGCGGGACCGGGCGATGGCTAAGTTTAAAGTAACAAGAAGCGCAGAGGATTTGGAACATTACAAACGCCTTAGGAATTCTACCCTATGTTTGGTTCGTAGAGCGAAAAAGAACTACGTTAATGAAATAGTCACAGAAAATAATGTCAAAAAGACCTGGAAAACTCTCTCGGACTTGAATATTAAAACAGTTAGGACGTCTGAAATACCTGATTTTCTAATGAACGTGGAAGACATTAATATAATAACTTTGTCTCGACATTTAATGACGGGAAATGTGATAAGTTGGTGTCTTTCTTTAATAACAGAGCACCACATTCCCAAGATCAATTTACATTCAGTCTGGTAACGACCAAAGAAATTCATGACGCTTTGCATAGTATCAAATCCAATGCTTCGGGCTTTGACCAAATATCGCTACAAATGCTACTTTATTGCAGTCTATTTCTTGATCAGTACATAGCGCATTTGGTAAATTGTTGTTTGGAGGCTGGATATTTTTCCGGTAGTTGGGGGGAGTTGATTGTTAGGCTTATCTCTAAAAGGCAATGCACCTGATTCATATTCCGATCTTCGCCCAGTCAGTCTCCTGCCAGTGCTATCCAAGGTTCTGGAGAGGGTTGTCGTCCAACAAGTAAACTCGTATGTTAATAGAGCAAATATTCTTCCTGAAAGACTGTCCGGATTCCAAAGGGTCTTGGATGATATTCTTAGGGACTTGGATACAGAAAAATATCTATTATAGTGTTGCTTGACTTCTCTAAGGCTTTCGATACTATAAATCATTCGCTTATGTGCGCTAAGCTTAAACACTATTCACGAAAGGAGCACTGAAATTTTTTCAATCGTACCTTCAGGGAAGACGTCAACGGGTTGTAGTGGGAGACAATAGGTCATCCCTTTGATCTGTCATATCGGGAGTGCCCCAGGGGTCCATCCTTGGTCCGCTTCTTTTCATAGTGTACACAGCGGATATATTAAATAACATTACCTCATGTATTTATAATGCCTAGGCGGATGATACCTAGTTGCAATAAGGGTTTTACTCCTACGAACATCATGCTGCTGAGTATATCGTGAATGCAGAGTTGCGTCAACTGGAGGAGCTCTCAAGAGAAAACAACTTAATATTGAATCTAGGAAAATCTATGTTAATGGTATTTGAGGGCGAGAAAACTAACAGGATGGAACACCTATTAAACATAAGCATAAATGGCAAGAAGCTTCCGAACGTACAATATGCTAAATCGTTGGGTGTAACCTTTGGCAAAAAACTTAAATTCACGCAACAAACAAATAATGTTCTAAAGAAATCGTATCTCGACCATAAATTGTTGTACGATAATAAAAACATACTACCACAAAAACTTAAAAAATCGTTAACCGAATCACTTGTTCTGTGTAATTTTAATTATTGTAGTTTTGTTTATAGTCCTTTCTTAAGTAATATTGAAAAGGGAATATACAGAAGATTCAAAATTCATGTGTTCGGTTTATATTTGGACTTAAGAAATTTGATCATATTTCCCAATATTTTAAAGAATTGCGTTGGCTAAATATGCCGAATCGCCGCGAATTACACTTCGCAAATTTTTTGTATAAAATTTTAAACATGTCCCGTCCAAGTTATTTAAAATGCCGGCTTATTCTACGCGGCCAGCCTCACACTCTTAATATTAGGGATCAAACCCTCATTACTATTCCAAGGCATTCAACTGCAATCTTGCGAAAAGGTTTTACGTATCAGGCAGTCCAACTTTGCAATAAAATACCCCAGCAGATAAGAAACTCCGAGAGTGTCAAGGTATTTTAGAACTATACAAAGCCTTACAACTGCCGAAGTTCGGTATCGGCTGCGCCCAAAAAAAATCACCTTCAGTCAGACTCTACTAAATACCTTACTCAAAATAAGAAAAACCTTTATTTGGTGGGTATATTTCGGTTAATTAAATGTTAAAGCCATGCAAAACAATAAAATAAAATCATACCATGATCGATTTTAAATGAACAAGCGGTGCGCTAAACCAATGAAAAATGTATTTGCAAAAATGCTTAAACGGAAAATGGTCAAATAATACAAGTTGGTTTTAAAACATAATACCTCTTGATTTATTCAGCCCTTGTGTTTGTCTTTTAATGCTGATTTGGTTTTTAATACTAAGGTAAAAGAAAATAAAAACATAGCAAATGTTGATTTCAAGTTGAAACTGAATTCCTACGACCATCAGGTTTTTTGTTTTCAATAAAATAGACAATTTTGCAATCAGACATCGACAGATCAGATAGAAGAACGGTTCAAAGGTAAGTTTCAAGTTGACGACCGAATTCTTCCAGTCACCAATTCAAAAGAAACAACGAACTCTCGAGGTAGGGGTGGGCGAACAATTATCCATGTTAAACCAACATCGATGTTGAGCATACAATGTTCAATGTTTTTACCATCGGTGTTACAAGTTTCAAACCTCGATAAAATATCGATGTTTTAAGTTTTTTTAACATCGATAATTCGTTTTTTATTGAAATTTATGAAAATAATAACTGTTGGCAAAAATGTAGCATTATCAAATGAAGGCTTCATAGAGCAAGTTACTCGTCCGCTAAAAATAAAAATTAACTTTAAAATCCACGCAAACGCACATATAATGTAATTTTTATTGTACTGTCTTAACTTCTATTCGGGGGCAAAGGCAGAAGATTCTGTTCCTGTTTTTCTTATTTTAGAAGCCCCCGAAAACATTTATGGCGCATCTGCTTTAGAAGAAATAGCAATGTATTTTTTCAATGTTGCTGGTATTTCCAAATTAGCTCTCATTGGGACATAACTGCAAAAGGTCGGTGAAACTCTTAAATAACATTTATGGTACATAGCTGAATAAACATTAATGAGAATTTAAAAAAATAGATTCGGTGTCCTTCGCAAAAGAAAATTTATAGATCGTTGTTAATAGTAAAATTATGGAAGAAATGGGAATATAACAACACAGCATTCAAATATGCCAGTCAGGAGATATTTAAAATCAAGAATTAACATACCTTTAAAGGGCATGTAATGTTGCATAGCAATAATATTACGTTGATATAGAGAAAACATCACGAATTCTAATAATAAACTAAATTATGTCGTAGTTGCTTTCGTCTAATTTAGCCATTTAATATAATATAAAAAAAAACATCGATGTTCGAAAAACATCGATGTTTTCTGTACGTCGATAATTGCATTCGATATTACCCCTTCGATGTCCCATCCATACCTAGAGGTGTTAGCTGTATTTATTATTTTTGTACAAGTCAGTAATTTTAATCATCAGAGCCACTTATACGTAGGTGTGGGCATATTCTGCTAACATCGTCAGATAAGCAGCACGGTTTAAAAGCAAATTTCAAGCTGATGATTGAATTCCTCCAGCCACCAAATCAAAAGAAGCCCTCGGTTTTAAATAATTATTTATTTTATTCCTAACACTATAAAAGTTTCGCAAAACCGGTAAGTTTCTTCTTTTAATCTTTAAATTTCAATACTTCAAAATTAATATAACACTCAGGCTGAGTCGGTAAAGTATATTCTGCAAATAAAAATACCTTCCAATACTTCTCATCTAGTCCAGTCCTGGTGCCTTCTTCAAAGTTCGCGTGTTTGGTTTGGTAGGCTCTTTTGCGTTTATATCCATCGGGTCGAGATGGAAGTCTTAAGTGATGTTAGTGATGCCGTCCTTTGGGTTCCAAAAACTTACAACATAGGTGATTCCCGTTAGCGGTCGGCTTGTGGTTCGGCTATGTTCGGTAGATGTGGGCAATCCGGGTCTTTCTTGAGATACGGCTCGACGGATCTGGGTCAATGCAAAGAGCCGACTCGCTGAACTGGATCTTCAGCTTCACCTAATTTGCCGGTTCGATACGCTTCGCTCCTCCGCTACCGCAATTCCTTTTGCATTCTTGGCTCTCGCTTGCCGAGCGGCGCCGGCGAGTTCTACAAAATAAGAATGGAAATAGTGCGTAGCGCTATCGTTATGAAAAATTAGAAAAAGGACTAATTATATGTGAGGCCCCTCTATTTATGGGTTGCCCTTTGCAGACGTCAGACTAATAACTAAAATTTTATGAGTTAAACTTTGATAAGCAGAGTCTGTTAACTGAGTATGTTTATGTTATTCGATATCAATACCCTTTCAAGTCATCTGCTTTTGGGTACTTTGATGTTTCAATTATATTTTAAGGAAGACATAATTAATAAAATAGCCATTTCTATTAAAATAATTTTTCTGGTCTTTACACTATGAATAATTAGTTGCTGAACTAATGAATTTGGGTATATGCTGTGACTGCCGTGGAATCCCATTCTAGAGGTGGTACCTAAATAGTATTTTTAGATAACAGGGACGTTCTGTTTCTGTTCTGAGACATACCTGTGACAAATACCGCTTACTAACAAAAATACTGATATTTTATATTAACAGGGAATATTAAAGTGTGACATTTTTACTTTTTTTGTTGTTACCAAAACAGTATTTCCTGCAAATTTATTTTTCTATTTCTTTTTAAACTAGAAACAAAAATAAGTTCCATGTGAATATTTGGGACTCGTAAGGGTGTGTATTTAAGACTAATGATAACACGTACTCAAAACTAGCAACGGTACGTATCCGAGAGTAAGGAAATTAATTAGCTCACATTTTTGCAAATTTCATTTTATGCTTAGAAACATTATTATTATTAGAATATTTAGGGCTAGTGAGTAGTGAGGGCACGTAATTAAATCTAACATACCGAGTTATATAAAATATTTATGTATAATAGAATATTTTTTATTGAGTACAGTTATGGTGTTTAAAAACATTACGCTGTTTGCTTGTTCCGTTAATGTATTTTTTCTTAAATATATATAAAAAGGCCTACGTACTCTCCTTTTAAAAAAACTGCATATATATTATTTATGTAGCTTAGGAACATTTTTAATGTTATGTAAATTTTTTAAGATTCAGCTATTTCCTATCAAATTTCAGACGAGCCTAAAATAAAATTATGCTTCCGCGTTATTTGCGAACTTAAAGTATACCACACAGATCTAAAACATCGACGAAAGGGGGAGGTATGTCAACAGCAGGCCGTTTCCATAGATATACAGAATTGTAGCCAACCGCGAATGATCATTGCACTGTTTCCATAGTTACTCACATTCTTTTCATAATCTCAGATTCGTGTGCCAAACTTTAAATACTAACCTAATTCACAGTTTTCTCACTTCCGAATCTTTGCGTTGGTAGTAAAAATACTAATCTTATAAAAATACTGGTTTAGGAAACAGAATGAAATAAAATACCTGTGACAAGCATTTCAGTCGGACCCAGTATCCTTGTAATTTTTATCCACTTATAATTCAGTTGTATTTGTATCGTTGCCAATCGAGGCCAACTCATTGACACCCAAATAAAGAATTAGGTGAGGGCTTTTTTCTACGTTCTCATTCCCCGAGAAAAGCCGAAGCGCTTATTCGTTCAGTTAACGGTAATTTGCATCAATTGTATCGTCCTTTGAAACAGCGAATAAGTAATGTCTATGGTGCGTCTCGCCAAGCTAGAAAAAATACTAGGTAGGAACGGTATCCGATGTATTGGAAATCCAATACCTATTACAAGCTTTTCCTAGCTCACACCTGTTACACAATACATGTGACGAGTATTTTGTAACACCTCTATCTCATTCCCATAACCTATAACAGGTCTTATTATATGTAGCCATAATATTTAGGTTTTTATAAATAATCTTGAGGTATTATCTACAAATAGCACTCTAAAAATTAATTTATCTTGTGATTACACCATAGTTTACCAAAAAAAAACCATATTTTTATATTAAATTCAAGAAAACATGAAAATGATCCTAAAAATATTAATAATAACCTAAAAAACTTATGATTTGTTTCTGTCAGAAGATTAAAGTTGTGCAAAAAGTAACTATTCGTTATTCGAGTACTCGTTACTTACGTGGAACCAAAGTAACGGATACTTGATATACGCCTGCCACAGTTACTCGAGTACTCGAAATGTATTCGTATTCCGTAAATATATATTCGTAATAGGAATAACAAAACACGAAATGTAATGAATGAAAATGAAGCGAGTACTCAAACTCGATGTGTAACGTTTAAACGTGTAACTGTCGCGGTTTCTTTCATTTTCAGCTTTGAAATTTTCAAGATATTTGGTTTGTTCATTGTTTGTGTTTGTTTTGTGCAAGAGAAAAGTTAAGTAGTGCAACTAAAAATTAAATTTTTTGGGTTTACTAGTACATGTAATTCTGTAATATATTAATGTTATGACCTGAGATAACTAATATTTAAAATGTTTTGGCTTTAGATTAAAAAAATTTGGCTATGAAAATTGATTTAAAAGAGACTGATTTATATCGAAAATAAAATAAGGACTGGGTGGCAATTTTTTTAAGTAGTAATAGTATACGATTATTTTATATTTTAAAGATTTTGCGCCTCTTAGACATTTCGCCCTTGGTTTTTGAAAATAGTGGACTATTAATAAATAGTCAAATTTCATCTCCTAGTCTTAAGTAAGGGGGAGTTTTAGACAGATAGATGAAAAAAATTATAACTTCGTATCAATGAAAGTTAAAAATCTAAAAGGTGTAGGACCAATGCATTATTGCATATAACATATAACTACTTTTTTTTCTGCCGTATCTATATTTTTCTTATTATGTCTAGCTAAATTCCAGACCTGTCACCTGACCCGGACGGCTTGTTTACAATGACACCATTTTTTTTATTACTTCCCAATTGAATGCTTTCTTTAAAAAATGATGACGCCGTCATGCCGCCTCGATTCCCAGAAATGAAAGTACATAACAATACATTTCCGATATTTCTTCCATTCTTTCTTTAAAGAATAAAATTTGGTAACTCTCTGACTTAAATTAATAAATTAGAGGCAATTTTGGTGTTTTGATTAATTTTTAGTGATCACAATAGTAGTTTAGGGAAGGTATTTTGGATGGACGATGGTCAATGAAACGCACTTTTAATGCTGCAATTAGTCGATGTTTCCACTTTTATGAGGTCATCTTGAGGACTATACAAATGTGACTATCTGTGTAAAAATTAACTATATACCATTTGCGGAATATTATTTAGATGTTGTTCGTACCATTTAGTATAGAGCAATGTATATATGTATGCTATATCTATCTATAAGATTTAGTAGAATCTATGATGTTTGTATTATTATTAAGTATCATAATTATTTTGTTATTGTTATTAAGTTTTTTTCTGTTATTCATATACTGCCAAATGTTCATGCAATATATACATATATATTATTTTTCAAATTATAAAATTAAGGTTTTAAAGTCTATTTTTATCTAAGTTTAATTTGTTTGGAAATTTCGAATGAAAAAGTTGCAATATAATATTTTATATTAATTTATTGCGAATTAATTAAAAAAAAAATATAATTTATAATGTTCCCGATTTTCCCAGTATATTACTATGGCAGTGCTCCTCACCTCTGTACAGTACATTGTATTGTTTAATGTATATAAAGAATATATGTTTAATTTCTTTTCCATATGTTTAAATTTTAATCGGCACTGATTGAAGTGAATACCATCATCTTTCTATCTATTTTTATAGTTGCCGTTCTCGTTACATTTCTTGCGCCTTAAGCTTAAAGTCGTGGTAAATAAAACAACGAATCTTGAAACGAGTACTCGAGTAACGGATCCGAAGTAACGAATACGGATTCGGAAAGTAACGAATAGTTACTACTACTCAAAAGTAACTGAAAGTCCCACCACTACAGAAGATGGCATTTCATATGTTAAGTGAAAGCACTGTTGCCAGATTTCAAGAGTAGATATAATGTAAGTTTTGCATTATTATTAATCCCCGTTCAGGCAGATGACTTTTTTAACAAAACTTATAATTAATAAAAATGCTGTTTAGGTTAGGTTAGGAATAGTTAGGTTCGCTGTAAAGAAAGTGCGCGGTAGCGCGCCAACAAAATTCCGAGTCTATATTAAAACAAAGATTTTTTTAACAAAATTTATACTGTTAGGTAGATCTGTCCCGTTATCGTTAGGTTAGCCCAGGTTTGTCGTTAAAATTATCGTTAAAGCTATAAATTATCTTTAACGCGATAAAATCAAATTTCAAATCATTGAAGATCAGATCTGAAATACGCGCGCACTCTAAGATGGTGTAATTGGTGGGAGTCGCAGCGGATTTAAGGTTTTTTTTTTAACGGATCTATAATAAAACAAAGATAAATCTAAGGATATGCTATCCATCTATGCAATGTTTTTTTTAAGAAAATTAGAAAGCATTGGCAACAGTGTAGGGAAATTGTGTTCTTAGCGTCATCGTGACGTAATAAGAGAGATTTCGCAGTGTATTTCTTGAATATTTATGATTTTCAAAATGCGGTTTTCTTAAAACTACTTGATCCTTCACACTTTTTAAATCTGGAAATTACTACTAAAAATAAATACTTTTTAATGGTTTTTGAAGCTTTTCAAAATTCATGGCTACGTATAGCGTTATAGACCCCTATAACCTAACTAGCTAAATTTATTTTGATTCTGTGGATTGTGCAGAAGGTTGCAAAAGAAAGGAAGTTATTACTTTTTGTTTTCTACATTTAATATTCGATTCGACTATGTTTAAAAAAAAAAGATTTGTGGAACCACTTTGACGACTATCAAAATAATAAAGAAAAATGTAATTATTGCTCTCAAATAATAAGTACTTCCAGGGGATCTATAGGAAATTTATCAAGGCATTCGAAGACCAAACATCCAGGTAATATTACATACATTGTCTAAATTTAATATAAACATTTAGGTATATCATATAAGTTTTCTAAACAGGGTTGAAATTAAGAAATTAAGTGAGTTTCTTATAAACTTTTAGGTGTACAGATAAACAGAATCAACAGTCAGTTAGAAACCTGGGCTAAAAATTCGAAAAATGTAACTAATTTAAAAGAAGTAGAACCGATCGAAAATGGCAATTGTACTGAAAATGTCCCGTCAACTTCTACCCAAGTACAGGTAAGTTATTTTACAAACAAGGCATCAGACGAATATAGACAGCTTCGTAGTAAACATTAAATCCATAGCCATTCGAAAATCAAAACAATTTGATAAGCAACTAATAAAAATGATCGTTAAAGAATACCATCCATTATCCATTAGAGAGGATAAAGAATTTAAAAATTTTGTAAATATGTTATATCCGGGATACAAATTGCTTAGCCGAAAATCAGTTTCGACAAGTTTACTTCCAAAATTTTATAACGTTACAGAAATGGTAAAAGAAGCTTTAGAAAATGCTTTAGTTGCATAACCACAGATGGGTGCACTTAGGTCAACGGTAACGTAAGTTTTGTTGGTATAACAGCTCATTGGATTAGCGAAGCAGATTTAAAATTAAGTTTATTAGACTGCGTTAAAAATTTAGCTAACCTACTAAAAAGTATATTTGAAAAGTAATAAAATTGCATGTAGGCTAATATTGTCGCCACGTAGGGTGTTTTGCCCTTAGAGTAAGAATTAAAGTAGAGATCACAATTCATTCATATATCACGTTAGGGGTATGCGCCAACATATTTCCCCCACTTTTCACATTCTATCGACCAATGTTTACAATAAAACAAGAGGTGGGGATGGTCCATGTTCGAGCACATGGCCATTTAGTGACGACTACCAGCGGCGGCGCGACTCTTTACATCCCAAATAAGGAATTATCATTAATAGGGAAAAAATCATTGTTACAGGGTTTTACAGATCTTCAAGTTTTTCCATTTCTGTCGGTCGGTCGGTCTGTTCCTAGTATAGCTAAAAAATCTACTTACTCGATTAACTTTAATTTTATTTAATTTTCCACAAAAATTACGTATGATACAAAAAAAAAACGTGTAAAATATTGGTATGAATTCAATACGGCGAGACAAAATGACGCCCTTTTAAAATATTTGTTGTACGAAAATGAAGAAATGGGTCATGCTTCAGTATTCTTGACAAAAGGAAGAATTCTTACCTATTCCTTAATTAAGCTAATAGGTATTTTTACCTTTCTATGGTCTCATTTTCAGTGTTTTCACAAATGTGTGCGGATTTTATTAATGTCAGTAATAAGATTTACGACATAGTGAATTTCTAATATTTTTTAAATTAAATTGTGAAATTATACTAAGATTTAGAAATCACGAAATCGCATCCGGAAAAATGAAATTGTTTTTCATTTCTTGAATTAATTACCTACACCATCTAAAATCAACCCATAAAGTTAGGTAAGTTTAAAACGAAATTGGTTATTTATATATTATTAAACGAATTTAAAGTAAAAAAACAATGCTTTTAAAACGCTTTTATTAGCTTCCTACTCATCTGATTGTATGTTTGTATCGTCTAATTATATGGTTCAAATATTGTAATGTATTTTTTACCACTTCCACATTATCCATTATTTTCAAATTTGACAGGCATACACTTTCGAAATTTTTTAGTGAACGTTTAGAAATTCAAAATGGCGGCGCCACTACTACCGCCGAATTTTGTTACTTGTGTAGATTAAACTGAAAATCGGTGTCTAGGAAAATTTAAGAGTGCCAGCATTTAAAAATTCAAAATATCAGTATCAAAATGATAATGTCAATGAAATTTTAGTCAATATTTGAGAATTAAAAATGGCGACCCCAACTTCGCAGACTAATTTTACGATTTTTGCAGATTTTACTAAAATTCGGCATTTGGGGGTATTTAAGACTGATCATCATGAATTTTTGTGCAATTTAAATATTCAAGATAATAATGCCATCATGGCGGCAGAATTTAAACATTTGTTTAGATTTGACTGATTTATTAGAATACATATCATACATTTTTAGTAAATATTTAAAAAATCAGAGTAGGAATGCCAACATTGCGAGCAAATTTTCACATTTATACAGATTTGATTAAAAATCGATATTAAGAGTGCAATTCATACATTAGTAATAAATATTCAAAATGGCGATGTCATCAATCAATTAATCCGATAAGTACTTTTTTCAGATATTTTTAAACATTTAATTATGCCACCATTTTACTTCCCCAATTAAAATTTGTCACAAAATTTTTACCAGTTCATCTCTATATAATTGAGCAAAATTTTAACATTTCTGTATGCCGCCATTTTGTTCTGCGATATGGGATTGTTGCCAAAATGTTAACACGTCCCTCATATGACCTTTAATTTTTAACCAAAACTTGAAGTAAATAGGATAATTAGTTATTGAGTTTTGTCGCGGACACACATACAGACAGACCGACGGAACCGAGAAAATATGTTGTTGAAGGTCTAGATCCGGCCCTGCGTAAATCTATCCACTACCTGTATTGGTTTACTAACCCAAGTAACACAAATTAGCTGATGAGGTTTTTTTGTCTAACAGTTAGCCATAAAAGACACATTAAAAACTAGAGATTTGTCAAATTTTGTTAAATAATTCTTGGTTTGTTTTCTAGCTATGAAATCTCGCTTCAAATTAGATTTTTTGGCTCTAAAAGTAGCAGTTTTTAATGAAGATAGGCTATAGCATAATTACTTGGTCAAAAAATATCTTTTATGCGGTAATTAAACCTACAACTTTTTTTTTGTAAAATTGGATGGAGATATTCTAGTAAGTATTGAAGTTAAATTATAATAAGCCTAGCTGTTTAAAATGCCAGGATATGGCATTTTTAATCAATAGAAATCGAGGTCAGAATATAATCAATAAGTAGACATTTTTCCCAAATTCCAACCAAACATATTTTAGCAAGTATTTAAGTTTAATTATAGTAATAACAGATATAAGAATAATGTAACAATGCCAGATTATGACATTTTAAGACAACAAAAATTGAGAACAAAAAATATGGCTTTTATTATCATATAAAAAATATAAACTAAAACTGGGTAGTTTTATTTCGCTTATTTTTGCTATAATATTGCCAAAATATACCACATTTTCAAATTTACGTTTATAACCTACAAAACTATACTTAACCAAACTGAAGATATATTTAGAAAAACGAAATATAAATTATTTACCATACAAAATGTCTAATAAAAAGATTAAATATTCCACCACATATCATAGAAAAACGCAGTCTTGGGGTAATCGTCGTTTAATTTTGTTACGCTGGCTCCTGGGTCTTCAATTAGCAATTTTTTAGCGAGAACTATAGGATTTCGCTGCAACCGGTGAGTTCCTTTGCAGTTAACTTGACTGTTTTGTGTGATATTTATTTATGGTGTTGTTACAACTTCTAATTCGAAGTTAGTAAATGTGATTGTTCAAGACTGGAATACATTAAAAGACGTCTTTGAATGTATTACAAACTGTGACAAATCTGACGAAAAATCAATCCGCCTTGCGAAAGGATTTTTAGGTGAGGTGAACGATTTTGAATTCACGTTTTTGGCATTAGTGTTTAATGACATTTTCTCAATCACGGACAAACTATTTAACGTTCTTTAAAAAAAATCGCTTGACATTCATTTTTGCATAACCGATATAAAACGCTGTCGTGAGGCGCTCTGTAAAAAAATAAAACATTTTTTTAATACCATGTTTGATAAAGCAAATTCTACTACACAAATAAATCATTACAAACGTGAGCTTGCTAAGCTTTCACCTGAAGAAATTAGGGTATAGAACCCTTTTTTATGAAATATTGGACCATATTTTAATAGAAATGACCCTAAGATTTCAAGACTGTGAAAAACTTACATTTTCATGTTTGGCAGGTTGTGCTACATTTTTCGAATATAGCTTAAATTTTCCGACTGGCCCGTTTGAAAATTTGGTACAGTTATATGGTGAAATATTTTCAAAAAGTCAACGACTTAAAAATGAGCTTGTTCTTATTGTTGCCAATGAGAGTAATTGGAATATATCGCTGCAAGAGGAAGTGAAAAAAATTAATAAAAATAAATATATTTTTACAGAAGCATATAAATTGTTTTTCCTTATTTTGACAATACCGTCGATAAGTGCTTCAGTGGAAAGAAGTTTTTCTTGCTTCAAATGTTTAAAAACTTATTTAAGAAATACAATATCTCAAGAAGGACTTACTTCTCTTGGCAATATTTCAATTCAAAAGGAATTACTGGAGGAGATTAGGGCAACTCGTTCATTTTATGAGGATGTTATAAATAAATTTGCTGCTATAAAGGATAGAATTGATTTAGTATACAAAATTTAGGTAAGTCGTAAAAAAATATTCTACCCCATCCACATATAAAAAAATTCTGGAAAAAAAATTATTGTTCACTTACTTTTTCACCCACGAGCCGCCACTGACTATTTCTACATAATTGAAACAATTGATGATTTATTATATTATTGAAGAAAAGGCGAAAAATGAGAAATTATTTAGGTAAATTTCGGAAAAAATGTTACTCAAATTTCGGCTAAAAAACAAGTCAGAATTCAGCTGAAAAAGCTCGATTTTAAAGTCAAAAAGTAGCTAATAAACCCAACCATAAAATCAAAAGAGAAGGGTCGTATAATTGCCAATTGGCCATTTTTACCCCATTATGGCTAGTTATTATTCCCCACTTTAGCCATATTTCCGTCTTTATACTGTAATAGAACTGTTATTTTGGCTAGCCATTTTAGCTAATTAGCCAGGGATATTAGCCAATATCACAGCATTTTAGCCCATATATCATTATATGTGCTACTTGGGAAATTACTATTTACGTTATTCGTATAAAATACAAAAAATCAGGTACAGATTGGGATTTAGAATTTGGAATACATGTTTGTTCCTTGACAATATGTTTATTAGAATGAGTTTCTATGGCACAACACGATAGCTTTAGCATTAAGAATATACGTTTGGCAAACTTAAACTTACCACTTGCAAATGATAGACGCCGGCACGCATCTAGCATTCTTTGTGATCTCCCACCTCTATATTTCACCATTTTTCTATTTCATAACACAGGAAACTAATGATTTCAGCGCAAATTAATATTACACAACCACAAACCAAACATAAAACTGTGAATTAAGGTTAGGTTAGGTCAAAATATTGGCGCGTAAAATAATTATCCAGCAAAAATGGTGTAAGTAGACATAATTTAATAGTATTACTTCTGTTAAAAGGTCATAAGTGTATATAAGATAGTTTAAGTGAGCCGTAATTGGCAAAAGTACACATATGCCCTTTTAATTTTCTTTTTCTGTTTCGCGTAATTTAGAAAAAAAGTAATATATTAACTTATACTTGTGTGATTTTAAAAGATCTGTACTTATGTACACATATGCAGTTTTTATTAACAGGAAATCAACATTTTCAAGTAAATAAGTATACTTATTGCCTTTTAATTAAACCGAATCATGTGCTTTCTCAAAACACCTAATATTTTCTTTTAATTTAAGCAGATTTCAGGCGTAAATTTACATGTACCGTTTATACCATTAAATTCTCCTGAATTTTTCTTATAAGAATATGGTTAAATGTCAAAACTTGAAAAAAATTACTTATGACCTTTTAACTAATTGCCACAGAAATAGACTTTCACAGAAATTCTAACATCTTTTCGAAAAACATTAAAAGTATGCCACAAAGGATACAATTTATTGACTAGTGGTATATATTCAAAACAAATACAACCAAAAATAAAAAAAGTAATATTATTTATGAAATTTCATGTAAAGATTGTAACGGGATTTATATTGGACAAACAGGGCAGTATCTGGAGAATAGATTAAAGGGGCATAAGTACGATGAGGGAAATACTACATCATTGACATCATTGACAGGAAATCGCAAAAACATACTTTCAATTTTGACGAGATTAAAATATTACGGTAGGAACCAAACAAAAAGAGAGTTCTTCGAAATGGTAGCAATCCACAAAAAACATCAATGCCATAACATAAACGTCAAAAAAGATCTAAAGAACTTAAGTAAAACCTACTTATCAGCTATTGTACCCACATATTGATAGTGTTGAATATCATTTTATGCTAATCGGTTGTATTTTGTAAATTATTCGTCAAATATGTTAAAGTGAAAATAGTTATTTAGTATTGAAATTTTATTATAAAGACTTAAGTCTACGTTTAAGGTAAGATTTTTACATTGTAATAATAGACTTTTGAAAAAGGCCTAAAAATGGTCAAAACGTCCAAGTAAAGAAAATAGTTTAAAGCTGTTGTGACCTAATTTGATTTAACCTAACCTAAAACCAAGAAATCCTTATTGAAAATAAATATATATATATATATATATATATATATATATATATATATATATATATATATATTATAGATTACTAGGAATCTGACATTTTTTAGAAAATACCAGTTCGAAGGGAGTATATTTAGTTTCGGTATGAACCGTCGTATTATAAGAGGAGGACCAGTAGGGAAGCCACGTACTCCAAGAAGAGTTATGGTTTTGTGTTTGGATTCTGAGATATGTTCCGAAAGCTTTATGAGAGGCCTTCAACGAGACTATACTTTTATGATGGTAAGCGCTAGATTGCATCTGTTTTATTTCTAGAAGATTGCATACTTCCGCCATAGTACTCGAGATAAATTCCGAGCCCCTGTCAGTAGCAATTTCCTGTGGAATACCATATCTTAGGATAAAGTTTTCAACAAATGATTTTGTAACCGATTCGGCATCTTTACTCTTAAGAGGATATGCTTCTACATATTTGGTTAATTCGCACTGAATATACAGAAAGTCATTTATATCTTTAGGTAACGGCCCTACTATATCTAAATACACCTTTTGAAATGAAAATTTTGCTGCCGATGTAATTTCCATTGGTTCTTTGATATAATGATTCGAATGTTTTTGTTTTTGACACATATTGCATTTTTTAACAAAATTTTGATCATCGCTATAGAAACCTGGCCAAAAATAGTTCTTTTTAATATTATTTATAATGCGATTAATGCCTGCATAACTACAAGTAGGAAGTAAATTAAAATCATTTAAAACTACTCTTTTGGTAGCATTGTCCATTCCTCGTTTAACTCCTTTTATTAAACAAATATGGGAGCCCCTGTAATTAGAATATTTCTTTATTTCACTAGCTAGATATTTAATAATGTGTTCATTATTTTCATTTTTTAATATACATTATTCGCGAATATTTAGTTTATTAGTTATATTAATCAAATCTCTCAACATTTCGTCTTGCGCCAATGTTGATCCAGGGTTTTGATTTAGATATATTGTGGAGTGTAATGGAACATAATACATATTTCTGCATCAAACATCTTGTTAATTTGTTTGTTCATTTCATCTTTTTGAGAATACGGCAGTCGGTAAGGTTTAATATAAGTTGGTGAAGAATTTTCCTTTACATATACAGGGTGTCCCACGACGAACTGCGGCGATCTTCTCAGAAAGTAGGCTTTAGAAAAATTTGAAATTTTGGCAGCTAACTAAAGTCGATGGGGGCAATTCGCCCAAAATATTTTCAAGACTTCCGGTTATATCGGAAGTAGACGTCAACTTTCTTATTTTTAATGGAACACCCTGTATATAATCGAATTTTTGGATTCCTCGAAAAATTCTAGGTATATTTCATGTAGAATATCCTATACCTAAGTTCAACCGTTTTAGAGATATTTTGAATTTTATGTAAAAAATGACGTTTGCAGGTCTAGACATAACTATAAATATCTGCTTATCGAAGTCTCAATTATTTATTTGCGGTTGGCTTCCTTGTCTAAAAGGGTACACTTTAGTGGCCTGTGCTGATATTTTTATAATAAATAAATATAGGGTGATCAAAAACTGACATTATAAATATACTTTAAAAAATCGTTAAAAGTTACTTTTTTCAAATGGAAACCCCCAACTTTTATAATTTTATCTTATTTAACACTTACAATAAGGGTGACTTTGTATAAAGTTGTCTATTCCAAAAATTTGTGGTTTTGAGTTATTGACGATTTAACATTTTTTATTCTAATAATACCAGACGGCTTCTAAGTTTTCTTGTTAGTTGGCCATGACGGGGAGGCCTGGCGAGAACAAAACCAATTAGTTAATATAGAAACGTAATATTTGTTGTCGTTTGACAATTTCCTACTAAAATATTATTTATTTATTATAGTTATAATAATAATTATTAAACTAATAATCATGCCGGGGCGATTAAATTACGCACACGAGGATTATTTGAATTTGTTTATTATCTATGAGGAATCTAACAGAGTTTTAACAAGAACATGCCATATATTTGCTGATAGATATCCAGATAAACAGAAACCGTCACCGAACAGCGTTAAACAAATGTTGGAAAACTATAAAAATGTTGAAACCGTGAAGACAAAAATTAATTAAAGAAAGCCTATTCCAATTATTGTCTAGTCTGCACAAGAGCACAACTTATTTTTTCAATAAATGTTGAAAATGTCCACCTTGTACTTCCCAAACATTTTTCGCATCTCCGAATAAATCCCTCGTGGGTGGCCGCTTGAAGCTGGAGATAAACTTTCGAACGCGTCCCTTACCCTTGCCATACAGTTCTGTTTCGTTGTTACTGGATTAAAATAAACGATTCCTTTTATCGTTCCCCATATAAAATAGTCTAAGACTGTCAGATCGGGGGAACGAGGAGGCCACAGGAAAGGTCCATTGTTGGCAATCCACTTGTCGTAAAACGTAACTTGTAAAAAGTTAGTAACTGCAACGGTTCTATGTGGTGGGGCGCCATCGTGTTAGTAGAAAATTTGCCTATGTTCTGCCAAAGGTAAATTACTTAAATATTCGTTGTCCAACTCTTCAAGAATATTCAGATATCTTTCTCCTACAAAAGTTTATAGACATAATTTTACGGAAAGAAATACTTTGATAATATTCATCGAATTATTGATTTAAGAAGAAACAAAATACATCAAAATTCAATTAATTTAATCTGAAGAGTGCTCAATAAAAAAAAGAAGGTTTAGTGTTTTATGACTTTCTAAAGTACCCTTTATATTTATAAATAATAAATGTAAATAAATAACTAAAGATAACTTTCCTATAAAACTTGGGACGATATATTTTTTTAGATATGATGTGTTACGGTATGTGGACCAGTATTTGTATGAAGTAGTGGAGTGTGACCTCTATAAATAATTTAATTTAATTTATTTATGTAATAATATTTACTAAATGATTTATCTAATTTTGGATTGACGGTAAATTGATAAAAAAAATGAATAATAATATTACCTAAATGGATTATTTTTCATTAAAAAAGTCCTTGTGTTTAGGCAATGTATAACTTACCATTTAAATTTTCTTCGTAAAAATCAGTTTTATTATTCCATCGTTCCTTACTGCACAAAATACATTAAATTGCCAGGATTCTTGAGAGTTTCGCGATCTTACTGCATAAGGATTCGAATCACTCCAAAAATGGGAATTGTATCTATTGAAAAGGCCATTTTTAGTAAATTTTGCTTCATCGGTCTAAATTATATTGTCCAAAAATCTAGGGTTATCTTGTACCATTGTTAAAATAAACTCGCAAAACTGTACTCTTTTTGGAGAATCAGTGTCTTTTAGATGTTGAACCAATGATATTAAATAAGGTTGGAAGTTATGTTTTAACAGAATCCTATGCACTGAGTTCCTCGAGATTCCTGATTGTCTCGCCACGTTTCTTAGGGATGTCATTGGATACGCTGCAAAATATCCCAGAATTGCAATCTCGACATTTTCATTATCAACAATGGGCTTCCTCTTATTAATTTTTGCCTTTACGTTTCCAAAATTTTTATAGTTTTCCAACATTTGTTTAACGCTGTTTGGTGACGGTTTCTGTTTATCTGGAGATCTATCAGCAAATATCTGGCATGTTCTTGTTAAAACTCTCGAATTTGTTTATTATCTATGAGGAATCTACCATAGATAATAAACAAATTCAAATAATCCTAGTGTGTGTAATTTAATCGCCCCGACATGATTATTAGTTTAATAATTATTATAATTACTATAATAAATAAATAATATTTTAGTAGGTAATTGTCAAACGACCATAAATATTACGTTTCTATAGTAACTAATTGGTTTTGTTCTCGCCAGGCCTCCCTATCATGTCCAACTAACAAGAAAACTTAGACGCCGTCTGGTATTATTAGAATAAAAAATGTTAAATCGTCAATACCTCAAAAACAACAAATTTTTGGAATAGATAACTTTATACAAAGTCACCCTTATTTTAAGTCTTAAATAGGATAAAATTATAAAAATTGGGGGTTTCCATTCGAAAAAAGTAACTTTTAACGATTTTTTAAAGTATATTTATAATTACAAACAAAAATCTTTTTTGGCTTTTTCGCAACTGAATAAAAATATTTAACTTTAAATTAATTGATAGGATGAAAGTATTTGTACAACTATGTGTCTATAAAAACTTAAGGTAAATGATATAATTTCTTATGCTTGCTTAAATAATATTGTTTATATTATGTATCGAAACATTCCGTAGACAGACTAGTTTACATGTTGAGGTATGTAATTATATTAAATATTTGCTTTAATTAATTTAAAGTTAAATATTTTTATTCAGTTGCGAAAAAGCCAAAAAAGATATTTGTTTGTCAATCTAAACGCAACAAATAATCTGAACACATTTAAAAATATATTTATAATGTCAGTTTTTGATCACCCTATATTTATTTATTATAAAAATATCAACACAGGCCACTAAATTGGATCCTTTTGGAAAAGGAAGCCATCCGCAAATAAATAATAGAGACTTCGATAAGCAGATATTTATAGTTATGTCTACACCTGCTAACGTCATTTTTTACATAAAATTCAAAATATCTCAAAAACAGTTAGGTATAGGATATTATACATGAAATATACCTAGAATTTTTCGAGGAATCCAAAAATTCGATAATATACAGGGTGTTCTAATTAAAAAAAGAAGGTGACGTCTACTTCCGGTATAACCGGAAGTGACGCCATCTTGAAAATATTTTGCGCGAATTGCCCCCATCGACTTTAATTAGCTGCCAAAATTTCAAATTTTTGTATTTATATATATATATATATATATATATATATATATATATATATATATATATAGTAATTGGACTTCTTTCTTGGGTATAGGTTTATTTGCAAAATCTAACAATGGGATTGACCTTTCGCCTATCATAGTAGGCTTTCTCAAAAATTGCCCATTCCTTTATTATTATTTTTTTTTTGGTATTTATGGCTTTCCTTTCCTATATACAATTAATTTAAAAAAAATTTAGTGGTCTAATTATAAAAGGACATTTACAATTTTTCTAAAACTGATTTAAAATTAAAATCAGTTAGTTAAAACAAATAGTATTTAGCAAAATGCTTGAAACACGTTCCCAACAATCTCAACAAACCCAACAAGCCCAGCCACCTACACAATCAATACAAGGTGCTGACGTAGAAATTGTGCCTTACAGGCTTTTCGAAACATTTTCTGTAGTGCTTGATTTTGAAGGCGATCAAATTTCCTTAGGTACCTTTTTAAATGCATGCGATTGTGCTTATCAAATGACAACAACTGACCAAAAACTCTTAACGATTCATAAAACATAAAAAAAACAAAATTAAATGTAGAGCCGCAAATTAGTAAATTCAAGGAACCCCGCAACAAATAGCGACATTAAACAACTCTTAAACCTTCATTTTGGCGACTTGTGGGACCTATCTCTTATACAGGACCTTCAAAGACTCCATCAAGTACCTGGCGAGTCCGATCTTACATTTTATAATCGGTTTGAATGCAAAAATGTACTGAGAAAGTATTCAAAAAGCTCCTGACCCTAGTTAATATTCAAAAAGCTGCCCAAAGCAAACTAATTCAAACAATGATCCTAAATACTCTTTTAACTGGATTAGAACCTAATAAGTCTAGGCCAAATTATTCGTGCAGGCAATCCAAGAGATCTTTTAGAAGCTTAGTCCCGCATTAGGCATGAACTAGCTCTTCTATTTTGAAACTCAAAAAATATATAAACGAATTTCTCGGAAACCTCCCCAACTAATTAGGAAACATTTACCACAAGTTATAAAATGTCTACCTGTAGCTACACAACAAAATCATGCTGAATCTCGTCCATCCTAATGCAGAAAAATTCAAATTTCTACCCAAATCTACAAACAGTTCACCATGTAAATTATGATTACCAATCTTACAAATTTCCACAATATTACGACGAGTATTCTCAAGATGATAGTAACTTAGAATACCAGGAATATTTCCACCTCCTCTTTAAAGAAACCATCCTCCGGAGAGCACTACCCAATCGACCAACTCGAAGCTGCAGAGTCAGATTTGGACCCCAATATGAATGTTCCATGTGAATTGAACGTTCCTTTAAACCCGTTTCTTACTGTCAACTCTAAGAACTTGTACTATATCAACAATGCATTCAAAACATTGCAACTTTTAATCGACACCGGAGTATGGAAATCTATTTTTTATGAATATACCGTGAAAAAAAAACCACCTAGGTCACCAGAAAACTAACTATTAAAGGAATAACAAATAAAGAATTGTCAATATTTGAATCGACCTTGTCTCTTTCAAGATAGGTAACGCATACAAGGTATATATTTGTAACTTAAATATCGATTTTAATGACATCTTAGGACTTGATTTTCTCGAACACTATGAATGCATAATTGATCTTAAATCTAAAACTTTAATAACGAACTTTAAAACGATTCCATTGTATAAAGTCGGGGCTATTACAACACCAAAAAATGTCACTAAAAACGAGATAAAGAACAAAATTTATATTGATGCTCCCACAATTTTTTTTAAAAATTAACATGTAATTTAAAAAATACTGACGCCCCTTTAATGTCTCAAAAAAAAGAAAAATTTCGTTAACCAAATGCTACTATGTATGTTAACGAAAACGGTAAATTTATGAATTTTACTTTGAATGAAAACGCCGTGCCACAAACCATCGATTTTTTCGATCTTTATATCGAACATTTCAGACCTGTTGGACCAACTTGGTAAATGTCAATATTTTTCCAGGCTTGATCTCGCGTCCGGCTTTCATCAAATTTGGTATTAATCCCGTAGACATACCAAAGGCAGCATTTTCAGTCGACAATGGACACTACGAATTCGTCCGAATGCCATTCGATCTAAGGAATGATCCGTCCATGTTCCAACGTGTCACGGACAACATTCTCTTGGGCATTCAGAACGAGCGTTGTCTTGTTTACATAAACGATATAATTGTCTATTCGCCTGTACTACATGAGCACATAGATCGACTAAAAGAAGTCTTCAAGCGTCTCCGAAACGCAAACCTCAAAATTTAACCAGATAAATGCGAGTTCTTAAGAATAGAAAGGATCTGGGACACCTCGTCACCAAAGATGGTGTTAAACCTTGCCCCCCCAAAAGTGGAACGCATTCAAAATTTCCTACAACGAAAAAATGCAAAGGACATTATATTTTTCTGGAATCAGCCGGTTATTACCGCCGATTCATTCCAAACTTTGCAAAAGTATCCAAACTAATTTTGAAGAAACATTCCATCTTACCACAGACGCAAATTCATTTGTAATAGGTGCTGTGCTGTCCCAAGGACGATCTCCCAAGAGCCTTTGCATCCATACACTCTGTAGTGCAGAAAATAAATATTCCACCAGGGAGCTACTGGCAATTGTATGGGTATTTTCGCTCCGCAAAGTTTACGCTTATTTCGGACCACAGGCCATTAACATGGTTGTTTTCGATTAAAGACCCCGGAAGCAGACTTACGCATCTAAAATTAGAAGAATACAACTAGAAAATAGAACATAAATCGGACAAAATAAACAAAAATGACAAGCAATGACTACTAGATGATTTTGTAAACGTAAAAAATAAACAAAAATGCAGACGGGCTATGACGAGTAAAAATTAATTACTTCCAGGAAATCTCCGATCAAAATTCTCCATTTCGCTGCTAATGAAAGATAGCGACAATGAAGATCAAAATCAGCCAGACCAGAAAAAAGACAACATTTCGGTACACCTCTAAAAATACATTGCAACTATGTGTGTGAATTTGACAACTCACTATTCAAAGATCTTTGTGAACTATTTATCATAAAATTAACTTTCTCTAGTGTAAATCACCCTTAGTCTAAAGGGTCCATCGAAAGATTCTATGTAATCTTGTCAGAAATTATTAGAGCAAATATAGCCGAAAATCCTAAAGAACATCCCTTTAATGTTTTACTATAGGCGGTGATCAGCTACAGTAATACCAAAAATAAAACAACACGGATTTACGCCATTTGAACTTATCTAAAAAACTACTTTTACAAAATCGCTAGGGCAAAAACAGAAGGATAAAAAGAAAAAATCAAAAAAGTCAGGTTCAGCGAATACGTAATTAGTACCCCTGATACAAAGTCGGAGATAAAGTGTATGTTAGAGTCACAAATAAAATCTAAAGGTGAAAACAAATTTAATGGCCCTTTTGAGATTACAGAAGTTTTTCAAAATTCCGCCATTCTGCTTATTCCCCGAGCAAATCAATGGACTAAAATCAACTTCTATAGGCTAAAACCCTATTTTGAATAAGTATTCCTATTCTTTACAGATTCCTCGGGCTCTTCTCGGTAGGCCTGACCCAGTTTTGATAACACCTATCAACAACATACTCGGAATATTCTTCCATGAAGTATCAAATGAAAATGGACACTCCTCTTGTATAAAGATCTTTCTTATATAAAGCAAGCTATCGCAAACAATGATAAGATCCTAGAACGACTACTAGATGATTTTGTAAACGTTGGCCTTCTTAATCAAATATCCTATTCTGTCAATCTAAAATACAAAGAAATAATCGCAGATACGACAAAATATAGTTACAGGGAGAAGCGCCGAATATTCAACGGTAAGGCACGTTCTGGAAATTCATGACCATGAGTACTTCAATGAGTGCATTGATAAGTAACTCAAGACGAAAGGTATGCCGAAAATCTGCTCAAAAATCAAATATCGGTTACTACGTCAGTAATAAATACATTTAACGCGTCAGTACAAAAACTTCAAATAGTTGAAAAAAAAACATTTATCCGAGATATAAAGAAAATCCACAAATCGGTAATGGACATTTCTGACGATCTTGCAGTTGACCATGCTCAGATAAGAACTCTAGATTTATGTAAATCATTAATGGAAAGATACTCTTTTATAGAAAATTTTCTTACGACGGTCTAAACGGGATATCATTCGCTAGATTAAGTATCTTACACAGTTTAATATTAACCCCAGGAGATCTGATTACTTCAGATTAGAAAAAATAATCTTCCTCTACCTGTGTACTCTTCAACACTCGTCCAGTGCGTTGAAGAGATTATCGAACTTGAAGCATATTAATCAGATACTAAGGTAGTGTTTATTCTAAAAATACAGTTAGTAAACCCTGAAAGCTATACTTTGTATCATATCCTATCTCTCTATCCAATACTCGTATTAGACAACCGAACAGAATTTCACCATATAATCCCTACAACACAGAAATATATTACGCGGGACGATAATTCAACGTTATACATTTCATTTCAAAACCTGGGAACCTGTAAATTACTAGGAGAGACCAAAAGGTCTGCTCAGATGTTCTACCCTGCCAGACAGATAGTGTGAAGCGATTTGCGAAGCTCAGCTACTTAGAGGACCAAACCATTTACCAAAGACGTGCCAGGTATCTCTTCTTCTTGCAAAGAGATACAACGTTAAGACATTGACCAAAACTTCTGGTTGATTACAGTATCAGATTCACTACCAGTTATAATAAAATGTGAAGGAAAGAAGACGACCAGCTATCCATCCTCAAGCTCTAAAAGAATACGAACACGAAATGTAAAGTATAATATAAAAGTGAACACAGGGTATTAACTTTTGACCAAAAAGGGGAGTTGTTATATCCGTTTATAGCCACGTGTAGGAACTGACCTTCGGTCACACGGTATCGGATATAGCAATTTCAATATTTCAAGGAATGCATTGTAAGCAGTAACTTCGAGTTGCAATTCCCACAGCTGTCTATCCTCGCATTCATTTTCGCCGACAAAGAAATTAATTAATTAAATTAAATACTTGAAATCTGCCAAAATGTTGTAAAAACTGCAGACGCCGCGCGCCGACGAAATACCACAAATTTTAGAACACTGCCATTCGGGCAAAACTAATTTGCATCAGAGAATTTATGAGACAGTCAGGCGTACGAAAATGTCAAAAGGTAAAAATACGCCGAAAAAACTTAAGTACGCTCCTCGTCATACCAGAAATTCTGAAAATCCCATCTGAAAGGATAATCATTGATATCTTCGAATATGCAACCAGACACTACGCACCCACGATTCAAGATGAACTTACAAAATTCACACATACTTACGCAATTGAAGACAAAAAGACAACATTTCGGTACAGCTCTAAGAATATATTGCGACTATGGGCGTGAATTTGACAACTCACTATTCAAAGATCTTTGTGAACTCTTTAACATAAAATTAACTTTCTCTAGCGTAAATCACCCTCAGTCTAACGGGTCCATCGAGAGATTCCATGCAATCTTGACAGAAATTATTAAAGCAAATGTAGCCGAAAACCCTAAAGAATATCTCTAATGTTTTTCCCTACGCGGTGATCTGCTACAGTGATACCAAAAATAAAACAACAAGGGTTTCCGCCATTTGAACTTATATTTGGTACAACAGGAAAATTAATATCAAAATACGTAAGAGACCTTAAACGTATTGATTACTTTGACAAAATCTATATATATATATATATATATATATATATATATATATATATATATATATATATATATATATATATATATATATATATATATATATATATATATATATATAAGTAAACAAATAATGCCTTTTATTAGTACAAAATATACAATATAAATATTATTCCCCTTCATATTTTTGAAAATTATCGAGATCGTATAAAGTTAAGTTTTGAGGCTACTTTTAAAAAAATTAAACAAAATAACATTAAAAAATTTAATACATTAAAAAAGTTTTTCTGAAGGTCAATAAAATTCAAAATGGTTTAAAAACATTTCCACCGTTGACATTCCAGAGGACATTTTAAACTTGTTATCATATGGGCCAAAATTTAGTGTTCCCTGAAAGAAATGATTTCAAAATAGAACACTTTTTAGCTAATGTTGAAAATATTATAGAAGAAAATCCTAATGACTGACAAGATATTTTTAGGGCTAGAGTTACTAATGTAGTCACGAATTTTGTTCAAAAATCAAACACGGGACAAACTTCCCACTTGAAACAAATGTACAAAAAAAATAGTAAGTTTTTAAAAAATAATCCGGATAAAAAATTAAAAATCAAAAAAGAACTCACTGAAATAGACGCCAAACATTTAATGATATATAATTCTTCTTTTCATAAATCGTATTGCTTACCGAAAATACACAAACCTAATGTACCCTTACGGCCAATTGTTAGCTCAGTTAACTCTACTACTTATAACTTATCAAAATATTTAGCTAATATTTTAAAACTGAGTTTTGAAGATGAGTCCAGTTACAATATTAAAAACACCTTCACATTTGTAAATGCTGTCAGTGATTTTCTGCAGCTACCACAAAACTATGTTTTAATCTCGTTGGACGTGGTATCTTTGTTTACTAATATCCCATTAAATTTGGTAATTAATATTTTGGAGCAGAAATTGCTCCAAATTGAAAACTTTACTAGCTTATCAAAAAATGCCTTCTTAGAGCTCATTCATTTTGTTTTCAATAATACTTATTTTGGTTTTAACGGCCTATTTTACAAACAAATCTTTGGAACTCCTATGGATTCTCCTGTTAGTCCGATTCTCGCAACTATTGCTTTAGATCACTTATTAGACATAGTAATACCAAAGTTGCCTTTTCACTTGCCTTTTATTTACAAATACTTAAGATGACCTAATTTGTTCTGTTCCAATTCTGAGCAAATTCAAGATATGTTGAATACTTTTAACTCGTTTAATAGCCATTTGCAATTTACAGCTGAGTATGAAAAACATAAAAGTGTCCCCTTTTTAGATATGAAAGTCATAAGAACAGACGAAAACAAAATTATTTTAGATTGGTTCCAAAAAGATACATCATCAGGTAGATACCTTAATTATTTTTCAATTCAGCCAACCAATCAAAAATACAATACAGTCATTGCAATGAAAAACAGGGTAACCCACATTAGTGATGATATTTTTTAATATATTTGTGAACAATGGTTACCCTAAACACATTCTAAAAAAACTCATTTACAACACAAGCTTTTATGATGGCCCCACCGAAGATAGTAAACTCTTTTTATTAAATTTAAGCAATACAAAACAGTAAAACAATGGTTATAAAATAGATAGGCCAACTCGCCTAGGGCGAAGTTTAGCACTAAGGCTACTCTTACACTTAACCCAGGACCAGATGGGAACCACACAGATTACATAACTATATATTTTTTTTTGAAGAGGACATAGATAAAAGAGATACAGTACTCACTGCGACTGAAGTAAAAAATTTTTATATTGCATCTTAAAAAAGGTTAACACATAACTGTTGCTTTGAAGTGAATTACTTTCCTGAAATGTGGTATTATAAAAGTATTTTTCAGTGGAGTAGCTTTTAAGCTAGACTGCGACAGTCGTGGGCATATTTAATTAATATTTTTCCGTAATATTTATATTGTATATTTTGTACTAATAAAAGACATTATATATATATATATATATATATATATATATATATAATGCCTTTTATTAGTACAAAATATACAGTATAAATATTACGGAAAAATATTAATTATATATGCCCACGACTGTCGCAGTGTAGCTTAAAAGCTACTCCACTGAACCAGTAGAAGACACAAAGAAAATACTTTTATAATACCACATGTCAGGAAAGTAATTCACTTCAAAGCAACATTTATGTGTTAACCCCTTTTAAGATGCAATATAAAAAATTTTTGCTTCACTGCATCTCTGTTATATTTATGTCCTCTTAAAAAAAAAATTATAGTTATGTAATTTGTGTGGTTCCCATCTGGTCCTGGGTTAAGTGTAAGAGTAGCCTTAGTGCTAAACTTCGCCCTAGGTAAGTTGGCCTATCTATTTTATAAACATTGTTTTATTGTTTTGTATTGCTTAAATTTAATAAAAAGCGTTTACTATCTTCGGTGGGGCCACCATAAAAGCTTGTGTTGTAAATGAGTTTTTTTAGAATGTGTTTAGGGTAACCATTGTTCACAAATATATTAAAACATATCATCACTAATGTGGGTTACCCTGTTTTTCATTGCAATGACTGTATTGTATTTTTGATTGTTTGGCTGAGTTGAAAAATAATTAAGGTATCTACCTGATGATGTATCTTTTTGGAACCAATCTAAAATAATTTTGTTTTCGTCTGTTCTTATGACTTTCATATCTAAAAAGGGGACACTTTTATGTTTTTCATACTCAGCTGTAACGAGTTAAAAGTATTCAACATATCTTGAATTTGATCAGTTGGAACAGAACAAATTAGATCATCTAAGTATTTGTAAATAAAAGGCAAGTGAAAAGGCAACTTTGGTACTACTATGTCTAATAAGTGATCTAAAACAATAGTTGCGAGAATCGGACTAACAGGATAATCCAGAGGAGTTCCAAAGATTTGTTTGTAAAATAGGCCGTTAAAACCAAAATAAGTATTATTGAAAACAAAATTAATGAGCTCTAAGAAGGCATTTTTTGATAAGCTAGTAAGGTTTTCAATTTGGGGCAATTTCTGCTCTAAAATATTAATTACCAAATTTAATGGGATGTTAGTAAACAAATATACCACGTCCGACGAGATTAAAACATAGTTTTGTGGTAGCTGCAGAAAACCACTGACAGCATTTACAAATGTGAAGGTGTTTTTAATGTTGTAACTGGACTCATCTTCAAAACTCATTTTTAAAATATTAGTTATATATTTTGATAAGTTATAAGTAGTAGAGTTAACTCAGCTAACAATTGGCCGTAAGGGTACATTAGGTTTGTGTATTTTCGGTAAGCAATACGATTTATGAAAAGAAGAATTATATATCATTAAATGTTTGGCGTCTATTTCAGTGAGTTCTTTTTTGATTTTTAATTTTTTTATTAAGTTGTTATGAGCTGATTGTATAGAAGTTATTGGATCTTTATTTAACCTCACATATGTAGGAGTGTCAAGCAATAAGGTTTCAGTTTTACCAATGTATTCCACTTTGCCCATCGTAACAGTACAGCCTCCTTTGTCCGATTGTAAAATATATAAATCCGGATTATTTTTTAAAAACTTACTATTTTTTTTGTACATTTGTTTCAAGTGGGAAGTTTGTCCCGTGTTTGATTTTTGAACAAAATTCGTGACTACATTTGTAACTCTAGCCCTAAAAATATCTTGTGAGTCATTAGGATTTTCTTCTATAATATTTTCAACATCAGCTAAAAAGTGTTCTATTTTGAAATCTTTTCTTTCAGGGAACACTAAATTTTGGCCCAAGTGATAAAAAGTTTGAAATGTTAAAGGTACTTTTCTCTTGAGCTAATTTCGTTTTTTCGGAATTTTTGACCACCCTGTAAATGCAATCTCAACTTTGAATATTTTAATATTATTTTGGCAGAAAGCAGAACTTTTTATAAAGAGTAACTTTTTTCCGTAAAACTACAAATAAAAGTTTCCCATATGTAGAGAACTTAAGTAGACACACTGTATATATGTTAACTATGAAACTTCAATTTTCACTAAAAAAAAACTACTTTTTATTTAAAGTGACAATTAAAATATTAAATATTAAATTAGTATAATAACGTGTAAATATAAATTCTAACTAATTAATATTATTTACATTGGAACTATTTATACAAAAAAAGGTGCTGATGCTCGTGAGAATGGCTCGACGTGCTGACGTTTTGCTTATGCGGCGGTTCCGAGGATGTGGCAATAGCCGGTCTGGGTCGGTGACACTCCTGGTGTTCGAAGGTCGTGGGAAACCAATATAACAGCTCCCCTTTTTAAGAAAAAGTTGGTGCCTTGCAGCCACTTTTTATGAAGGACTTCACTTCTAGAGGGACTCTTCCTCTATGGTGTCTTCCGAGTGGATGCTGGTGCGTCTCTTGGGGATCAGCCTCCTCAATTGCGTTTGAACTGAACTTCTTTGTTCTAAGTTTGGTGGTGATGGACGGTCATTTCCTCCTGCGAGACTAAGCCTGAAGGGTCCTTTGCGTCGACACTTGCAGCAAATGTAGAGAGTTATTAAGGCGATAACCAGCGTAATTGTCAGGATGGTGAAGCAGTCGACATGCTTGGTGACAAAGGGCTGTTTTATTAACCTGTCAAGTTCGTCCGAGTACTGATTCAGTCTGTGTTGTGTGACATTTAGCTCTTCTGTGTCTTTTTTACTGAGCTGTAGCGGCTTCAGTTCTGGAAGAGTGGGTCGTTCTGGGAGATGCTTGCAACAGTCATAGGGAATGATGACGGGATGGTTCTTATACGTTATATTTTTGTATTCCTCAACGAAATATTTGGAATGGATTCGGGTGCTTCCGACAAATGCATTACAATCTGGTTGCAATTTTAGTAATGAATTGGTCTTTAGGATCTTTGTCACAAGTTCCCTTTTCCACATTTGACAGTGACTGGAAGAGGTTCTGAGACTGTGATGAGCCAGTAGTTTCGGTCAAGCTCCTGGACATTGTATTCAGATGCTAACAGGATTGAAGTATGGCATGTTTTAGGTAACACGCTCGACTGCCTAAGTAGCTGGGCTTCACATATAGCGTCGCTATCTATAGGGTATTGAAGGACGTCGGACAGATTTTGGTATTGGCTTTCACTTCTTTGCAGAGTCCAAGCTCTTGTGGTAGTATGTATAATAAAGAATCGTCATCTCGCGCAATATACTTTTGGGTTGTTGGTATGTGGTAGAAACAAGAAGACATTTATAGAGAATATAGAAAAGCTGCTGGACTACGGTATCAGTATTATACGACAAGGGTATTATGCGGTCTTTTACGCTCTTGCTAGACAGGATGTTTACTGTAAGCGGAGCAAAATCATAGTTTTCCTCAAATAGGTCCTCTATAATTTTCAAATGAAAGTCTTCCATTTTAGTTTGCCAAAAGAAAGTGACAATATTTTTGTTTGATTTGTCCAAAAATTGATCATTGCAAATTTGGATTCTGTAATAATCAATGATTGATTTTGTCTTGTATAAATTAACAAATCCATTGTATTTATCGGTTATTTGCTTATCGTCTAGATCGTTTACGGTTATTATTTCTGAAAATAAATTTTGTTTGCTGGTTGAGGGTCCGTTATTAAAGTCGTCTTCATTTGAGGCTTAAATAGCGATGGTTGATTGAAAATCTGAGCAATTGTTAAGATGGTTAATTTTAATACGTGACTAGGCGTTTGCGTTTTTGTTTATTCGGCCGGGTTTGTATTCAGTCTTGTAATCATATTCCTCAAGTTTGAGGCGCCAACGAGCTAAGCGACTGCCGGCGTCCTTAATTGAGAATAGCCAAGTCAAAGGGCGGTGATCTGTCACCAAAACAAATTTTCGACGAAAAAGATACGGTCTGAAATGCTTGACAGCCCATACAATGGCTAACAATTCTTTTTCTATTGTAGAATACTTTGTTTCAGCACTGCACAGAGTTCGAGATGCATATGCTACCGGGAGATCTTTTCCGATGGGACCTTGAGATAAAACAGCTCCAATAGCGAATGCGCTAGCGTCTGTGGTTAGCAAGAATGTTTCTTCGAAATTGTGGTAAATTAAAATTGGGTCCGATGTGAGAGCCTTTTTCAGGTCTGCGAATGAGGTTTTGCATTCTGCGTCGAATATGAATGGGACATCCTTTTGTAATAGCTTGGTCAGGGGTTTTGATATTTTGGCAAAATTTGGGATGAAGCGTCTGTAATATCCAGCAAGACCTAAGAATGACTTTATTTCTTTAGGATTTGTTGGCATAGGAAATTTTTGAATTGATTCAACTTTGCTTGGATTAGGTTTTACTCCGCTTTGGGTAGTAAGGTGTCCTAGATAAGCAACTTCCTTTCGAAGGAATTCGCATTTATCAGGTTGGATCTTTAAGTTGGCTTTGCGGAGAAGCTTGAAGACTTCCGTTAGTCTTGAAATATGTTCATGTATTGTTGGGGAGTACACGATGATGTCATCCATATACACTAAGCAACGTTCATTTTGAATGCGAAGAAGGATGTTGTCCATGACTCTTTGGAATGTGGACGGGGCTTTCTTTAAACCAAATGGCATACGAACGAATTCGTAATGACCATTTTCAACAGAGAAGGCAGTTTTTTCGATGTCTTTTGGATTGATCTCAATCTGGTGGAAACCAGAAGCCATGTCGAGGGTTGTGAAATATTGACATTTCCCTAATTGATCGAGCAGGTCGGAAATGTTCGGAAGAGGATATTTATCAGCTATAGAAAACTCATTCAGCTTGCGATCGTCTATAACTACACGCCATTTGGTTTTTCCGGAGGCATCCAATTTTTTGGGAACAACCCAAACCGGGGAGGACCATGGGCAGATGGCCGGCGAATAATTCCTTGCTCTAACATTTTGTTTACCTAAGTTTTTACCTCTTCTTTATGAATGTGAGGATATCTATATGATTTAGTAAATACGGGCGGGCCTTGAATTATTAGTATCTATAGAATGTTTGATCTCGTTTGTAAAAGATAAATTATCGCATTCTAAATAAAAGATACCGGAAAATTCGAGACATAAGTTAGTGATTAAATCGTTTTCTTCGTCGTTCAAATGTTCGATGCGCAACTGGTCTTTAATAATTGAGCGCCTATCCAAAACTGCGTTTTGTATAGGGTAGGTATTTAAGTTAAAAATTGTTTCAGTATCAATTCCAGGATCAAACGGTTCGATATTTAAATCTGAAAAATCAATTTTTTTTTCTATAGCGTTTCAGTTAATTACAGATGTAAAAAATTCACCGTGTTCATTAACCTTAACCGGGGCTTTTGGCAATCTAACATTATCTTTGACGTATGCGTGAAGTATAGCATCCGTATTAAATTGTTCGCACTTCAGTTTCAAAATTTTTTCAGTTCTAGCCTCTATAGAAATTTTATTACGATTTTTAATGCATTCCTGTACATCTGATATGGCTGTAGTTGTGGTTACTTTGTGAAGGGGTATAGTTTTAAAATTTGTAATAAGTTGTTTTGATTTCAGATCTACAATACATTCATAATGTTCCAAGACATCCAATCCTAATATACCGTCGAAATCTATATCTAAATTGCAAATATACACTTTGTGTGGATCATCAATAGTAAAGGGTATAAGTGTAGATTGAGATATTGAGAGTTTTTCATCGGTAATTCACTGAATAGTGACATTTTCGGGAAATCGTGTAGGAAATTTTTGTACGGTATTTTCCTTAAATATAGAAATGCCTGCACCGGTATCGATGAGAAGTTTGAATTGTTTTGATGCGTCATCAATATAATAAAGATTCTTGGAATTTACAGTGAGAAGAGGACCTAAAGGAACGCTTGTTCCGGGAAATTGAGATTGGGGTCCATATTCTCTAGATTTAGTGTTTCTATTCTCGATTGGATCTCGGTTATTGGGTTCTGGGCTGAATTGTCTAGAGGATCGGTATTCGTAAGGGATGTAAGAAAATCCCGATAATCACTAATATCATTTGAATAATTTATATCTTCATATGATTCTTCCTGTGGTTGGAAAACATCGTAGAAATCGCGACTGAAGTTTTCGGGGGTGTATTGATCGTATTCGGGCAAATAATTTTCTGAGGAGCATTCCTGTCTTGTATTAACATGATGCGTCCTAGTTGCTTGAAAATTGGGATTTCTTTGAATTATTGATGGCCTACATTGCGCTTGGCTTGTATTTTGGCTAAGATTATTTAGTCTATTTTGTTGCGAAAAATTTGGTTGATATTGCGGTCTTTGAGAATTCGAGTTTATTACGGGTCTTTGAAAATTAGAATTTGTTGCAGGTCTTTGAAAATTATTATTTTGGGGAAAATTAGAAGAAAGTTGCCTGCATTGAGATATTATATGACCAATTCTGTTACAATTAGAACACTTTAATTGTTGTGGCTGATGTGGTCTAGGTAACTGAGGACTGGGTTTCAGGAGAGTTGGTTTATTAACTTTTTGATTTTCGAAATACGAAAGCTGAAGTTCTCTTCGAATTTTTGATTGTGCCTCTAAAAGTGACGTTGGATTACTAGCACGAATAATGTCCTAGGCGTGGTTCTAGACCGGTAAGAAGTGTATGAAGAGTCGTGGCCTGCGTGAATTTTTAGGCCGCAATATTGGAAAACGTGACGTCACGATCGGAGGGTCACATTCGATACCCGCGACATGTTATTGTAAGGAAATAATGCACAAAAGCGACATTTTATAGAGGTCATTTATTGACAAAAAAAAAGACTTTAAACTGTACAAATCATACACACATATTGCTGGAGCTTATAAGAGCATTTTTAGAACATTTTAACCATAATGAAGTGTTTGAGTTACATAATATTTTAGGTTACTAAAGGTCTTCAACCCAATTGCGCTAATACATTTTCCTAAGGATTTATCTTTGATTTCTAATGAAGGACTACAATATTATATTATGTTTTACAAATGTATGATTATTACAAAAAAACTTGTTTACAACAGACATTGAACTTTGATATACATTGATAGGAAATGTTATAAAAAAAATACTTCAGAGCTACAAAATACAAATAAGTAAATAAAAGTTTTTATCAAGTTAAGTATTTAATGATTAATTTTTTATGATTTTGTAAATGTAAGTAGTTTTCTTTTTTTTCTAGAGGAATTGTCAGTGCTGTTTGATATCGCTGCCTGATCAGAAAGATTTTTAGAATAGTTGTTCAACAAAATATTACTTAAAACATGTGCGATTTTTATAATAATGTTTTTAAATGGCATACTACACGCATTACAGATTTCTGGATAATTTTCCATAAAATCTTCCGCTTTCACTAAAGCTAATTTTTTTAAATTTTTTTGCTGGGAAGATGCGATTACAAATTCATGTTCATATTCTAAAGATATGAGCATACAAAATATTTTAAATATGTTGATAACAAATTGAAATACTAACTCTGATGGAGTTTTCAATGCACCACGCGTAATGTTAAGTAAATATTCACTAACATTATTCGATATTTTGTCTTCCAAGTGCATAGTAAATTCTTCATTTGATTTTATAATAGTTTTACATATGTCACAGCCGCTAGTATATTTTATTACTGAATGAGAGCAATACCCAGCTATAAAAAATAATGAAGAATATTGTTCATTATTTATGTCAACATTTTCTGAAGAAGTAATAATATCAAAATAAAAAGAAATAACAGTAGACATAAATGAATCATTGTGTACAACTTCTTCAGTGAAAGAAAACTGTTTTATTGAGAAATTACCAAATTTAACCGACCGTAGTTTTAGTAAACTCAAAATTTTTAGTTTTTTCTCGGATTCAAGAACTTGTGTGACAGAGATATTATAGTTGGAGCCACTTAAAAACCTATACCTCCCAAATCTTCCCTCCATTTTGTCAGTTTGGAACTTTCCGAGAAACACATATTTCAGTTCAAATTTTAGATCAAGTTTTGCAGAGAAAAGGTAACCTATCATGACAATGAGAGCAGCAGTCGTATGCTTTAATGATGTAAAAGTGTCTTTTGTTAGTTTGCCAGTATGCCCTGGCTGGTAATTTGGCAAATTTACATTTTCCCACGCCTCCAAAAAATTTAAAAATTTCTTAAGAAATTTGATGTTATCATGGTCTGGAGAAGTAATAGGTTGTCTAAGTGGGTCCCTTAAACGAATCCCTGCACTCGAACTGTGCAAGTTTACTATTTTCCACCATGACAAAATTATGCTTATGAACTCGGCTGTACCAACATTATTTTTTTCAGTTATTTGAAGTGCTGCGATATTTTTTTCATCAAACAAACGGACTGCTAACAATACATTCTGTCTTTCCAAAGATGAAGGATAAAGAACTTTTTGAGACAATGCAGGGGCTAATTTAACTGTGCTATTACATTCATTTGCATAAATTTGTTTTAGGTCAGCAACATTTGCTGACAAGATTAAATTTGGTTCATCAATATGGGGAAATATGAATGATTGTTGATCATTTTTTTGATTGAGCCAATTATTTCTAATAGACTTGAAAAGATGAACGGTGTCAAAGAGAAGAAAAATTTTTTGGACAGGATTGAAAGGGTTTTTTATGCAATACTTATCAACTTCATTTCCAACACACATAGGTAAGTTAGCTTGAAACAAAAGTTCATACATGCCTCGGTTCATCCGATGATTATCACATATCAATGAAACCACATTGTAACCCGCATCGGTTAATACTTTTATAACGTTTAAAACCATTCCCTTTAGTATTGCTGAAGAGTTTTTTCTCACAGGATACAAAGCAATGATATCTTCGTTTTTAGAAAATATTGAAGAAAGCATAAATGCTTGAATTTTATTGGCAACTTCTTTTTTTTCTGTCAGCCCTCTTAAAACCCCACCCCTGTATTCAACTTTTGGAGTAATGTGAATTTCGTCAAAAAGAATATTTAAAATTTTCTCATGTGGTGCCAGATTATCTGCCTTTCTTTTTAGATACTGAATTTGAGATGGTTTAATACCCACATCAGCTTTTACATCTGCCGTTATCTGACTGAGGTAAGTTGGATGGGGTAATATTAAACAACCAGTATCCCTAAGCATTTTGTACGAACCTGGGAACTGAAAATACAATGTACTTGCCCATAAAAGCATATTTGGAGAATATCTTGGCTTTGACATCAACATCAATTCAAGTTGTTCTTTCAGGAAGTCAGTTTTTATAAAAGATGAATGATCATGTTCGTTTTCTACCTCTAATGCAATATCTAAAGATTTTTTAAGAAACTCGCAAGCAAATTTAAGGGCATCTTCTTTCGTACTATTTACAGAACTCTCATTAAAACCCTTTAAATGACTAAGCAAACTTTCAAAGGTTGACCAGTTGGTGCACGTGGATTGTTTAGTTAGAATCCATTCAAATTTGGAAGAGGGCAATTTAACATTTTTATAATAAACTTCTACTTCTAAGTTTTCTTTCACTTTAAAGCTGCACGAAATATGTGGAATTTCATTGACATCCAATAAAAAAAAAGAACACAATTGTTATATATTTTAAAGCTAAAATCACAAAGATTTTTTGTTTGGAAATTTGACAAAAACTCATTAAATGTATTTATTTTATCGGAATCTACCCAAATTTCAAAGTTATGTGTGTCCCTATCTAACAGATTCTGACTTCTCTCTTCGGGATTTTTTCTTTTTTGAGGCAGTTTTTTAGTCATATAAGACGGCTGGTTCAGAAAAATGGTGGGAATGGCAGTGGGATCTAGTTTTGGGATTTTTCTTGGACAGGTAAGGACAGAACCATCTGTTCTAACAATTTTATCGACAGCAATTATTTCAGACTCTAAAAAATGTTTGGAACATACCACTGTATTTGGTGTGGGACTGAAAGAATCTTCCCGATGTATGGCTGCAATCCATTTTCTTCGTAACTCCTCATCTTTGGGGAATGCGAAAGAGGAGATGTATGCTTTACCCTCTTTCAAGTCCTTTTTATAATTGCTACTACACTTTGGTACACAGCAAGTACAAGGCATTGTGCAAAAAAGTTTTAAAACAGAAAAACGCAAATCACAACAAACAAGTTGTAGAGGTTAGGTTTAAAAAACCCATCCAAAACTGCGGATAACCAATAAAACACGCCGGTTTTTACTAGCCACTATCAATAGACAACACTATTTTCACACCGCAAATAGTTTGAACTCAATTTTCAAGTAAAAAACGTATTTTTCTCGATCAAAAACAAAGCAAAACCCCGACCGGCATCCGGCATTTACATACTAACGTGCAGGCCACGATACTAATTTATGCAAACAGCTGATCGCCATGCGAAAATCACGACCCTCAGATTGTGACGTCACGGACACGGTGCGAACGGTATCTTGCGGCCTAAAAATTACGCAGGCCACGGAAGAGTCATAGTTTCAATTAACATGGTCTGAGCATCTTTTTGTTCTTTTGAATATAGGAGTGGGGACTTTTGTATGCTGGCATGCATTTTAGCATTCAAAACCTGTAATCTATTGAAGAATGTCAAGGGGGACTCATTTGGAAATTTCTTAAGACGTTGGAGGTCTTGAATAAGAGATGTGAGATTTCTAGAGTCACCAAAATGTAAATTCAAAAGCTGTTTAATTTCGAGGTATGAGTTAGGGTTTCTTGAACTTATCAGCTGTGCCCTACCTCTAAGTTTATTTTTGATATGAATCACAAGAAAAGTTTTTTGTTGTGTGTTTGCCGTATCATACGCGCAATCACACGCATTAATAAAATTACCCAAAAATATTCGGTCAGCTTCATACTCCGGTACTACAGAAAAAAATTCAGAAAGCTTATAGGGTTCTACTTCCAATGTTGTTCCTCTACTAGTCGTTTCTGGGTTCATTTTAAAATAATAAAATTAAATGCACAGAATAATTTCAAAAAGGTTGCGTAAAATAAATTTTCAAAATGTATGCGTAAAATAAATTTTCAAAATTTAAACGTAAAATAAAAATTAAATTGATCTACACAATATTAATAAAAATTGTATTTTAAAAACACAAGGGATAAGAAAAATATTGGATGATCGAACAGTTATCAAAAAATAAGTTAGAATAAAAATCGAGACGATTCGTTACTTACAATAATATCTGCATTTGAGTTGCCGTGTTCTCGCTTCGGTCACCAAAGGATTGCTTTAGCTGTTTCCTCTGCACTTATTGGGAGTTAGGGATTCTCGGTTCTTTTTTCTGTTAAGGGATTAAGATCCGCCGTCACGAGTTGAAGTACTTTTGTTCTCACGACGTTTACAGATCCTACAGCGACTGCGCCAATTGTTAACTATGAAACTTAAATTTTCACTTTTTAAAGTGATTAAAATATTAAATATTAAATTAGTATAATAACGTGTAAATATAAATTCTAACTAACTAATATTATTTACATTGGAACTATTTATACAAAAAAAGGTGCTGATGCTCGTGAGAATGGCTCGACGTGCTGTTCTCTTGCTGACGTTTTGCTTATGCGGCGGTTCCGAGGATGTTGCAATAGCAGGTCTGGGTCGGTGACACTCCTGGTGTTCGAAGGTCGTGGGAAACCAATAAAGCTTAGAATTCATTGTTTTATGTTGTAGGAATGTATATGAACCACATGCTATCAATTTATCTTTTTTTTTACTTTGTTTATTCTTTTTCCATTATTGTTCAAAACATCGGTACACGCACATTATCGTTTGGTATTTGTACTGAATACCTATTAAGTTTCAAAATTGGTTTTGTCCTGAATGTGCATAATATTGTTCTTATTGTCCTTGTTTTATAATATGTTCGACTCGAACTCCAAAATTCTCAGTATATTTTAATATGCAATGTAACTGTATATTTTCTGAGGTATGTTAATTAGGACATATTTATTGTTTCTAGTTGTCTCCTGATGAAGTCAATAAAAATTTGACGAAATATTGAGATCTAAAATAGAGTTTGAATAGCCACAGACCGCTTACCTGAAACAACTGACGTAATTTATATATATATATATATATATATATATATATATATATATATATATATATATATATATATATATATATATAGTTGTTTAACACTGCATAAATACAGTCATTTTTTCGAAAAAAATTGAAATAGCTTCTCAAAGGGTTAAGAGTGATGCAAAGCTGTAGTGATTTTGGGAATGTTAGGTATTTATTAATTATATTAAATTGTATTTGATTGGAAATAGATATCTTAATACAAAAAAGTCATAATTGACTGCTTTAGGAGCGTAATCGAAATTTAAAATTATTTTTAAAATATTTAAGTGGCTTGGGTAAAGTTATAAAAATTAAAAATTAGAATTGCTGCCCAAAATTCGACAGACATATGTAAAACTATAAAATAAACAACTTTTTTTTAACACTTTTTCGTATTTTAGCAAATAACCCTTTTCTCTGCGACTTTTTTAAAGAAATATCAATTTTGGCAGGGAACACAAGTTAGGTAACTATTCCGTCTAAGTAATTTTTATACTTAATAAACAAAAGGTATACCAAATTTTTGCCAGCAATTCCAAACCTAAATTTTTATAACTTTTTGGTTTTTCGAAAACTCAAAAAATAATAATACTTTAAAAAATCTATTTCATGTACCTCAGCAAGAAAAATAAAAATCACTTCTTTAAAGTTCTAAGCTTGATGTTGCCCTGTTTTTAATAATTTTAAGTATATATTAATTAATATTTTTTTGGGAGGGATCTTAACATAAAAAAAAACGAAAACAATGATGAACTGGTTTAAAGTGTAGTTTTCAAAATACAGCATAAAAGATTTGAATAATGAATTCTGCGTGATAACAAAATACAGACTTTTTTGCCCTCCCACTACCCGTAAAAGTTGCTTTGTATCTCTAAAACTCAAAAATGGTCTTTATTTCCTCTTTAAAATATTTGTAAATTTTGGGTTCAAAAACCGTTTTTTTGGTAATATTGTTGGCACAATAATGGTTTTGAGAAGGTACATATAGCATAGAGGCACTTTTAAAGAAGCAATGCGAATAATGATATTTTACAAATTGTCATTTCAAGGAAATACAGGCATTCTGGTAGTAATTATACCTAGAAAAGTTTAATCTAAAGCAATTAGTATGTTAACTTTACAAGAAAAAATTGAAATTGGTTTGATTTGTAGAGAAAACTTTAAAAAAATTATATGAGTCACCTCACCCGAAAATTAATTTCTTATACCTTAATATTGCATAAAAATTCTGTTTTCCAAGAAAAATAAAAATCATTTCTTAAATTTCAAGTTATATGCAAAGGTGCTGTGCCTTTAAGGATCTTAGGTAAAGATTAGATAAATTACATTTTTTTTATAGTAAATAAATGTCTTAACGCAAAAAAATCAATAATTACGGTTAACTGGTTTATATGAGTGTAATCAAGATTTTGGATTTTTTTTGTGGAAAATTTAAATGTTTTTCGACAATAATATTTTGAATAAAGCGATTTCAACTGTTATTTTTTTATTTTAAAGCTACAATATACCAAAAAAATGTAGAAATATACCTAATATTACAAGAACATTTAATTTTTTTCATGATTTCCATGATTTTAATTTTGTACTTAAGTATATAAATTAATTTTATGAACTTAAGTAAATTTTTTGTTTAATTTCTTTAATTCAATAGAAGCAGCCTTATTTTTTTACATACCTGTATGTAGTCCATCACACTTAATACATATTATAGTTCTTCAACAAATGTCTTTAACAGCATTTTTTATAAACTGAGAACTTATATATATAACACATTCGCGAATGGTATTTTCAAGCTGGTTAATGTTTCGAAATGGGTTTTATTTATACACTTTTTGTTTGAGGTAACCCCACAAGAAAAAATCTAATGGGGTTAAATCAGGAGAACGAGGAGGCCAGTAATGAACCAGATCACGTCCAATTACTTTACCTCTAAAAGTTCCTTGAATAAAATCTGTTGTTGCCCTCGAGTTATGAATAGCATCTCCGTCCAACTGAAACCACAATCCGTGTGTTTTTTCTAGCGGCATATGATCTAACACTTCAGTTAATTCTGTTGTTTAAAAGATCACATAAAACGTTCGTCTTAAAGGAATACTGGTTCCAGCATTCGACAACAAAACCCGGATTTTATTGGGACCACCACCTGTAATTTTGAGAACTTACAGTTCCATTTGACGTGAAGGTGCTTCGTCTGTCCACAAAATATTATATAGAAATCTAAAATCTTCCTCATATTCCCGTTGAAACGAAAGAGAAAATCCATATCGGATATCAAAATCTCTTTCTTTTAATGTATTTATAAATTTCGGTTTATAAGGCTTAGTTGTTTTTCCGCAAAATTGCTAAAATTCTTCTTCGGGTTTTTACATCTGTTCGTTCAGCAATATCGGCAATACTGGTTTTGCCGGGTTCGACTACATCTAAACAGACATTTAATTTAACATCTTCCGTATTCCTCCATGAGTTACGAGGTTTTTTTTAAATTATTTAGCAATGAGGCTGTATTAAAAATATTTGCTACTTCTCGAAGCAGGGTATTTTTTCCACAAATCGAAACAGTTTCAACTTTTTCTTGTAGAGTTACCATACTTTGTTAACTTTTCTAAAGAAAACCACTACCAGATTAATATCTGTATTTCTTTAAAATGACAATTTATAAAATATTATTTTGCTTTCAAGGCCTACTTCGCAAAAGCATCGTATGTTTTTTTAAAAGTGCCTGTAAGCCATGTGTACCTTCTCAAAACTATTATTATGTCAACAGTTTTACGACAAATACAAATTTCGAACCCAAAATTTACAAATATTTTACAATATATAAATACCAGCGCCATATTAACTTCTGCTTGCAGGACATCGCGCCCGTCTGGGAACCCGAAAGCCTCAGGATCCAATCCCGCCATTGAGAAGACTTTTTTTTATATAAATGCACTTTATTAATATATATTTTTTTTATTATTAATATTAATGTTAATTTTTTATTATACTTTATTAAACATTTTTTAGTCACAAGAAATGTTATAAAATATTGTTGCAAATTTTATTTAAGTTTGTATTTTTTGGAGTTTATTGCGAGTGGATTCTTTTTGATGTAAATCATTTCTAAAACTTCCCTTGTGTGTATTGTTAAGTTTTAAATATACGTGTGTCTTCAAAGTTAAAATTTTGGTTGTTTTGAGATACATGTTATAAAAGTGAAGTTATCGTAACGATGCCCGTTTAGACGATTTTGTAAATGTTGACTGGTTTGGCCAACATATGCGCTATTGCAGTTAGAGCAAGCGATTTCGTATACAGTGTGGGTTTTCTTATTTTTAGGTGTTTTGTATTTTAGAGTACTGTAGTTTTTATTAAGTAGATTATTTGGCTTGTGACTTACTGAAATATTGTGTTGTTTAAAATATGATTGAAGAAGTTCGGATAACTTGTTTACGTTTCCATTATTTTGTACCACTCGAACCATATCCAAAGAAAAGAAAAAATCTAAATATATATATATATATATATATATATATATATATATATATATATATATATATATATATATTAATTTGAATGAAACATTATTTTATTAATTATTAAAGCAGAATTTTTTAAACTTACTTTTGACTAAGGTTGGGATTGATTATTTTTTGATATTGTTAACTTTATTTTCAATATTTGCTAACAAATAACCATTTCTTATAATTTTTCTTGGAGAACTACTTACTTTATCTAAGTTTAAGAAGGCTTATTTGGAGTGGTTATTGGTGCACGTAGGAAAGTAAGTAAAAGATTGTGGGCAATTTTAAAAAGAACCTGAAATCGCAAGTACCTGTATCATTAATAGGGATAGGCTGGTGCACTTTAAAGAAATTATTTATTATAAACTTGTATAATTTTTGCATGTACCTGGAACTGCATGGTGAAGTACCTGTACCAATAATAATTACTATAGATAAGCCCCTAACCGAGTCTATACTATAAAGATCAAGTTTTATTCAGCTGGCATTCGCTACGCAGCCAACAGCCAACTTAAAACTTTATAGAATATACGTGTACTTGACCTTTATAGCTCACCCTGTAAAAGAGAGCCTTTTAAAGACTTTAATTTCAGTAGATATCAAATACGGGAACTAGTTCACCCCCCACCACTACTCCTGACCTTGAGAGCCCAGGTGTGCTGTGTAGTTTGGCCTTGAGGCGATGTGACGTCATATGACCTTGAGCGCGCATCACGCGGCTTCGAGGCCATGTGACGTCACATGACCTTGAGCGTGCACCAAACTTTTCGTTCTTTGATTTGGGAGCCCAGGTGTGCTGTATCGTTTGGCCTTGAGGATTTTTAACATCATATAACCTTGAGCGTGTATAAAACTTTTCGTCGTTGCATATTGTTTGGCCTTGGGGGTGTGCGACGACAGAGGGTCTCGAGTGTTAAAAGCTATTAAAGCCAGGTATTCTACCCATAAAATTGAAGAGAGGCACTCTGTGCGGTCACAAGGGATTTCATCATTAAGTTAGGGTGTTTAGAATAAACAAAATTTGGAAATATTTACTTAAGACATTTTAATAATTATTGTATCAAATAGGGATGTAAAAATTAAATGTACCAAGCAATAGCGGATCAATATTTAAATTTGGGTGTTTAGAATAAACAAAGTTTAGAAATATTTGCTTAATTTGGTATTATTTTCTTCTTTTAAATTTGGGTGTTTTAGAATAATTAAAAGTTAACGTTTGACGTATTCTTTCTCGGGCACTAATACTGGCAGATCATTATTTAAATTTGTGTGTTTAGAATAAACAAAATTTAGAAATATTTACTTAAGACATTTTAATAATTATTGTATCAAATAGGGATGTAAAAAATTAAATGTACCAAGCAATAGCGGATCAATATTTAAATTTTGGTGTTTAGAATAAACAAAGTTTAGAAATATTTGCTTAATTTGGTATTATTTTCTTCTTTTAAATTTGGGTGTTTTAGAATAATTAAAAGTTAACGTTTGACATATTCTTTCTCGGGCACTAATACTGGCAGATCATTATTTAAATTTGGGTGTTTAGAATAAACAAAATTTAGAAATGTTTACTTAAAACATTTTAATAATTATTTTATCAAATAGGGATGTAAAAATTAATTGTAGCAAGCAATAGCGGATCGATATTTAAATTTGGGTGTTTAGAATAAAACAAAGTTTAGAAATATTTGTTTAATTTGGTATTATTGTCTTCTTTTAAATAAAACTCAATATGTCTTCATAAAACAACGCATTATTAATACAAAATACATAATAAGAATAATAATAATAATAATAATAATAATAATAATAATAATAATAACTATTCTAAAAAATAATAATAATAATAATAATAATAACTATTCTAAATACCTATTCTAACATGCTTGTATCGTTTAATATTAATATATAACCATCATCTTGCGGTATATAGATGGGTGATGGATTGCCCCCATCATCATTACACCCATTGCCCCCATTAGTCAGATGGCTGTCCAAACCAACTTGTGCATTATCCACATAAACATTGCCCCCATCAACTGGAGGATTGTCCTCCTCTGAATCTGTGTCGGACTCATCGCCCATATGTTCTAATGTCATCATATCATTGATGGTGTGCTAGAACAATATAATAGAAATTACAATCAAATTTAATTATGTCATAATCATCTAATTATCTTATTAATAGATGCGTAGCGTGACACAAAGGGGTAGATTATACTAAAAGTTGTACCATTGCTGTAAAAATACGTTTTATTTGGTGGAACATAAATATTTTTCTTAAATCAAACCAGTTTCACACTATGATAAAAAAGAAAGGTTTTGTAGTAAATTAAAATTTCACAGAAATGTATCACAAAACAATTCGCTACACATTTCCTTTCTACATTTCAATTGTGTGGGGAATGTGGTATCATCCATACATTCTTACACTACTACTACTAAAACAATTGATTTAAAAAATTAGGTCTTGGAGATTTTTCTTCAAAATAAAGCATCAAGCTATGGACTTTTGACATAAACTAACAAGCAAAAAAATGCAATAATAAAAGAAAAACATTTATTATACAGGGTCTTTCCTAATAAGTGTCCGATATTTACAGGATAATTCCTCCAAAAGTTCCCAAAGAAAAAATAAAATCTCATTTTTTCTTCAAAATAAAGCATCAAGCTATGGACTTTTGACAGCAAAAAAAATGCAATAATAAAAGAAAAACATAAGTTGGTTGTGGAATTATAGTTAATTTTGCTTGCGGTCACCTATCCACATAAACAATATAAAAAATTATTTCCTTTCTACGTTTCAATTGTGTGGGGAATGTGGTATCCTCCATACATTCTTACGCTACTACTAAAACAATTGATTTAAAAAATTAGGTCTTGGAGATAATAAGTAAACAAAGTGACATATCAGCTATAATAGAAATTCGTTTATTATACAGGGTCTTTCCTAATAAGGTAGAAATTAAGGTTATGTATTTTTTAGCAAATGTATGTCCTCAGCAAACAGCGTCTTGTGCAGCTGTTGTTTCAGATTATTTTATGAAATTTTAACCACAAGTTAAGAAGACTACCTCCTAACGATATACGGTGCCGAGAAGATTCAAATTTATACATGGTGTCTCAGATCATTGGACATTTTATAAAATTTTCAATTCGCAATATCCAAGTTTTTTAAATGGATCACCCTGTATTTGATATTTTTTTCTGAAAGAGGCTTAAAAATCTTTGTTATTATCAAACTTTTGGACTGGAGTGAGTTTGGTTAAATCACAATATTTTCACCCAAAGAATCTGCAGTTATGCTGTGTACCTTTAATTAGCGAAAACCCTGTATAATAATTAACCTGTCCTATATATTTTTTTTCTGAAGGAGGCTTAAAGTACCTATCCACTGATATATACATGCCCTATATCTAAACCTAATAGTTAACGAAATACATAGAAATATATGAAAATTTACAACTAATTAATGCTGACTATAATGTAAAGCCTTAAATCTATAAAGATAATTAAAAGAACGCTTCAAGGATTTTTAATTTTCCAATATCCAAGTTAATTGGGTCATATATGTATATATACAGGGTGTTCAGCTAAGGGTGGTTTTCGGCCATATCTCCGAAAGTATTTGCCCTAAGTTATTGGGGAAAAAATCGAATAAGTAAATCGCCAAAAATAAAAAAGCTGGAAAATTATTTTCGACGCGCAACAACAACCGTAAAAATAAAAAACACGGTTTTTTTTAAATAGTTCCAATTAATCCTTATCGAAATTATTTTTTGTGATCTAATAATTCCGCATTATACAGGGTTTTTCCTAATAAGGTAGAAATTAAAGTTATGTATTTTTTAGCAAATGTATGTCCTCAGCAAACAGCGTCTTGTGCAGCTGTTGGTTCAGATCATTTTATGAAATTTTAACCACATGTTAAGAAGACTACCTCCTAACGATATATGGTGCCGAGAAGATTCAAATTTATACAAGGTGTCTCAGATCATTGGACATTTTATAAAATTTTCAATTCGCAATATCCAAGTTTTTTAAATGGATCACCCGGTATTTGATATTTTTTTCTGAAAGAGGCTTAAAGTACCTATTATCGGGAAAAAATCGAATAAGTAAATCGCCAAAAATAAAAAAGCTGGAAAATTATTTTCGACGCGCAACAACAACCGTAAAATAAAAAACACGGTTTTTTTAAATAGCTCCAATTAATCCATATCGAAAGTATTTTTTGTAATCTAATAATTCCGCAGAATAATAGTCCCAAGTCTGTATAAAGTGAGGTAAAGCAAAATATACTATAATAAGAATTTTCTTATTATGATTAAAAGCTAATATTATTTTTTATCAGTGGGAAAACAGGTTATTTTGAAGTAACTAAAAAATGAAGAGAGATATCAAAACGAGGTTTTCTCCAGAATTTAGGTAATTTTTCCCTCTTTAAACTAACTCTGTTGAAAGCATACTGTTCCGTTTGGTTTTTTCGAGAAAATCTCTAAAAATTGAATTTTGTTTAAACAACGCCCTCTAGAAAGTTTCTAAATAAAGTTGTTGGCATCACCATACTCTGCTTCGAATGCGTCAGGTGTTAGAAGGCTTAAGTTTACAATATCGAAATTATTCTCGGCGAGTGAGTCAATACAGTCACCAAGAACCAAACTATTGACTGAACCACCAAATTCACTGAATGAACTCATTTTTTTATATGTCACGAAGTATTTTAAACTGACCTTTCAAACTGAACGATTGTTAGAGACTGATTGAATGTTTCAGATGGATATTATGCTGTACACAAAATTTTGGGTTAAAACCATAAACCATAAAGTTGTAATTGGTTTTTACCTCTAGGCTATTTGCTGACCAGTTCCAATGCTGTAAAATTATACCCATCTAAAATAATATCTTTTATTACTCGGTTATTTATGGCGATAAATAAACACATTATAAAACTTTTAATTTTAGGATGCCCCGTTGAACAGTTTCCTAGATAAAAAGCTGTAAAATATTTAAAAAATATCCCTTCTGTTTCTAAAAATAATAATTTTCCTAAAAGCGATTCAAGTTTCTAATTGATCTCTGACGGTATATTTACATATCCAATGTATTTTATTAAAAATCGTAAAAATTGTCGTATGAAAATCGGTTATTTATGGTGATAAATAAACACATTATAAAACTTTCAATAATTGTTTAGGTTATTTCCCAAATATTGGGGAAAAATGTTTGTAGATTTTCCTAAAAGCGATTCAAGTTTCTAATTGATCTCTGACGGTATATTTACATATATAATGTATTTTATTAAAAAATCGTAAAAATTGTCGTGTGAAAAAAACCTTATTCAAAGAAAACTCTTTTCGTTTCAGTGAAATTATTCAAACCTTCGTATTTCCTTTTTTTACGTGTATGGTATGCAGAGGAAAAAAAACATTCATATTTATAAGCTCGTGATACAATTCATAATTTTTTACATTATGTAGAACCAAGATAGCCCGATTCTTGCATATAATAGTTAAGTATCACAAAACCGAAAAAAAAACTTATTTACTATACATAATATAAATAATTTTAGTTAGGTAATAAAACAAAATATTAGATTGCATTTCCCCACAATAAAAATTTCATTATTTTAAACATAGACATTAGAGAATTTAACACACGGAACTACGATATTTAGTTCAAACATGTTTTTTTTGTTTTAATTTACAAACTCGAAAAAATTTTAATGAGATTATATTTTACTGGATGTATTTCTTTCGACTAATTAAATTTGGTATTTTGGTTATTGAAGATAAAGAAAAATATTATGTATTATATATTGTTACAACATCTAGAAATATTAAAATTCATATTGGGACATCTATCACACATTAACATTTAACGAAGGATGCATATTATTAGTGTATGTATAATAATTGTTGTATCCTGCTTTTATTTTTTCAACTAAAAATACATTTGGTATTTGACTTCCAAGAAGCACTCATATTTGTATTCGTTTGTGCAACGCCAAAGGGCTGACCGTTTTATAGACCTACCATAAATAAATAGCTGTCACATAAATCTCAATAGGCAAAAAAACTTCTTTAAAATGACCAAAACCATTAAAAGTAGTGCCGTTAGATTTTAAAGGCTTAAAATCATGTCTATATATATATATATATATATATATATATATATATATATATATATATATATATATATATATGCGGGTATTTTTAGTTTTAACTTCAAACCCAGCACACGAAAAATTGATAAATAGATTTAGATATATATTAGTCAAAAATGTGTCAGATCATCGTAAAAGAGCTATCCCCACAGGATATCCCATATATAGAGGTGAGTTCAACGGATGTTATTTTATGCGTGCTTAGGACTATTAATAATAATTAGAAATTAGGACTATTATTCATAATTAGGGATTGAATTTTTAAATATCTACATGAGTTATTTAACCGTATTTTATGTAGGCTCAAACAGATGATATTTTTAATGCATGTTTAAGGCTGTTAACAATAATTTTTAGAGATTGAATTTTTAATTATCCACATGATCCTATCATAACTGCCATTTTTTTTGTAAAAATATTGTGATATTAGATATTTGCAGATTTTTTTCTTTAAACATATTTTATGTACACAGTGTTCCAGAATGCTTGTAATCACATGGTTTCTCGGTAGCCAGCAGAGATAGTGTTATCATATTTCGCATGTAAAATAGAAAAGTGTTGAAATTAAAATTTTAATTGCATTAAAATACGATACGAAAAAAAAAAGTTGTCCCTATCCAAATACTATCACTTTTGGTTATTAGGAAAAAGTGTGAAAAATCGATAGTTTTCGCGCTAAAGTCGGCAACTCTGCCCACGCAAGTATATAGCAGACCGATCCTATTTTTCAAATAACCGTTGGTTTTATCTTAAAGCCAACCAATGTGATCATGTAGTATTGTATAACCGTCTTTTAAACATTCGGAAATTTTCGTTCCAAAAATATGTGTGCAGTATGTGTAAATTTATGTAAGTTTTAAACGGTCTTGGATTATTAAAGTTGGATTTAGTTATTTAAAATAGGTACAATTATTTCTTTATTTAGAAACTTTCTTCATAATATAAACATTTTTTTTCTCCATATCCACGAAATTGCTATCATGATTCCAATTTGCCGACAAATAACCACAATTTTTTAAACATATTAACTTCGTTTTATCCAATGCCTTTTAGTTGACATTTTATAATACACTTTCTATTTAAAACATAGGAAATTAAGGACCCCATACAATTTAATTATTGAAAGGTTTATAATAGCCCGAACCACTCCAACATTTTAAATAATATCGCTCAGTTGTATTGCTTTTTTTTAATTATTGAAATGTTTATAACAGCCCGAACCACTCCAACATTTTAAATAATATCGCTCAGTTGTATTGCTTTTTTTTTGGAATGCATATTTATCCTCACATATTTAATAGCGATAAATGTGGTAAAATACAAAAAAGAAAGCAAAAATTCCTCTTTAAAATTTAAATAAATATCTTAAAAAATATTTATACAGGGTGTCCGCTAATTACTGGCACACAGCATAACTGCAGATACTTTAGGTAAAAATATTTCTTGGTTTTAATGAATTTTTTTAATTTTTTAAGTTTTATTAATACAGGGTATTCGAAAAGTGCTGTACCGACTTCAAACCCTGAATTTTAAATGGAACACCCTGTATATTTTTACATTTTTAGATTCCCTGAAAGAAATAAAGGTAACTTTTATAAGAACTTCTTATTCAAATTTTGTGTCATTTAGACAGGAATTAAGGTTATGTATTTTTTTAGCAAATTTATGTCCTCAGCAAACAGCGTCTTGTGCAGTTGATAGTTCAGATTATTTAATGAAATTTTAACCACAAGTTAAGAAGACTACCTTCTAACGATCTATGATGGTTAGGAGTTTTAAAATTATACCGGGTGTCTCAGATCATATTTTCAAAATTTTCAATTCGCAATATCCAAGTTTTTTAAATGGATCACCCTGTATTTGATATTTTTTCTGAAACAGTTTTAAAATACCTATCAATGATATATACATGTTCTATACCTAAATCTAATAGTTAACGAAATATCTAGAATTATATGGAAAGTTTCAACTAATTAATGCTGCCTATAATGTAAAGCCTTAAATCTATGAAGATAATTAAAAGAACGCTTCAAGGATTTTAATTTTGCAATATCCAAGTTTTTTTAGTTTGGTCATATATGTATATACAGGGTGTCCCACTAAGGGTGGCTGGGTAGCTTTTCTCAGACTATGGATGCTACAGCCTCCCAAAAAAATTTTTTTTCGTTACTAAAGTGGCCAAGAGAAATTGTTGGAAAATATTTCCAAGTTTGTAAAACTACCACAAGACGGCGTACCTGCAATAGAAAATAAAAAAACAACTTTTTATTCGAAAATACCCAATATGAGGTAACATTTTAATAAGAGCAACAAAAACTCCAACCAAATCTGCGTCAGTTTTGTTTAAGGCGATTTGTCATATTTCCGATAATAAGGGTGGGGGAAGATAATAAATAAATCAATTTTCAAAGTGCTCTGCCTCCTACATCTTTTATTTAATGGTATTCAAGTGGGTATTTGTTTGAAAGAGCATTTAATGCTCTTATAATTGTTGTCATTTTTGACGCTCGATAGTTGTTGGTACACCTACTAGAGGGCGTTGTTTAAACAAAATTCAATTTTTAGAGATTTTCTCGAAAAAACCAAACGGAACAGTATGCTTTCAACAGAGTTAGTTTAAAGAGGGAAAAATTACCTAAATTCTGGAGAAAACCGCGTTTTGATATCTCTCTTCATTTTTTAGTTACTTCAAAATAACCTGTTTTCCCACTGATAAAAAATAATATTAGCTTTTAATCATAATAAGAAAATTCTTATTATAGTATATTTTGCTTTACCTCACTTTATACAGACTTGGGACTATTATTCTGCGGAATTATTAGATCACAAAAAATACTTTCGATATGGATTAATTGGAGCTATTTAAAAAAACCGTGTTTTTTATTTTACGGTTGTTGTTGCGCGTCGAAAATAATTTTCCAGCTTTTTTATTTTTGGCGATTTACTTATTCGATTTTTTCCCGATAATAGGTACTTTAAGCCTCTTTCAGAAAAAAATATCAAATACCGGGTGATCCATTTAAAAAACTTGGATATTGCGAATTGAAAATTTTATAAAATGTCCAATGATCTGAGACACCTTGTAAAAATTTGAATCTTCTCGGCACCATATATCGTTAGGAGGTAGTCTTCTTAACATGTGGTTAAAATTTCATAAAATGATCTGAACCAACAGCTGCACAAGACGCTGTTTGCTGAGGACATACATTTGCTAAAAAATACATAACTTTAATTTCTACCTTATTAGGAAAAACCCTGTATAATGCGGAATTATTAGATCACAAAAAATAATTTCGATAAGGATTAATTGGAACTATTTAAAAAAACCGTGTTTTTTATTTTTACGGTTGTTGTTGCGCGTCGAAAATAATTTTCCAGCTTTTTTATTTTTGGCGATTTACTTATTCGATTTTTTCCCCAATAACTTAGAGCAAATACTTTCGGAGATATGGCCGAAAACCACCCTTAGCTGAACACCCTGTATATATACATATATGACCCAATTAACTTGGATATTGGAAAATTAAAAATCCTTGAAGCGTTCTTTTAATTATCTTTATAGATTTAAGGCTTTACATTATAGTCAGCATTAATTAATTGTAAATTTTCATATATTTCTATGTATTTCGTTAACTATTAGATTTAGATATAGGGGATGTATATATCAGTGGATAGGTACTTTAAGCCTCCTTCAGAAAAAAAATATATAGGACAGGTTAATTATTATACAGGGTTTTCGCTAATTAAAGGTACACAGCATAACTGCAGATTCTTTGGGTGAAAATATTGTGATTTAACCAAACTTACTCCAGTCCAAAAGTTTGATAATAACAAAGATTTTTAAGCCTCTTTCAGAAAAAAATATCAAATACAGGGTGATCCATTTAAAAAACTTGGATATTGCGAATTGAAAATTTTATAAAATGTCCAATGATCTGAGACACCATGTATAAATTTGAATCTTCTCGGCACCGTATATCATTAGGAGGTAGTCTTCTTAACTTGTGGTTAAAATTTCATAAAATAATCTGAACCAACAGCTGCACAAGACGCTGTTTGCTGAGGACATACATTTGCTAAAAAATACATAACCTTAATTTCTACCTTATTAGGAAAGACCCTGTATAATAAACGAATTTCTATTATAGCTGATATGTCACTTTGTTTACTTATTATCTCCAAGACCTAATTTTTTAAATCAATTGTTTTAGTAGTAGCGTAAGAATGTATGGAGGATACCACATTCCCCACACAATTGAAACGTAGAAAGGAAATAATTTTTTATATTGTTTATGTGGATAGGTGACCGCAAGCAAAATTAACTATAATTCCACAACCAACTTATGTTTTTCTTTTATTATTGCATTTTTTTTGCTGTCAAAAGTCCATAGCTTGATGCTTTATTTTGAAGAAAAAATGAGATTTTATTTTTTCTTTGGGAACTTTTGGAGGAATTATCCTGTAAATATCGGACACTTATTAGGAAAGACCCTGTATAATAAATGTTTTTCTTTTATTATTGCATTTTTTTGCTTGTTAGTTTATGTCAAAAGTCCATAGCTTGATGCTTTATTTTGAAGAAAAATCTCCAAGACCTAATTTTTTAAATCAATTGTTTTAGTAGTAGTAGTGTAAGAATGTATGGATGATACCACATTCCCCACACAATTGAAATGTAGAAAGGAAATGTGTAGCGAATTGTTTTGTGATACATTTCTGTGAAATTTTAATTTACTACAAAACCTTTCTTTTTTATCATAGTGTGAAACTGGTTTGATTTAAGAAAAATATTTATGTTCCACCAAATAAAACGTATTTTTACAGCAATGGTACAACTTTTAGTATAATCTACCCCTTTGTGTCACGCTACGCATCTATTAATAAGATAATTAGATGATTATGACATAATTAAATTTGATTGTAATTTCTATTATATTGTTCTAGCACACCATCAATGATATGATGACATTAGAACATATGGGCGATGAGTCCGACACAGATTCAGAGGAGGACAATCCTCCAGTTGATGGGGGCAATGTTTATGTGGATAATGCACAAGTTGGTTTGGACAGCCATCTGACTAATGGGGGCAATGGGGATCTGACTAATGGGGGCAATGGGTGTAATGATGATGGGGCAATCCATCACCCATCTATATACCGCAAGATGATGGTTATATATTAATATTAAACGATACAAGCATGTTAGAATAGGTATTTAGAATAGTTATTATTATTATTATTATTGTTTAGAATAGTTATTATTATTATTATTATTATTATTATTATTATTATTATTATTATTATTATTATTCTTATTATGTATTTTGTATTAATAATACGTTGTTTTATGAAGACATATTGAGTTTTATTTAAAAGAAGACAATAATACCAAATTAAACAAATATTTCTAAACTTTGTTTTATTCTAAACACCCAAATTTAAATATTGATCCGCTATTGCTTGCTACAATTAATTTTTACATCCCTATTTGATAAAATAATTATTAAAATGTTTTAAGTAAACATTTCTAAATTTTGTTTATTCTAAATAAATATTTCTAAATTTTGTTTATTCTAAACACACAAATTTAAATATTGCTCTGCTATTGCTTGGTACATTTAATTTTTTACATCCCTATTTGATACAATAATTATTAAAATGTCTTAAGTAAATATTTCTAAATTTTGTTTATTCTAAACACCCAAATTTAAATAATGATCTGCCAGTATTAGTGCCCGAGAAAGAATATGTCAAACGTTAACTTTTAATTATTCTAAAACACCCAAATTTAAAAGAAGAAAATAATACCAAATTAAGCAAATATTTCTAAACTTTGTTTATTCTAAACACCCAAATTTAAATATTGATCCGCTATTGCTTGGTACATTTAATTTTTTACATCCCTATTTGATACAATAATTATTAAAATGTCTTAAGTAAATATTTCTAAATTTTGTTTATTCTAAACACACAAATTTAAATAATGATCTGCCAGTATTAGTGCCCGAGAAAGAATATACCAAACATTAACTTAATGATGAAATCCCTTGTGACCGCACAGAGTGCCTCTCTTCAATTTTATGGGTAGAATACCTGGCTTTAATAGCTTTTAACACTCGAGACCCTCTGTCGTCGCACACCCCCAAGGCCAAACAATATGCAACGACGAAAAGTTTTATACACGCTCAAGGTTATATGATGTTAAAAATCCTCAAGGCCAAACGATACAACACACCTGGGCTCCCAAATCAAAGAACGAAAAGTTTGGTGCACGCTCAAGGTCATGTGACGTCACATGGCCTCGAAGCCGCGTGATGCGCGCTCAAGGTCATATGACGTCACATCGCCTCAAGGCCAAACTACACAGCACACCTGGGCTCTCAAGGTCAGGAGTAGTGGTGGGGGGTGAACTAGTTCCCGTATTTGATATCTACTAATTTCCTTGCTCTTAATTCATGAATAAATTGCCTATAAGTCAAAAAAATATAAGAAAATTAATTTATAATTACGAAAATTCCGAGTGATTGAAATTGACTTTTGAATATTCCATAATTAATGGAGGTAGTGTTCGTATCATTTTTTAATCCTAAAATGTCACCTGTTTTTACATTTTACACTATTTTTATATTTCTCCACATTTTTATTTTTAATTAACATAAATTATCTTTTATTTTATTTGTACATTACTTTAAATGTATTTATATTATTACTTTTCAATATATTTATATATTTTTTTCGCAGTTTTTCTAGTGTATCGTAATAACTACAATTCGAGACGTTACGTAGACTTTGAAAAATTATGCTATGTAAAGGCAAACTAAAATACATTTCGGTTTAAAACGAGTTCAAAAGGGTTCGCGCGCTGCAGAAATACAAAGACATGAGTGCGATTTAGCATATCAAATTTTGCAGTTATGTAGACAAAGGATCAATGTAAGGCGGTATAGAGCCATTTTACAAAAAAAATTATATGCGGCGGCATTTGCGTCAAAAATGGTCGAAAATGGACGACTTTACTTCCAACTTTATCACTCTAAAGTCGATTTTTTCATAAGAATACGAATGTAGCACCCAACTATATCTATTTCCCTATTAAAATCACATTGAATCTAATAAATATCTCTTATAATTTTAACATAATATTGCAGCGGCGGAAGGCTTGCAAATGATCCGTTATACTGTGTGCAGTAGCCCCTTAAATTAAGAAAATAGACATGTGTTGGTAGTGCGATTTGTCATTTTGGTTGAACCTACTATTCATGCAAAGCAATACAAACGTGAGTGTTGAAAAATTATTAATGGCTCACGAAAAGTTTCCTTAACCGCCAAGAATTAAGGATAGCTTACATTGCACGGTTTTCAGAATCTAACGAATTCTAGAAATTCACTGCCTTCATCAGCTTAAACCTCATGAAATAGGTCGGCAACACCGCTTGGGGTTGACTGGGGGATGTATATAGACTTGAGTATGGGCAATAGAAAGACTGGCCTTTACAAGTGTATTTAGATTGCAGTGTGACGGATGCAAAAATTGGACACAGATACTTTAACTACATCGCAAAAAAGAAGGCAAACTATCCGGGTATAAACCCTTTTTTTTAATGTTCTAATGTGAAAGTAGAAGCCATAGAGGCGTTCCAACGTGAAATCAATTTTTAAGTAAGCCGATTTTTCAATATTTGAACCGTAAAGGTTTGGCACGATAGGAAATCGAGAACATTTTCCTGAAATTCGAAATTCTCTTGCAACCTTTCACAAAAACTGAAATTTACTTAGAATTTAATAGTTAAGCCTGGAACACAATGTAAACGAAGGATTAACCTAAAAGCTAAACAACAAAACCGAAACGTAAAAAAGGATATTTAAAAAATACAGGTATAAGGACGATAAAGGCAGCGAGTTTTATAATTAAATATATATTTTTTTAAATACCCTTTCGAACTAAAGCATTGAGATGTGCAATAGACATTCAACCCCATTTGTTAGAAGGCAACGTCTTTGCTATCCCGTTATGTAATTTTATTTATACAGGGGACCATGAAAATGGCTGACTTCAAAAAAAGAGGAGGTTATCAGTTTGACCTATGCATTTCTTTTTTATGTTTGGAGTGGTCCCATAGCAAGAAATGGCGGAATGGCGCCATTTTGGGTTTTTACGCCAAGATATATTGCAAGAAATTTTTTAATATTCAACGTTCGCGTCTCGATTCTACGCGTTCACCATTATATCAGGAAAAAATATTATGTAGCGGACCATTTGTTAAACCTTATTTTTACAATAAAACTCGTATAGATAAAACTAAAAAGGAGAAATAAAAATTTTTATAAAAAAATGAAACCGACTTCAAAAAAATGCACTAAAAACTGAAAAATATTTTATTCCACCTTAAAAATTTTACTCCGTGAAGTCGGCGCTAACCTTATTCTTAATTATTTAATCCAAAAATAAAATCATGTATTCAGTCAATTCGGTGCCTTGATGTCTAATACTATGCGTATATATAAGATCTTACTATCTTTATTAGTTTGATGTAAAATTTTCAAGGCGGAATAAAATATTATTTTTCACTTTTTAGTGCATTTTTCAAGTCGGTTTAATTTTTTTATAAAATTTTTTATTAATTAAAGTTATACCTAATTAAGTCTTATTCTTTACCAGTAGGTTTTTCATAAGCCGAATGTCCAAAAAATGTATAATTATTAAAACCTTTATACAATTTTAAATTATTCTCAGGTATTTTTTTAATGGATTACACTGTATTTTATTGTATATTTGAATTATTCAACAAAAGTAAGGTTAACTCTTTATTTATTATATTAAATTAATCAACGTTTGCATATACCTAATGACGGCAAAGCTACACTTACCAAAAAATACAGAAATTATTAAAAAACTATTGCATTTAGCTAGCTAAATTGCAACTGGAAGTGCAATGTCTTAAAATTTTTTACATTTTGTAGGCTTATATTTTTTTATTTTTTTTTGTGGGATCTGAGTTTTATGTGGTATATACGAGGGAGAGAACAAAAATAGTATTTTTTACAAGAACTTTGTCAATAGCTAGAATTTGCAAATTTGAAATTATTTTACTTTGAAGTGTATGTACTTCCACTAACTACTGCTTCTATCCACTTAATAAATGACTTATAGGAAATATAACTAATTTCACATTTTCCGTTTTAAATTAATCACTCTTTTTAAGAGACTAACTTTAATCGTTTTGGATTTTTGAAAGTTTTATTTCAGGGGCGTACTAATTCACTTTTTCAGATCGTGTTATACCTTTATTTATATCAGACTTTATCTCCTGAATTCTTTAAAGGGGTTTTTGCTTTTCTTCATATGTTTAAAAATGTGATTTTAAAGCTTTGATGGTTTTTTAATTCAATGCAAATAATAAACTTCCACGAGGGTCGTGAAGTTAGCCCCCAAAGTATCTCCGATTCGCTCAAATTTGGTAACATTCGTTAGTGCTTCTTAGTGCTTTATTTGGTTTCGTTAGTACTTTCTTAGTTTCGCATATATATATTTTTTTAAATTTTAATTCTTCGATTAGTTTCGTTAGTGCTTATTTATTTTGTTACATATACGTTCACCTTTGTTTTGGGCCAACCCCCAAAGTTTATCGATCGGCCCAAACTAGGTGTCCCTTGTTAGTGCTCTTTGGTGTTCCAAGAAGTTTCGTTATTATTTGCTTAATTTCCGAAATTTTCTGAAATATCCGTTTATTTTGTTTCAAGGTCAGCTCCCAAAGTTTATCTGATCGGCCGAAACTAGGTGTGATTCGTTAGTGCTTCAAGAAGTTTCGTTATTGCTTGCTTAGTTTTGGAAATATTGGTTAATTTTATTACAAGGGCAGCCCCCAAAATTTTTCCTGCCGATCCAAACTAGGCGCCGTTCGTTAGTGCTTTTTGGTGCTTCGTTTAGTTTCGTTAGCGTGTTCTTATTTTTGTAAATATTCGCTTCTAAACAGTCCCCAAAACATTTCTTTTCGGCACAACTTTATTACATTGGCATTTGTAAAATATAAAATTGCTTACAATTTTAGGTTCCAATGGAATTTAGAAACCAGTGTTATTTTTTTGTAATTCAGCCTTTCAGCAATGTTGTCAAATTATACAATAATACATGTAGAAGGTTCAGAATATTTCTATCACACCAAATATGTATCTATTCTAAATGGACGCAACCCACCACACATCCACATCAATCTACAGTCTGTTATTCTATTCCTAGAACGTTGTGCAGTTGTGCGCTCATGTGTCGCGTACCTGCACTCTATTAAAGGCTAATTTGCCATCCAATACTAATAGCAAGCAAGGTAAGTACCTACCAAGTAGTATATCCAGTGCCATTTAGGCCTGATTTTAATAATTTATTAGCTCACTGGCCAATGATTATTGTGTAATAATTCTTAGTTCAGAAAAAACATGAAATAATCATCTCATAAACGGATTGTTATTTAACCGAGCTTTCGGATTTGACAAGGTGTTTATAGAAATCTAGAAACTCGCTGTCAAATTTGACATTCCGTTAAACATTCTAAACTTTAATTGAGCTTTCTGCAACCGGCCGCCCAGTCTGTTATAAATCCGAGTGATAAAAGCAAAATACAAAACAAAGTAATAAAACGTTTGTCTCCTTCTTCCACGAGTTATGCTAGATGTGTCGCTTTATAAAGGTATGTACACACTGGTATTAAATATTCGTCGCAATAACGTAGCCAATATTTCGCGTCGTACGGAAAAACGAAAGATTCTTACATAAAAACAGAATTTTTGACAAAATTGTATTGACGAGACCTCATGTAACATGCTTTTTAAACAAACTTTAAAAAAAAAGGAGGTACCCTGAATACTTCTTACTCCCCTCTGTAAAGGAAAGTACAGGTTTTAACGTTTTAGAGTCCAAAAAAATTTTTTCCTCATTCGCGTCGGTCTGTGTGTCTCTTTGCGGCACAGCTACTAAACTACGTACCAAATTGACTTCTAATTTTGGTCAAAAATTAAGGGACATATGGGGATGACCTGGTGATATTTTCGAAAATATGGGGGAACAAAATGGCGGCCTAATAAAATGTTTAAATATTCTGAAAAATTCCGTTTCTTGGAATCAATCCTTTTTTACTGAGCAATTTGTAGACTATATAAATAAAATTATCAGAAATAAATAATAATAACAATATATTGTATACATTTATTACCAAATAATTATTTATATATATATATATATATATATATATATATATATATATATATATACAGTGTGTATCAGACAAATGGAATAAATTCGATAATAAATAAATGGGGGCGTGTTCGGAAAAACGCTTGGACCCGTCGATTGGTATTTTTAGTTGCTCATTTTCTCCAATAAAAACTTTTTATACAGGGTGTGTCCTGTAACAGTGGTCAATGCCAACTTTCTTATTTCAAATGCAACACCCCGGATATTATTTAATTTTTGGATTCTTTAGGAGATTCTAAACATATTTTATGTTCAATGTCCTATACCTATCTTCAACTATTTCGGCAATATTAAGTGTTTTCAAATTTATTGCAAAAATTAAGATTAAAAAAATAAAATTATTTATTTCTTCATAATGTATAAACAAAAGTAAAAAGTTAATTTAGGAACTGTTGAATATGCTCGCCGCGAACGTCTTGGCAAATTCCTAATCTTAAATAGAAATTTCTTCTAACGTTATTTAGCATCTCAGGCGTGACCGATCTAATCGCAAGCGTTATTCGTCTTCTTAAGTCAGCTAAGTCGAGGGGTTTAGTTTTGTATACAACATTTTTAATATGTCCCCATAAGAAAAAGTCTAATGGCGTCAGATCAGGGGATCGCGCTGGCCATTCTATCGATCCTCGTCTCCCTATCCACCGATTTGGAAATATTCCGTTGAGGTACTGCCGGACATTAATTTGGTAATGGGGCGGTGCTCCATCTTGCTGAAACCATATCATATTCGCTGGAACTTGTGGGTATGCTGGATCCGGATACAAATTTGTCAAAGTTGGCACGACATTATTTTGGAGCAGTGCTAAATAATTATCGCCATTCAAATTGCCGTCAATGAAAAAGGGGCCTATGATATGATCCCTAACAATTCCTGCCCAAACATTAACCTTTTCAGGATATTGAGTATGTTCTTCGCTGATCCAGTGAGGATTTTCCCTAGACCAATAGCGGCAATTTTGACGATTTACATGACCGTGAAGTGTAAAGGTGCACTCATCCGAAAACAAAACATGTTCTAATTGAATAACATTATTATCTAACATAGCCATCATTTGTTCACAAAAATAAGTTCTATCATAATCGTCTTCCATGAGCTCCTGAGTTGGTATCACTTTATAGGGATGCATTTTATTTTCTTTTAATGTTCGAATAATCGACGAATGGCTAATATCGAACATTGCGGCGGCTTGTCGACTAGAAATATGTGGGTTTTCCTCAAACTCAAGCATAATATCCAATTTAGTATCATCATTTATTGAATTGGCAGCTGCTTTTTTTATCTGCCTCACATGTCCAAGCTCGCGAAACTGCTTTTCTATTTTACTAATTGTCCCTTGGGATATATGCGGCAAATTTGGAAATTTTTCATGAAATAAGCGAGCAACTTCCACTTGTGTTCGTGTGTTATCTCCATAACCAATCATTTGTAGAATTGTTATTTTATGCATTTCTGTTAAATGAACCATTTTTCTGATATTAGGTATTATGCAGTTAACGAAATTCAAAAGACTATGACACTGACACTGACAACTACTGTCTTGCAAAGAGAAAGGCCAGGCATTTTACACAAAAGTAAACAAAACTTAAAAGTAAACAAAACTGGCTCTTTTTGTTCCATATCAATAAAAAGGAACGCTAAAATGGTTTTTGCTTACATTCTTAATATGAAGACCTAAATGGTAAATAAGTATTGAGTGTGTTGTCGCGAATTTTTGTAATCAAATAAATAGTTCAGTAACCAGAGCCACTTTCATGAATAATAATAAATTCGAAATAAATAAAATAAAAATAAATTTGAAAACACTTAATATTGCCGAAATAGTTGAAGATAGGTATAGGACATTGAACATAAAATATGTTTAGAATCTCCTAAAGAATCCAAAAATTAAATAATATCCGGGGTGTTGCATTTGAAATAAGAAAGTTGGCATTGACCACTGTTACAGGACACACCCTGTATAAAAAGTTTTTATTGGAGAAAATGAGCAACTAAAAATACCAATCGACGGGTCCAAGCGTTTTTCCGAACACGCCCCCATTTATTTATTATCGAATTTATTCCATTTGGCTGATACACACTGTATATATATATATATATATATATATATATATATATATATATATATATATATATATATATATATATATATATATATATAGGCTATGTTATATGTACGTATAATTACGAAATTTTGAAGAAGGGAAGTTGTGAATTTACCGAATTTTTAAATCAATTTATTTTTTTTTTGTAAAAATTGTTATTATTAAATAAAGATGGATTTTTCCAAATGTGAAAAAAATTGCACTTTTATTGGCTGGCTTTGTTGGGGGTTGGGGTATTTCCTAACTTAGCAATTTTACCCGCTTTTTAGTAGGCGCCAAAAACTCCTTTCCCGTCATTTATTTTCGGTATAGCCACCCTATATTGATTTTGAATCTCCTTTAAATTTCCTATCGAACTCCCGTCTCACCTTGACTAAGTAGATCGGGTTTTGGTCCCGCAAAATGCCTTCAATTAATCTATTTTTTTTTTCGCTTTTTTAATTTTTTCCAGCGACATACCATGTCCCGATATTGCTGATTTACGAACTTGTCCGAGATTTTTAGATGGAAAATCTAAAAAAATATATCCCATCTGAATCGTGTTTAAACGGGGGCTTCGAAAAATATGCTCATATCGAAAGCCACTGCTCAGTTTATTATTAGCTCTACAAAAAATTTTATCAGGAGAAGCGCACATTTATCCTCTACAATCGACCTTTTTGAAGCATATTTCCCTTACGTACCTTTACCGAGTGACAGCGTGTCGATTTCGTCTTTTACCGATTTTCGCCAAATTTTTATTAAGTTCGATTTTATATTTTAGTACCTCGTGACAGCAAATAGCAAATTAGAAAGTTGTAGAAAATATATTAAAGTTTTTGAATCAGCTTTACTTTGGTGTGAAAAAAAGTAAAAACTTAGGCTATATTGGACTTTAAGGGCAAAACATTTACCCCCGTATTCAATAAAAAAGTTTAAGAGTTAGACTACGTGTATTTGCCATGGTACCTAAAACTTAGTTCACCACTTATGTTTCACTTATATTACTGTCATTTTATAATTGTGAAATTTAGAACAATTATTTGTTCAATTGTTAAAAATGTCATCTTAAACCTGTAACCTCCAAGTTGGACCTGGTCTAAATTGAAACCTCTTTAGTGAATAGGAGTGACTTGAAACGCAGTTTTATTCGTTTTTACCTCATTCATTTTGCCTCAATAGCAATTTTCAATAAAACTAATTTTTAGCGAGCGACAGCAAAAATATCAGAAAAAAAATTAGAAAATTGAATATTTTTTTAAAAGCGGCGTTAAATGTAATTTGCTCACTTTTTTGAAACAATCGTCCTATAAGAATTTTATCTCTTATCTATGCTCTTTCAAGGTTTAAAAATTTAAAAAAAAATAAAATTAAACTTCTTAAACTTCGCTCGTGTCCATTTAAAAGACTCCCTGAGACCGTAAAATAGAACGTTTTCTAAAAGTTTCAAATCGATATTTTAATTTTTGTGTAATATAGCGACCAAAAGGTAAAAATATATCCACAGCAGACTTTGAATCTTGGCAAGGACATAATAAACTCTTACTACAACAACGACAAAGTTACGGCAAACTCACTTAGGCGTCCTTTTTTCGACGAGTGCTACGACAGATGGTGAACGCGACCATTGTCTTCAAAGAAAACAAATTAATTGGTGTTTTATTTACGACCTGCTAATATCAACAGCAATATGAACACTGTCTCAATAGTAACAAACTCCCCTCACACCGAGGGGTCTACAGACTCCTTGTTTATTTAATTATCAGTCACAGACTTTGCTACCATCTTCCTAAAAATATCCAAATTGTCTACTGTCAATATCAAAAATACGCAAGAAATCGTTTTTGAAGGTTTTAAATTAAATCGGATGGATTTAAATATATAATCATTTACTATTGCCGCTGTTACATATATCTATCTAAATCGTAGGATTTAACTAAGACGACTAAATGCTTAGGAGTTTCTCAATTTATAAGAAAAACGTAAAAGATATGTCAAAAATTAGGAGTATCTCAACTTATAAGAAAAACGTAAAAGATATGTCAAAAAGTTCATTTCAACTTAAGCTTCACCGCGCTCTGATCTTGGGTAAGATCTTGTTTGAAGCCCACATGCTTAAATCTTCACCAAGAGGTGAAATTTCTATATTATCGGCCAGTATCATACCCTCCGTGTCCTGCACAACTCCCCTTTTCGCATGTATAAAAGAGCATTTTTCAACTTCAAATTCCATTGGAGTTACTATGCGATACGTGTCAATCAATTATAGTTGGCAGCTCGTCTTTTTGCTAAATGGATCTAGATGACTTCGTACTAGCTCTCAGGACTTCTCATCGAACTTCAGGAGTCGCGTGGACTTTGTAAATGTTTAACATTTTATGTGTTCGATTACTCTTGTATATAGTCATTCATATATGAAAATAAGAACTTTTTTAGTCAACAGCAAATTATGGACTCCGACCCTCCCGGAATAAAATCGGTTAACAGGTTATTAATTACCCGGATAAAATAATTAACAGTTTAAAGATTTACACGAACATTTACATTTTTTTAAACCGGTTAAGTTTTAAATAACTGGTTAACCCGTTACAATTATAACCGGAGTTAAGATATGAATTAAAATTTAAAAAACTATAAAGAACTAAATTATATTTAAGCTTCAGAAATTATAGTACAAAAATATTGCAAAATACCTTCTAAAATGTGAAGCATCTACAAAAATTATTGCATTAACTTTTTTTGGCATTGTATTTTGTTTTTTAAAACTTTAACATCCTATTAGCTGAAATATGTAATCATTTATTTTTAGTTAAATACCCTTTAAAACATTATTCACTTAACTGCACCCATAATATAACTTGTCTATCACATCACTTCTAAATATACATATACATATAATAAACAGTTTTCAGTTTATTGGTAGACTGAACACTAATCAGCTACGTTTTCTTCTCTGCTGCTTTTTTTACTATGGCAAGACTCTGCGTCACAATCCTTTGAGGAATATCTGAAAACATTAAAACTATCAATATTAAATACAATAATATTTCATGACTGTAATTACTTTATACTAATTTTTGATCTATGCTTATGGTCTAGACTACGTCCTCGTGGTTACTGAAAAATAAAAATAAGAAAACATGCATAATTTGAAAGTACGAACGAAAAGAAATACATCAGCAAGGTACAAGATTAGTATTACTATTTAAAATATTGTGTTTGGATGTATATTGTTAGTCCAAAAACCAATTAAATTGGAGTTCGAACGCAAAATAACAAGTTAAAATAAAGATGGTTTGTCAAATTTTAGGCATATTATGTAACTTCATTTGCTGCCAACCTTTTTTTAAATTTCACGGTAAATGGTTCCTTATATCATATCTTTACCTCAAAATTTATTTTTTGTCTTGGGGACGTACTATTCATATAGTTAACCTTTTTGCGTAGGTTTTTCAAAAAACAAACTTATCACTAATGTCCAATAAGGCAAAAATCGAGGGCGGCGAAGCAGAAACGAACGTCTGAAAAAATCGAGAAATTGAATTACTCAAAACAAAGCATGATTCATTCAATGTACAAAAAAGTGAAATAACTAACATTACTAAAGCAAAGAACCCCTAATTCTCAGAGATGCAAATAATGAAATCATAATTGGAGTCGAGGAAAAATTAAGAAGATGTAAGAACTATGCATAAGAACATTTCGATTATGACTGGCCTGAATTCTCCACGGTGATGAAACTACCGCAAACCACGAAGGCAAAGGGCTAGAGCTTTTAATGGATCTATTCAATGTCATCTACAGTACTGGAAAAAATCCTTCACGACTGGCTCAAGTCTGCCTTTGTGGCGATAACAAAAGAGCCAAACCTCGCTTGCGACGACTACCGCATGGTTAGTTTGATGTCTCATGTATATACAGGGTGTCAATTAAGTACTTGTACACACTTTAAGGGGTGATTCTTTGACTAGTTTTAAGAATAAAAGTTCATATGAACATGGGTCTGAAACGGCTTTGTTTCTGAGATACAGGGCGTCCAAAAAAACAATTTTATTTGGTTTTTTCCTTATATTTTTGTTAGGGAACATGACAATTGGACAAAATTTGGGTTTCTGGGTATATTGATAACGAAAAATTCAAATATTAGCTTAGTTTTTTATTTAATTTTAGAGGGCGCCACGTACAGTGTTGTTCCTGAATTTAATTAACCATAACTTTTTTGTGAAGCCTTTTATGTCATTTTTGACTAGGCAGACCTATTTCCATTCAATTTTACATCAAAAAGTTACTCTTAGTATTTCTCGCTAAAGCAGCCGTTTTAGATAAAAAAGGGTTTGAAGTTAAATCTGCGTTGAAATTTTTTAAATTGAATCATTTCCGAGATTTTGAAAAATAAGCGAAAAAATACTTTTTCAAAATCATGTGCTATGTTACTACTATCACATTAACATATCACAATTACCAAATTAGTCAAAAATTGGATAAAAATAATAAAATCGTATAAATGGGCTGCATCTTTCCTCTGCAGCCGCAGTACACAAGAAAATAGTATAGATGAATCCATAGCAGGCCTTGGAAAACAATTGAAAGGTTTCCATGGTAGCAGAATCAGTCATGGCAGTTGATTTAGAACAAGTAGTTTTTTATCATTTGGCATTATAAGTAATAATTTATCGTGTGTTTTGTCCAAAATGTACAAATATACCAACGCAGAAATGGCAGACATTCATTTTACTTACGGAATGGCTCGCGGTAATGCACAAGCTGCAAGACGAATGTATCAGGCGCGATTTCCTCAACGAGTGGTGCCACACGTCCAAACTTTTATTAATATTCACGCAAGACTTTGTGAAACTGGCAGCTTTAAAAAGACAACAGATGTTCCAGGAAGGCCTGCAACAGATCGAACAGTTGAGATTGAAGGAGCTGTGTTGTGTGAAGACCCGCAAACTAGTACACGGAAAATAGCTCTTGAATTGAATATTACATACACACTTGTTTGGCAAATTTTAAGGTCCCAACAACTTTATCCTTATCATATGCAACGTGTGCAGGCTCTATTACCTAGAGATTTTCCCCTCAGACTCGATTTTTGTGTTTGGTTGCGTAATAGATTAGTACGAACCCCGGATTTCTTAAGCCATGTGCTTTTCACAGATGAAGCCTCGTGTTCTCGAAATTCCATAATTAACTTTCATAGCAACCATATCTGGGCTGAGGATAATCCGAATGCTGTAGAGAAAATCATTTTCAGGTGCTATTTTCTATCAATACTTGGGTAGGAATTATCGGTGATCACCTTATTGGACCTTGCATTCTTCCGCAAAGGCTTAATGGCGAAGAATATCGAAGGTTTTTGGAGCACGAACTTCCCAACCATTTAGAAGAAGTTGATTTAGAAACCAGAAACAGGATGTGGTTAATGAACGAAGGAGCTCCGCCACACTTTAGTGACGTTGCGTGTCAATTTCTGGACGAGAATTACCCTAACCGTTGGATAGGAAGAGCTGGACCACAAGCCTGTCCTCCCAGATCATCAGATTTGAATCCTTTGGATTATTTTCTGTGGGGTCACTTGAAGTCTTTGGTTTATAAAAGTCCAGTCCAAAATGAACAAGATCTAAGAAATAGGATAGTTGAATCTTGTGCCATTATTAATCAGACGCCAGGTATATTTGAAAGAGTTCGGCAATCAATGTTAAGGCGACTTATTGCATGCGTTGAAGTAGGCGGTGGTCATTTTCAACAATTATTGTAAAATAATGTTATTAACTGGTTTAGTTTTAGTCTTGTAAATGATTTAAGTTTTTTACCTGATATTACAATCAATAAAAGATCCAATTTAAAAAATGTCAACGCAGATTTAACTTCAAACCCTTTGTTATCCAAAATGGCTTCTTTTAGCGACATATACTAAGAGCACCTTTTCTTATGTAGAATTAAATGGAGAATAGGTCTGCCTAGTCAAAAATTATGTAAAAGCCTTCACAAAAAAGTTATGGTTAATTAAATTTAGGAACAACACTGTATGTGGCGCTCTCTTACGTTAAATAAAAAACTAAGTTAATATTTGAATTTCTCGTCATCAATATACCCAGAATCCCAAATTTTGTCCAATTGTCATGTTCCTTAACAAAAATTTAAGCAAAAAACCAAATAAAATTGTTTTTTTGGACGTCCTGTATCTCACAAACAAAGCCGTTTCAGACCCATATTCATATGAACTTTTCATCCTAAAATTAGTCTAAACAGTTACCCCTTAAAGTTTGTACAAGTACTTAATATATATATATATGGATATATATATACACATATATACATATATCCATATACATATATATATATATATATATATATATATATATATATATATATATATATATATATATATATATATATATATATATATATATATATATATATATATATATATATATATATATATATATATATATATATATATATATATATATATATATATTGATATATATATATATATATATATATATATATATATATATATATATATATATATATATATATATATATATATATATATATATATATATATATATATATATATATATATATATATTGATATATATATATATATATATATATATATATATATATATATATATATATATATATATATACAGTGTGTATCAGCCAAATAGAATAAATTCGATAATAAATAAATGGGGGCGTGTTCGGAAAAACGCTTGGACCCGTCGATTGGTATTTTAAGTTGCTCATTTTCTCCAATAAAAACTTTTTATACAGGGTGTGTCCTGTAACAGTGGTCAATGCCAACTTTCTTATTTCAAATGCAACACCCCGGATATTATTTAATTTTTGGATTCTTTAGGAGATTCTAAACATATTTTATGTTCAATGTCCTATACCTATCTTCAACTATTTCGGCAATATTAAGTGTTTTCAAATTTATTGCAAAAATTAAGATTAAAAAAATAAAATTATTTATTTCTTCATAATGTATAAACAAAAGTAAAAAGTTAATTTAGGAACTGTTGAATATGCTCGCCGCGAACGTCTTGGCAAATTCCTAATCTTAAATAGAAATTTCTTCTAACGTTATTTAGCATCTCAGGCGTGACCGATCTAATCGCAAGCGTTATTCGTCTTCTTAAGTCAGCTAAGTCAAGGGGTTTAGTTTTGTATACAACATTTTTAATATGTCCCCATAAGAAAAAGTCTAATGGCGTCAGATCAGGGGATCGTGCTGGCCACCACCGATTTGGAAATATTCCGTTGAGGTACTGCCGGACATTAATTTGGTAATGGGGCGGTGCTCCATCTTGCTGAAACCATATCATATTCGCTGGAACTTGTGGGTTTGCTGAATCCGGATACAAATTTGTCAAAGTTGGCACGACATTATTTTGGAGCAGTGCTAAATAATTATCGCCATTCAAATTGCCGTCAATGAAAAAGGGGCCTATGATATGATCCCTAACAATTCCTGCCCAAACATTAACCTTTTCAGAATATTGAGTATGTTCTTCGCTGATCCAGTGAGGATTTGCCCTAGACCAATAGCGGCAATTTTGACGATTTACATGACCGTGAAGTGTAAAGGTGCACTCATCCGAAAACAAAACATATTCTAATTGAATAACATTGTTATCTAACATAGCCATCATTTGTTCACAAAAATAAGTTCTCCTATCATAATCGTCTTCCATGAGCTCCTGAGTTGGTATCACTTTATAGGGATGCATTTTATTTTCTTTTAATGTTCGAATAATCGACGAATGGCTAATATCGAACATTGCGGCGGCTTGTCGACTAGAAATATGTGGGTTTTCCTCAAACTCAAGCATAATATCCAATTTAGTATCATCATTTATTGAATTGGCAGCTGCTTTTTTTATCTGCCTCACATGTCCAAGCTCGCGAAACTGCTTTTCTATTTTACTAATTGTCCCTTGGGATATATGCGGCAAATTTGGAAATTTTTCATGAAATAAGCGAGCAACTTCCACTTGTGTTCGTGTGTTATCTCCATAACCAATCATTTGTAGAATTGTTATTTTATGCATTTCTGTTAAATGAACCATTTTTCTGATATTAGGTATTATGCAGTTAACGAAATTCAAGAGACTATGACACTGACACTGACAACTACTGTCTTGCAAAGAGAAAGGCCAGGCATTTTACACAAAAGTAAACAAAACTTAAAAGTAAACAAAACTGGCTCTTTTTGTTCCATATCAATAAAAAGGAACGCTAAAATGGTTTTTGCTTACATTCTTAATATGAAGACCTAAATGGTAAATAAGTATTGAGTGTGTTGTAGCGAATTTTTGTAATCAAATAAATAGTTCAGCAACCAGAGCCACTTTCATGAATAATAATAAATTCGAAATAAATAAAATAAAAATAAATTTGAAAACACTTAATATTGCCGAAATAGTTGAAGATAGGTATAGGACATTGAACATAAAATATGTTTAGAATCTCCTAAAGAATCCAAAAATTAAATAATATCCGGGGTGTTGCATTTGAAATAAGAAAGTTGGCATTGACCACTGTTACAGGACATACCCTGTATAAAAAGTTTTTATTGGAGAAAATGAGCAACTAAAAATACCAATCGACGGGTCCAAGCGTTTTTTCGAACACGCCCCCATTTATTTATTATCGAATTTATTCCATTTGGCTGATACACACTACTATATATATATATATATATATATATATATATATATATATATATATATATATATATACGTTTCTGGAACCTTTAACTATATTCTTATGGAATTTTCTTGGGTTTTAGAGATCGGCAAATATTTATTTCATAGCGTGAGTTCAAAACGTTTCCACCATATTTTGGTCTTCATCAGTCGTCTGTAATGAGATATATAGATAAGTCACGGCACAGAAAATTACAATAATTAAAAAAAAAATTTTTTTTACCAAAATCAAAAAAAGGAATTTTTTTCGGCTTACCTAGAAATTAAAACATTATCCGAGATTTAAATGTCGGCCTTTTAACATATTTCCATACACCACAGTTCGTTACAATTAAAGCTAAAATTAAAATAATACATATATGTCACATAGCACAGAATATTTAAACGTATTACACCGTAAACAAGTATACGAACAGTTAAAATGGTACTAAATTTATATTGGAGTAAGAAGCGATTCGTACTGATTTTATTTGTTTTCATGCTTTTTTTTTTTCGTTTGAACCTCGAAAGAAAGTATGCAAAGAAAGTATGTGAACGTAAAATTGATAAAACTGAGTGACACAATATACAGGGATAAAGCAATAAATAAAGCAAAAAATATTCTAATCAAAAATAGTTACCCATCTAAACTCATTAATTCTATCTTTAAGTCACGACTGCAAAATCTCATAAACAATCCCCTGCCACCACAAAAAAACATAAATAAAAACAATTACTTGTCACTCCCATATATAAATGGCCTATCTGAAAATCTACTTTTTAATAAATATGATATATCAGTTTGTCACAAAGGTCATAATCTATTAAAACCAATAAAAATAAAAAATCTCATACAATATACGAAATTCCATGTAACAACTGCCCTAGTGTCTACATTGGTCAAACCTCCCAATACTTACAAAATAGATTAAATGGACACAAATACGATAAAAAAAATAAAACAGCCTTAACTAATCACGAACAGCAATTATCACATACATTTAATTTTCAAGAGACTACGATACTTAAAACTGAAAAAAACCAACAGAAAAGGGAGTTCTTGGAAATGATATATATTAAAAAAAACAAAAATAGTATCAACGATAAAACTGACATTAAAAATTTAAGTAAAATATATAACAACTTAATTGTGTAACATAATCATCAAAATAACCAAAAAAAAATCAAATTTACGTTCACATACTTCCTTTCTTTCGAGGTTCAAACGAAAAAAAAAAGCACCAAAACAAATAAATACGAATCGCTTCTTACTCCAATATAAATTTAGTACCATTTTAACTGTTCGTATACTTGTTTACGGTGTAATACGTTTACATGTTCTGTGCTATGTGACATATATG
>JAUTXW010003693.1:137500-142500 GCA_030620095.1 Kuschelorhynchus macadamiae | reverse complement strand
AGTATCCCCAGTTTCGTCATAAAAGATGCAGTAAGTGTTTTGGCTAGACCTTTGTGTAAGATTTTTAATCTTGTACTTAGTATTCAGGTATACGCTGAATTCTGAGAAGCACATATTTTGATATTTTTAAGAATGAAAATAAAGTTGAAAGTGACAATTATCGTCCAGTTTCTTTGATATGTGGGTTTTCTAAAATTTTTGAAATGCTTATATACGAGTATTTGTTACACATGATAGAACCAATATTGACTACTCGGCAGCTTGGCTTTGGTCCAGTATGACAAACCTGGCTTCCTGCACTCAGTTCTTAGTGAATTTCGTGGATGATGGACGAAGGCCTTTGATAAGATCAGTAATGATTTGCAAGGCAAGGCAGAGAACTTTTGGTTTGATAGACACGTTTCTCCCTCTCTTTAAGACATACTTGATAGGTCGTAATCAGTACGTTCAGTACAATGGAATTAGATCTGCATCCTGTGTGGCAAATTCGCATGTGCCACAGGGCTCCAATTTGGGCCCATTGCTCTTTCTTGAATTTATCAATGACACTTCTGAGGTGATAGATGTTGAGTATCAGAATTTCGCTGATAATCTCAAGTTGTATATATGGCAATTGAGAAACCTGGAGATTGTGTAAAATTTCAACGAGCTATTAATTCTGTTAACATTGGTGTGACCGTAATAAATTGTTGTTTAGTATCAAAAAATATTCAGTGATAACGATTACCATAAAGATCCATTCTATAAACTGATGATTATAATATAGGTGCAAGTGTGCTAAGTCACGAACACATTGTTCGTGACTTGGGGATCACGCTCGACTCTAAGCTGACTTAGTAATTACATAGGTAATATATTATCTGAAACATCAAAAATGCTAGGTTTTATTTATAGGCACTGTAAGTCTTTTAGGGATATTAAATCTTTAAAGCTGTTGTACTTTAGTAAGAAGTAAATTAGAAAATGTTTCTTTAATATGGGCACCAATATATGACAAGTATAAAAAAAGGAGTGTATCCCCAGAGGGGGATAGACAACACTACTCTACTAACAAGACTTAACTTAAATTCCTTAGAAAAGCGAAGAGATCTTAATGCAGTCATATTTTTATATAGACTAATCAGTTGTGATTCTGTGTGTACCATTCTGTTGAATCAGTCGGATTCAACAGAATGGATAAAAAACGGATAGTCAGAAATTATAATTGTTTTTATTTGCCAACTGCATACGTAGCTCATAATTGAACAAAAGTTCTCTGCCTTGCCTTGCAACGCTATATTTCAAAGTTATTTCATTTGAAATATCTTAAGTGTACTCAAAAATACACATATCCCGCTCACTTGCTTTAGCTGACAAGGTAGCAGAAGCAAACGTAACAGAACTTTTTTTTATATTATGAAAAAATAAAAAGATATTCGATATTGATGATCAGTGAACAGCCTTCTCCATATAGGCAACTATTTAAAAATCTTATCTAAAAGCCTAATAGAAATCTTAAAAAATTCCGAACTTTGTGTTTCGCAACTTTTCTAGCTCGATCAAGTAAGTGAAAAAAAATCACATTTCAACAAGACGTTTCGTCTTGGAGAAAAACGAAATTAATTGTTGAAACTTTCTTTCGACTTTTCGAACGATATCACACTTCTTTCGTGTTCGTAAGAGACCCATTTAGACTTTTGGTCACCTCTAAACTCTCCGTCGAAAGGTTTTTCGGCAAATAAAGTTGATATGCAATCTGTCGATGGCGCCCAAAAACAATACGGACCTAGAGCTCACAGCGGGACTCTCCTTCGAAAATGTTCGGAGAGAGACGTAATGAAATGCATTGAGCAGTTTTCAAAAATAAACTTTTTTTCACATAGTTTTGAGTTTTTTGTGTTACAGGGTGGCAGATTCTTCGCTGTCAATCATTTGGCATCTATAAATACCCCCGGGTGTCTACAAAAAACATTAAAATTCATCCGTCTACCTCCAGCCGTTTTGAAACATCGACGTTCTAAAAGTCAAAAAAACACGTTTTTAAGCGAAATTTCGACCAACTTTGGCATAATAATAGACCGAGTCTATTATAATAATGTAAAGTCCAAATAAAGCTTTGGTTATTAACTCCTTTAAGAAATAAACAGGTAGTAATTGGACAGATTAAATAATTTTAGTGTAATGGAAATCGACCATGAAAACATTTAAAAGAATATAATTACATAATTTCAAGACTAGATTCACTTGTTTTCATTCCATGCTCAGGGTCCGAAGATCCAGAACCTGAACCAACTTCAAGAAGTTCTTCTTTATGTTCTTCGTTTTCTGCTTCTGTCTCATTTCCTTGGTGGACACTGGACATCTGCCATGCAGGTATTGATGGAGGCATAATTGGTGTTGTTACTGAAGGAAACTGTTTTCTAGAAATTAAAATATACATTTTAAAAATAATTCTAATTAAGCTATTCAAAGGAACTTTTATTAAATTATAATTGCGTGTATTAGATAGTAGGAAAACATATAGTAATAATAAATAGTAGAAAAAAGTCTCTAAAAATTCTAGTACAGATTGACGTTAGTTAAAAACATGAGTCTCATATGTCGATATACTATACCAAACTTAATTGTAGCTTTTTTCATATTGCTGGTAGATATCTTAAGATCTGTAGTCTTTGTTTTCGCTTTTGCATCAATAGCAATTATAGATAGTACCAGTGGCGTAACTACTATGGTGCGAGTGGTGCGGTTGCACCAGGACTTGAGTCTACAGAAAAAACTATCCTATTAGAACTATCGATAGAACTAAAAACTATCGATTTATAAAAGCGCACATTTAAGTACGGAAATTACATTTACAAAACTAAGAAGACAAAAACCGCTTTACGTTGATAAAAGTCAATCCAATGAAATTTCTACAAGGAATAAGGAGCGAAGATGCAAAATAATTACTGAACTGATTTTAAATTATTTGCTATTTGCTTTGGGCAGGACCGCATTACCCATTAGGTCCGGGCCTTGGGCCCGCCGCCGCCTTGCTGCAACAAAAAGCGTTTATATAATTTTCCTTGTTTCTTTTTATCAGAAAGTACGTAATTTTTATATATTATTATATTTGAGGGGACAAGTGTCCGCTATATGAAAGAGAGGACTTTTGGGGGCCTGGAAATATGTTTGGGCGAAAATAATTAATCCGGCACTGGCTGCAATGCTTTTATGGGATAGGGCCGATAGGGGTCCGTAATCTCAAGCGAGCCTAGAGCCCCAAAGTTTGTAGATGTGGTAATGGTTTTGGGTGCTAATTTTTTTGTGTTCTGTGTTAGACTAAAACAAGCTTATAATTGCAGTGATACTGATTTTATATTTTCTTTTGTGAGTATTTAGCATTTTAGTTGTGATAAAATGAATTATAATATCAATCGGGCGCAGCTAAAAGACAAAGCGGAAAACGAAGCAAAATTGAAAAAGGATGTAAAAATAGACAATTTTTTTTCAAGTTATAGACAAAAGTAACACCAGTCAGTCGTTTAATCGTAAGTCGGTGTAACTAGAATTATTATTATACTTTTTATGGAATATTTTACGGTTGATATATAACCTTATTTCATTTTTCTGTGATACCTATATGATTTGCTAGAGCTATTCTGAATGTTAAAATAAGATTTCAATATTTTTTGCGATTTATGAAATCTCCTAATTTTTTTGTATTTATATGTACTTATTATACATAGGGAACGAGGCCCGGTTTTACGATTTGGTACCAGGGCCCCACGGTGTCTTGTTATGACACTGGATAGTACTAAGAATAAGAACCTCGTCGGCAAGAATTTGATTTAATTAATATAAGATTTTTTGTGATTTTTAATGTGACTCTATACAAACATAAAAACAAAACATTAGAAAAAGGCAGTACATGGTTGAAATTTATATCTAAAAGACAACGGATTAAAAAAGTCAATTTTGAAAAATTATCTATATCTGCTTTTAAGGATGCGTCTTCATAAGTTGCAGTCAGTTGATTTGGAGAGATATTCAAGAACTTGGGTTGGGTTCATCATTCGGTGGCAACAAAACAAGGTGTTATTAGATCTCTCTATAACCGAGCCACAACCCTATGTATGGGCAAGGAGTCTTTAGGTAAGCAGATAAGTAATATTAAAAATGACCTTAAGCAGAATTATTATACCAGAAAGTTAATAACCGACACAATTATGAAATGTCAAAATAAATTGATAACCGACACTATTATGAAATGTCAAAATAAAAGTAACTCAATTCAAATGACACAACACCCAACTACTAATACCTCTTCCACATGTAAAAGCAACATCTGGAGACATCAGAAGAATAGCAGGAAACTACAATATCAAAACAGCCTTCAAGTAGAGAAACACTTTAAGAAGCTTATTAACTAAAACCATCGCGATAATTTCAATAACAAATATAATTGTATCTATCAAATTCCTTGTGAGTGTAACTACAGTAGTGCGGTTGCACCAGGGCCCAAGCCTTTGGGCGCCCGGCGGCCCGGTTAGTCTACAGAAAAAACTATCGTATTAGAACTATCGATAGAACTAAAAACTATCGATTTATAAAAGCGCACATTTAAGTAAGGAAATTACATTTACAAAACTAAGCGACTTTTATCGATAGACGACAAGAATCGCTTTACGCTGATAAAGGTCAATCGAACAAAATTTCTACGGGGAATAGGGAGCGAAGATGCAAAATAACTGAACTGATTTTAAATTATTTGCTATTTGCTTTGGGCAGGACCGCATTACCCATTAGTTTATATAGTTTTCCTTGTTTCGTTTATTAGTAAGTAGGTATTTTTTATATGTTATTATATTAAAGGAGGGGACAAGTGCCCGCTATATGAAAGAGAAGACTTTTCTTTTTTGGTCGTCACTTTTTCCCACGAGCTTGGGGCCCGTAAATACGTTTGGCCGAAAATAATTAACTGGCTGCAAAGCTTTTAGGGGATAGGGCCGATAGGGGCCCGTAATCTCAAGCGAGCCTAG
>JAUTXW010003693.1:65000-130000 GCA_030620095.1 Kuschelorhynchus macadamiae | reverse complement strand
CAAAATTTGTCAATAGCAGGATTTTAGGTCGAAGGTCGTGAACACTCGAGCGAGCCATAACTCTTTTGGGGTGTCTGTGATTGATGGTATTTGTAACGTCTCACTGGCAGTTACTTCGTTTAATTTACGATTTGCAACGACGCAATTTTTCAAATAAAATCACCCAGGTCTGAAATGGCAATCTTCGTGTTTTTGAAAGTAAAATGGCTTCAAATCCAAACGAACTGGCATCACAATGTAATTCAGTATCAAATCTGGAAGGATAGATGAAAACGAAATCTCTTTAAGTATTAATTAATCTATTATATATATATATATATATATATATATATATATATATATATATATATATATATATATATATATATATATAGATAAGGCATGTGCAGTTTTATTATTATTTACTATTTGCAATATGTCATGTGTCTTAGTTGATATATTGAAATTGAAATGCGGGATTCGTGTCTTGAGGAATCATATAAGTGTTACTTTTTCTTAGAACTAAATGATGACATTTAGACACTTAACACATATATACGACATACATACATCTATGTCTATGAAATCATGTGTTTAAATATTCAAAGATTTCCATGTTCAAACGGATTTATTTCGAAGAAGTTAGCTCTATATATGGGAAACGATCGGGTACTAGATTTATAGCAAGGCACTACTAAAAGAAGATCTAAAAACTTGTAACCTACCTAAAAACGAGTATTATGGATCAATTTAGGACTCCGGATTCATCGATTTAAATGACTTTCAAAGTATGAGAAGAATATAAGAATCCCAAAATCTTAGTTAAGGGTGAATTAAAAGTGAATGTCCTAAAATGATTTATAGATCCAAAAACTATAATAAGTATTTCAGTAATATGAACCTAAATTAAGCAAGTTTTAGAAGAAAAAGTTAAATTACGTCATGATCTTTGGCATTGGCTTTTAACTGAATTATACGAAATAAATTAATTTTTAATAATTGTTGTTGATATGTTTATTTAACTACTTTATAACTGAGTTAAGAAATTGGTAAGCGGATTCAGTTTTTCGTTGATACGGTATAATTATTTTGCATTAACGAAGCCGCCAAATATGTATGTACTTATTATCGCTGTGAAAAGTGTTACAAGGAAGTATACGGGCTAAAGAAGATTAGTCAAAACTCAGTCCTTGATTACATATTAGAAGAAGTTGAAACAAGAAGGCTGCAAAATAATGAGTAAAATTATTTAATTTGTCCTTGGTCCTTCAATTATGGTGCCCTAATTTTGTCACCATGATCCGCTTATAGTCAACTAACGATGACGAAGGAAGGTTTCCTAGAACAACATAGTTATAATTTTGTTTTAATTAATAACAGACGATATTACATTTAGAAACATTTAAACTTAAGAACATATAAAGATACAAGTTATGATTTGATATAACCTGATTGAAAAATGTAAAACCAACAGATAAAATATTGGCTAACAAACAAATTGGCTTAGTACCAAACTTAACAGATAACGTATCAAACGCAACCCATTTGTATTTATTAATTTCTTTCAAACTGAACAGATACTTAATCCACTTATTATAGGGTAGGAGGATATAAACGTTTCTTAAGTCTACTCAAAGTTGTTAAACTTTCATACAGATCTCTATAATACAGGGAGCTTTATGGTTTCATGTCGCTTTATTTTTTTTTTAATAAAAACTTCTTTAGTGTTAGAATTGTGAATATGAAACCTGGAGAATTGAATATGGATCGATACACAACAAACAAAATGTTGGAATTTTATTTTACCAACGATCAATTATTTGGCGCAGCGTACATATTGGTGACGGAAAATCCAAGGGCAGTTCATCCGCGACAATTACACTCACGTACGTGTACTCTTTGGTGCAATTTGTTGTGCGAATATTTTTTTGGAAAATGAAGCTGGTGAGGCAGTTACCATCAATGCTGCAAATTTTTTCAGGCCAGCTGTGCAAAACCGTGCTTTTTACGCTCTTTCAAGTTTAGGTCAATAAAATTCTCCATTTGTATATTATAGATTTCCAACAATAAAATTAAAATTAACTTTGAAACAACAAAGTTAGAGCAACTTTAGACCATAAAGCTCCTTTTGCGCCACCCTGTAATTGTATAGTTACAATATTAATATTATAGGTGAATTGCTATAATTTGTACGGGCAAGCATCAACATAAAAAAAATAAAGGTTCATCAAATATCACTCCATATATATATATATATATATATATATATATATATATATATATATATATATATATATATATATGGATGGAAAAATACAATGTCTTTTCATTCCGGGTGTACATCCGTTCACTACTGTCGTTCTGAAACTGTTCTTTTCAGAACGACAGTAGTGAACGGATGTACACCCGGAATGAAAACACATTATATATATATATATATATATATATATATATATATATATATATATATATATATATATGCTACACGTCTTCTATGCATTAAGGAGCATACGGATTTATCCAGGTTAATTACATATGCACGCCACTGGTAGAAATTTCAAAAATTGTTAATAAAAAATGCCCATTTATGCATAAAAGACGTGTATCAAATTTCACACAGTTATTTATCTATAATAGCATCAGAAAAAAAATGTTTTTTTAAAACCCTGTATCTCCAAAGTTAAGACTTTTAGGTTCATATTAAACTTTTTTCTTAAAAAGGTCCAAGAATCGCCCCTCTTTAACATTAGCACGCAATTAGGACACGCTCTGTATAGTACTTCACAACGACGCCCCCTGTACAAAGTAATATGACAGACGGAGACAAACGGTCACTTTTGGCATACCCGAATAACCCAAAGTCGAACTGCACTGGAATCAGTGCTGGCTCCCCTACTATAACTATATTGATGTGTTAATTTTGGAAAAATATGAGTTCTGTAGTTTTTCAAATATTAATTGCAATATTAGATATTTTTTGACACCCGGTATTGAACAGAAATTAATTATTTTGAAGCAGTTTATTGACAGCTACTTTATGAACAATTTTACAAAATATATGAAAAAAAACTAAACCATTTTTGAGGTTGACGGCTGTGATTCTAATGGTTCGATTCCTTCTAAATCGTTGTCTTCCTCTGAAAATGATGAGGTTTCGTCGTCACTACTTGAAGATCCCAGTGTGATAACTAAATCATCAATAACCGTTTCAATTTTGCCATCTACTTCCCAGTATTTATCTTCAATAGAACGAACATGTTTAACATACGATTTCCAATTTTCAGCCGATATTGAGTCAATCGCTTTTAATGTTATTTTATTTAAATCTTTGAAAGTTCACCGGTGTTGCGCTCTCGAATATATTTTTTTACTCCTGCCCCTGCAAGTTCAATAGAGTTGAGGTCGCACATGTATGGAGGCAGCCTTAAAGCTGTATGACCGAGGTTACGTAAAAGACCGTCAATTTTATACTTTTTTTCTCTAGGCTTGTTGGCTGATATTACTTCATATAATTGATATTTACTCCATGTTGGATCATATACAAGATTGTTCGATTTAAGCCACCATATCATATGACCTTTTGTAGAGTATTTAGTTGGCTCTTTATCTTCTACGTGAGAATGATAAGACGCATTATCCATTACCACGACTGATTTGGGAGGAATGTTACGTAGAAGCTTCTCGAGCAACCACTTTTCAAAATTATCTCTATTCATCTGTCCATGATAGTCTCCAGTTGTTAGTCCCGAGCGAAAAACTAAAGCAGCACCTGGAAAAAATCCGGCTTCTGAACCAGCATGAACTATAATAAAGCGACTACTAGAGCGGATTCCCTGAACAACACCTGTAACACTTTTACTTTGCCAGAATTTGTTCACTGTCATATCATTATCTACCCAGGTTTCGTTTTATTATTTTGACACTTGCGCCAAACAAAAACATTTGATCGTAAAAGCCGATTTAACGTTTTATACCCTTACGGAAAATCTATTTTGTTCTTTACAGCACGAAGTAGGGGTTTGCAGGTCGGAACCTTCTTCAAGTTTATATAAAAATCCTCTATTGTTCGTCGAATTACTTGAAAATCACCATCGTCAATTTTTTCTTTGTATGATAATCGGGGTCTTTTTTTACCAGGAGATTTTAAAGGTGAAGTAGAACATGAACGACCATTATGTTCTCTCTGAATTTTTATTACACTACTTTCCGAAACACCATTGTAAAATGCAGCGCGTTCTGTTCGATTTTGAATTGGAATAGTCAAACTATTATTTTCAGTTTCTCTAGTACAGGCCTCTATAACGCTCGCAATAACTTCACGTGCACCGCTTCGAATTTTTCTTCATTTGCTCGCCATCAACGCAACGCATTTATATAGAAATGAAAACAAATGCTCGAAATGTATAGGCGCCACTGGAAATAGCTAGAACCTTCTAGCGGCAAATGCATGGAGACTCTAGACACATCCCAATTACAAGTGGATCAGTGCGAAATTTACTAAATCCTCGAGATTAATTTTCCGTACCGCTTAGCTGGCGCACTTTATAGGTGAAGCGATAAACTATTGCAACAAATAAAATAACAAAATTTATTTGCGTACACAAATTTTACTTTTCCGCTTGCTTAAGACTATGAACCTTTCTTTCGTGTCCCGCACTTTACCTGGAGATGATTAATATTAACTAATAAAAGAAATAGAAAAAAGACCGTACTTAATCATAATTAGGATTTTCAAAAACACGACCTTCTTGTTCAATACAGATCTCACATTTTTCAAAAATTTTCCGTATTACATTTTTTAGTTATACTAATATTATTAATAGCACTAATAATTCGATTTTTTAAAATGTCCAAATTTTCAGGTTGAGTTAAATAGACTTTTTCTTTGATATGACTCCAGAACAAAAAATCTAGAGGTGTCAAATCGGGTGAACGTGCTGGCCACGTTACAGGTCTATTCGTTCCTATCCTGGTCATTTAAATAATTTACACACATTCGAGCATTTGCACCATCTTGTTGAAAGTAATGTTAAGAATTTCTGCAAGAGGTAAATTGTCCAAAAAATCGGTCTGTTGCTTCTAGAAAGTTCAACTAAGTTGCACTTCTCTGTTAACTCACTTCACTTTCAATATGGCGAATAGAAATACTTGGATCAGCATTCACTCATGCCAGAACGTTTATTTCCCCTTCTTCACTAGTAATGAACTTTCCTTCATTTCCATTTTCGGGAACTGTTTTCAAATGTTGTACTAGCCACGGAAAATAGGCATAACAGAGTTGGTTTCTGTCGGGGTATCGTTCTGCGTAGAGTGTTTGAGCCTGCCCTTTATTTTGCAAGCACTTGCCACAAACGAGGAACATATCTACTTGTTCCGCCCTTGTAAAACTTACCATTTTAAAGAGATTACAAAGAACTTTTAGTCTACACCAATAGAGACACGAAATAAAGCACGAGAATTTACAAAAAATGCAACAATCTGCCAAGCCCACAAGTGATAAAAGTTTTTGAAAATCATAGCAACCTCTGTCAAATCAAATCACTTTTATTTCCAAAAAGACACCTTAGTGTATAGAATTCGTCATATATAATTTTTACAATGAGTAAATTTAGAAAAAACAATTATAATTAAGTAAGAAACTCATCTATATCATAAAACATTTATCAAGTAAAAACGTTTTGGGCCTATTTTTAAATATATTAATATTAGTGCTTTGTTTAATTACACTATGTAACTTATTAAACAGTTTTGGTTCTAATTTAAGTATAAATTTGTTGATATATTCAACCTGCTATAAGGCATTCAAAAACTGATTATTATACCTAGTGGTGTAATTATGAAAATGGTTATTCTTATAAAACTTGTCACAATTTTTAACACACACATATTTCAGACAAAGCCACACACGGTACTGGTAAAATTTTGAACTTCTTAAAGTATGGTTTGCAGGAAGTAGTAGGGGATACTCCCGCCATACATCTCACTATACGTTTTTGGCTCTTAAACACTTTCCCGGCATGAGATGAAGCTCCCCAGAACTGGATACCCTATAATATCCATGACTGTACAACAGCGTAATACACACTAATGATTTGTGACAAATCCATGATCAACTTAAGGTTACGTATAACATAACAAAAGCTATTCAGTTTTGGGGCAACGTACGAACATTGACACTCCCAAGATAAATTATCATCCAGGGTAACACCAAGGAATTTATTAGATTTTTTCGCTGAAATGTGTTTTCATTTAAACTTAATTCTAAGTCAAGATTCCTGCTATTTTGAGAAGTATGAAACACCAGTGAGCGTAAATCACTTATAAAGTTCATCAAAAGACCTACTAGAAGCACTATCAATATTTTCACAATTAACTCTTTTAACTATAGCCGAAGTGTCATCAAAAATAGTATTGGGTCGAGGATAAAGCCCTGCAGCACACCGATATCGACACTCAAGTTCCCCGAGCACGCGCTGCTAGAGACTTTAGGTGACATATTCGTAATTTCCACATACTGCATGCCTTCTTTTAAAAAAGATGAAAACCAATTTAATATTAGGCCTCTAATGCCATACATCTTCATCCTGCGGAGAAAAGCATCATGCTCAACACAGTCGAACGCCCTGCTGAGATCACAATAAATCCCAACTTGTCACTTCCGTGGATAGTACAACATTTGAAAACAGTTCCCCAAAATGAAAATGAAGGAAGGTTCATTATTAGTGGAGAAGCTGAAATAAACGTTCTGGCATGAGTGAATGCAGATCCAAGTAATTCTACTCACCAAATTGAAAGTGAAGTGAGTTAACAGAGAAGTGCAAGAAAAATTTTGAAGAAACATAAGTACAAGCCCTACATATACCAAATTCACCAACACTTGCGTGTTAGTGACTTGCTCGGCGAGTTGAATATTGCCGATGGCTTATGGAAAATTCTAACCATAATAATAACTTTAACAGATTAATATAATTTTCGGATGAGTCTCGCTTCACGAACCTGGGAATGTTCAACAGGAACAACGTAAGATATTGGGCAAATGAAAATCAACATTTATTTAGAGTAGGATCTTTCCAAGAACACTTTGGTGTTGATGTGTGGCTAGGTGATTAGGAACGAGAATTATGGGCCCAATATTTTTTAGTGAGCCCCTTACAGCACAAACTTAGTTGAAGTTTCTAGAAACAACACACCGATTTTTTGGACAATTTACCTCTTGCAGAAATTCTTAACATCTACTTTCAATAAGATGGTGCAAATGCTCGAATTGGTGTAAATTATTTAAATGACCCGGTTTGGGGACCAATCGATAGGAACGAATGGGCCTGTAAGGTGGCCAGCACGTTAACCCGATTTGACACCTCTAGATTTTTTTCTTCTGGGGTCATATCAAAGAAAAAGCCTATTTAACTCAACCTGAAAATTTGGACATTTTAAGAAATCGAATTATTAGTGCTATTAATAATATTAGTATAACTCAAAAAGAAAATGTATTAAGCAAAATTGTTGAAAAATGTGAGACCCGTATTGAACAAGAAGGTCGTGTTGTTGAAAATCTTAATTATGATTAAATACGTTCATTTTTCTAATTCTTTTATTAGTTAATATTAATCATCTCTAGGTATAATGAAAGTTCATTTGTTTTCACCTTATCATATTCCTTTCTTTTTTAAAATTTAAAAGAATTTAAAGAGGATTCCTTTGAACAGTAGATTATTTTGAATCCATGACCAACTTTGCCGGTGGTTCGATTTGCGAAAACACATTTTTTTTAAACTCGGAACATTTTCTTTCTTGACATTTTGTTGGATGAAGGCTTGAATAAAGAGTAAATAACCGTGATTGTTTTTATCCTGGCTTACTCCGTTTTTCCATAAAATACAAATAAGTTGGAATTATGACACATTTTTAAGTGGCTTTATTTGGAAAACTATACATTTTAGACAAAGTTTATGTTATACAAAAGTTTTTTAGAATTGTTAGGAGAGTTCAAAAAACATAAAATATACAGAGTTTTCCATTTAAAATAACGAAGTCGCGGTCATTTCCTTGGAAACCGGAAACGATGTTCAATTGTTTTTATGTTACAAATGTTCACAATATTTATCCCTATCAGCACACCAAATTCCATATTTTTATCTCTAGCCGTTGTCAAATGGCGCCCTGGGTAGTAGTTTCATTGTCACCCGGTATATATATATATATATATATATATATATATATATATATATATATATATATATATATATATATATATATATATATACAGGGTGTCCTACGAAGAACGGCCGGGTAGCTTTTGTCAGAAACTATGAAAGCTACAGATTCGCGAAAAAAAAAATTCATAACTAAAGTGGCCAAGAGAAATTGCTGGAAAATATTTTCAAGTTTGTAAAACTACCGCAAGATGGCTTAGCTGTAATGGTAAATAAAAAAAAAACTTTTTTTGCAAAAATACCCAACGTGAGATAACATTTTGATAACAGCAACAAAAACTCCAACAAAATCTGCGACAGTTTTGTTTAATGCGTTTTGTCATATTTCCAATAATAAGGGTAGGGGAAGGTGATAAATAAATCAACTTTCAAAGCGCTCTGTATCCTACATCTTTTATTTAATGTTATCCAAGTGGGTACTAGTTTGAAAGAGCATTTAAAGCTCTTTTACTCATTTTTGGCTCTCGATAGTTCTTGGTACACTAACTAGATTGCGTTGTTTCAACAAAAGTCAATTTTTAGAGATTTTCTCGAAAAAAATCAAATGGAACGGTATGCTTTTAACAGTGTGATTTTGAAGAGGAAAAAATTGTCTAAATTCTGGCGAAAACCGCGTTTTGATATCTTTATTCATTTTTTAGTTATTTCAAAATAACCTGTTTTCCGCTGATCAAAAAAAATTAGCTTTTAATCATAATTAAATGTTATTATTCTGTGACAAAGTATTCTTTATTACAACTTGAAAGCAAATACTCCTTATTACAATAGTGTTGCCTTTACCTCACATTTTATTTAGGTTTGGTACTGGTCCAAATTTATTTATTATCAAAAATTTGAAGCATTTAAAGTCCAACGTGCTATGACCATAACAAAACGGTAAAACTAAAAAATTACCATTACAAAATGTCTTTACAAATGTTCAAAATTGTTGTCATTTCTGTAAACCCAGTGATTTTAAGGAGGGAAAAATTAACTAAACTCTGTTTTGATATCTTTATTCATTTTTTAGTTATTTCCTATGAAGCATTCATAAAAGTGGTAAATCCTAAAACCTAATTCCTAATTTTAAAAATAGCTTATTCTGTATTAAAGTAAATCATTATTTGTATTAATGTTAATGTTCACAGACATAACGTTAATTACTAAGAATATTATTGGTTACGCGTCAACGTTAAAATATTGCAAGTAGGCTGGGTAAAAACAAAAAAGGCAAATTAAACGTGGTTGGCTGGCGCGTTACTCAATTCAAAAATGGCCGTATGTCAAACTTCAAATAAGCAACAATGCATATTTGTTGTTAGAGCTTATTTAGTATTTGCGAGTATATGTTATCATAATTTTCTTAAACTGACTTGGTAAAAATGTCTTATTCCATTGAAGAAGCTTCTGACATGTTAGCCGTATACTTCCAAAATTTCGAAAATGCGAATATAGCCGGGCGGGTATATGCAGCTAAATATTCTGATAGAAGACATTTCAGTAAAAGAGTATTTATGCGTTTAGCTAAAAATTTGCGCGAATTTGGTCAAGTGAATCCGATTTGAGTGACTAGAAGAAATCGTACAATTAGAAATGAGGATAACATTATCAGTATTCTTGCTTACGTTCAAATTAATCCACATTTGAGCACCAGAGTAATTTCGTTGGACTTGGGAATTAGTAAGTCGACGGTACATCGAATTTTGTTAGACAATAAATTACATCCATATCACGTTACTCTGCACCAAGCTCTGACAGAAGAAGATTTTGATTCAAGATTAGATCACTGCTACTGGCTAAGATCTATGATTGTCGAGAATCCCTATTTCTTGTCCTGCATGTTATGGACGAATGAAGCAACCTTCACGAACACTGGAGGGGTCAATTTACATAATATGCACTATTGGTCATCAATTAATCCTCACTGGATGCGTGAAGTCGACAATCAAAATCGATGGAGTGTAAAAGTTTGGTGTGGCGTACAGGATGGCCACATAAAATTTTTTTTAATGGTCACTTACGAAGTCACGGCGAAGTTTATCTAAACTTGGAAGATGTTCGTTTAGAGATCAGAAGACAAATATGGTTTCAACATGATAATTGTCCGGCACACTTCTACAGGCCAGTTCGTAATTTTTTGGACGAATATTATCGAAACGGCTGGATAGGACGAGGCAGTTTGTTTTCATGGCCTGCTAGATCCCCGGACCTCTATGTGCTTGATTTTTATTTGTGGGGAAGAATAAAACACATTGTGTTTGAAACGCGTCCTACTACGCCATAAAATATGATTGAAAGAATTCGAAATGCTATAGCTAGCATTTCGAGAGCTGAAATTGAAGTCCCCGTTATAATGGAAAACAATTTGAACATTCGTAAAGAAATTTTTGTTAATTGTAATTTTTTAAGATTTGTGTGTTATCGTTATTGTTCTTTTATGTTGTTAGTGATTTACTTAATGGGTTTTCGGTTTTGTTATTGCTATAGGCCGTTGGCTTTTAAACACGCTTCAAATTTTTGATAATAAATAAATTTGGACCAGTACCAAGCCTGGATAAAGTGTGAGGTAAAGCCAATACTATTGTAATAAGGATTATTTGCTTTCAAGTTGTAATAAAGAATACTTTGTCACAGAATAATAACATTTAATTATGATTAAAAGCTAATATTTTTTTTAACAGTGGAAAACAGGTTATTTTCAAATAACTAAAAAATGAATAAATATATTAAAACGCGGCAGAATTTAGGCAATGTTTTCCTCTTTAAAATCACACTGTTAAAAGCATACCGTTCCATTTGATTTTTTCGAGAAAATCTCTAAAAATTGAGTTTTGTTTAAACAACGCCCTCTAGTTAGTGTACCAAGAACTATCGAGCGCCAAATGACAGTAGTTAAAAGAGCGTTAAATGCTCTATTAAACAAGTACCCACTTGGATAACATTAAATAAAAGATGTAGGAGACAGAGCGCTTTGAAAGTTGATTTATTTATCACCTTCCCCCACCCTTATTATTGGAAATATGACAAAACGCTTTTAACAAAACTGACGCAGATTTGGTTGGAGTTTTTGTTGCTCTTATCAAAATGTTATCTCATATTGGGTAAATAAAAAAGTGTTTTACTATTTACCATTGCAGGTACGGCATTTTGCGGTAGTTCTACAAACTTGAAAATATTTTCCAGCAATTTCCCTTAGCCACTTTAATAATGAAATGAATGAAATTTTTTTTCGCGAAGCTGTAACTTTTATAGTTTTTGAGAAAAGCTACCCGGCCGCCCTTAGTGGGACACCCTGTATATATATATATATATATATATATATATATATATATATATAAAAAGCCAAATATATTGGATATTGTAAATAGAGCTTCAAGGGTGTGAGGCTTTATTAAGAAACGTTTAAATCTTTTAGAAACACTAATTGCACCCTATTACGCGAATTATAAATTTATGATAGAGAAAATACAACATAAGTTTCTCAGATATTTAAATTACAGAGAAACTGGAATGTATAACTTCCAGAAAGTTAAATAATGAAAATTTCAGAGACTTTGATTGTCGTAAGATATTTGTGCAATTGATATTTTTATTTAAAATTAATAAATAACTAAATTGATCCAAATCTACTAATTTTTTTAAACTTCAATATTCCATCATATAGAACCAGGGAACCTTTAAGTTTTTATGTTGATGCTTGCCCGTACAAATTATAGCAGTTTACCTATAATATTAATATTGTAACTATACAATTACCGGGTGGCGCAAAAGGAGCTTTATGGTCTAATGTTGCTCTAACTTTGTTGTTTCAAAGTTAATTTTAATTTTATTGTTGGAAATATATAATATACAAATGGATAATTTCATTGACCTAAACTTGAAAGATTACATCCCGCAAATGGTGGCCATTTTCTGTTTCACACAATCATGCTCTTTCGACCACATTTTCCATGACCTTTAGCAAAATTTCAGGTGCTATGTGAACCTGGCGACCAATTGAAATCACTTCTGCGCGAAATAATGCGCTCTTCGAAAATATCCCCTACCACAACCATGGTGTCCCTTGCAGTATGCGCTGTGGCTCCATCTTGCTGGAACCACAATTGAGCACTGGTTTGAACATCTGGCCTGAAAAAATTTACAGCATTGATGGTAACTGCCTCACCAGCTTCATTTTCCAAAAAATATATTCAGACAACAAACCGCACCAAAAAGTACACGTACGTGCGTGTAATTGTCGCGAATGAACTGCTCTTGGATTTTCCGTAACCGTGCAGTTCTGTTTGTTAACAGAGCCATTTAAGTGGAAATAAGCTACTTTTCAATCAACGATATGTACGCTGCGCCATATAATTGATCGTTGGTAAAATAAAATTCCAAGATGTTGTTTGTTGTGTATCGATCCATATTCAATTCTCCAGGTTTCTTATTTACAACTCTAATACAGAAGAAGTTGGCATTAAAAAAATAAAGCGACATGAAACCATAAAGCTCCCTGTATTATAGAGATCTGTATGATATTTTGTAACACGAGGTTAGTAACTTTGAGTAGAATTAAGAAATGTTTATATCCTCCTACCCTATAATAAGTGGATTAAGTATCTGTTCAGTTTGTAAGAAATAAATAAATAAACATAGATTGCGTTTGATACGTTATCTGTTAAGTTTGGTACTAAGCCAATTTGTTTGTTAGCCAATATTTTATCATTTGGTTTTACATTTTTCAATCAGGTTATATCAAATCATAACTTGTATTTTTATATGTTCTTAAGTTTAAATGTTTCAAAATGTAATATCGTCTGTCATTAATTAAAACAAAATTATAACTATGTTGTTCTAGGAAACCTTCTTTCATCATCGTTAGTTGACTATAAGCGGATCATGGCGACAAAGTTAGGGCACCATAATTGAAGGACCAAGGAAAAATTAAATAATTTTACTTATCATTTTGCAGCCTTCTTGTTTTAATTTCTTCTAATATGTAATCAAGGACTGAGTTTTGACTAATTTTCATCGACTTAATTTCGAATTTACGTCTTTTTGATTAAATAGCCATACAGAAGGTCTATGATTGACGCGATGCGTAAGCAACTGGTTTATCGTAGGGTAATGTTCCTTGAGATAAGATTGCTCATAAAGGATAATTACTCGCGTCTGTGGTTAATATAAATGGTTTTATAAAATCGGGTTATTGCAATATTGGCGAATTTATTAATAGGTTTTTAAAATGTTCAAACGCATTTATAAATTCTGGCGTATGAGTTTTTTTAAAAATTTTGTCATTGGTTTTGTTTTTTAGCAAAATCTTCAATAAAACGGCGATATCCTATTAAGCCTAAAAATGATTTTATCTCTTTTTGAGTTTTCGGTATACGAAAATTTTTACTGCTGAATTTTTTTCAGGATTTGGTTTAATTCCGTATTGAGTTACATGTCCTAAATATTAGACTTCTTTTTTTCAAAAATTCAGATTTATCTAATTGTATTTTAAATTTTGCTTCGCGTAATCTTGTAAATATTATCTTAGTTTTAAAATATGTTCATGTAGACTTTCTGAAAACAATTATATCTTCTAAATATACAAAGGAAATATTTCGTCTTACAACTCTCTTAATATATTGTTCATAACACGCTGGGATCTCGCGAGTGCATCCTTTAAACCAAAGGGCATTCTTGAAAATGCATAATGGCCAAGATCTGTGCTAAATGCAGTTTTAGGAATATCTTCCTCACACATTTCAATTTGATAAAAAACCGTTAGCAAGATCTAACGTAGAAAAATATTGTGCTTTACCTAGTTTATATAAAATGTCTATATTAGTTAGAGGGAATTTATCAGCTACTGATACGTCAATTGATACGACGTAGGTCACAAACTAGACGATTTTTCGGCTTTCCTGAAGCGTCAAGCTGTTTAGGAACTATCCAAATTGGAAACGAATAAGGAGAATTTGATTCTCTTATGATATTGTGAGCTAAAAGCTTCGAAATTTGATCTTTTACTTCATTTTTATAAATTTCTGGGTATCTATAACATTTAGTATAAATAGGAGTATCCGTAGTTAATTTTATTTGATGTTTTAAAGCATTAGCAAATGTTAAGGGTATTTCTTCGCAATGGAAAACATCTCTAAATTCAAAACAAAGTTTACGTATTTTTTATTTCTCCTCGTAATTACAATGATCTAGTCATAGATTTTTTAAATTGGCTTTCAGTCGGTTATCCTGTTCTTTATCAAAATATTGTTCAATTAAATTATAATCAACGAAATTGAGTTCATTTACATTTATTTTTTTCAATTTCGAGAGGTTCAAGAAATTTTATTTTAACTGGGTTTTCTGATGGGTTTAATATAGTCGTATAAGTAAGATTATTTTTTATTTCTACTAGACATTCACGAATTTCTACATTTCCGATTTTTGGTAAGAGTATACCGATTCCTTCTGTGATATTCATAGGTATTTTTATTTTTTGTGTACATCTTGGCGAAATTATATCAACAAATGTTTCAACGTGCGGTAAAATTCGTCTAAATTAGCGTTAAGTTGAATAATAAGGTCTAATCCTATTAATCTCTCAAATTTGAATGAAAAATTAAATAAACAGAATGTATGACTACTTTCCCTTTTAAACGTGGGTAATATTGGAATTGTTGCTATTTCATTATGAAAGGACATTGCATGTGCTATTTGCACTTGAACATCTTTAATGTAATTGAAAAAGTATTTATAAGCAATTTCTGATTTTATAAAACTTCGAGTACTTCCAGTATCTAATGGAAAATTTACGTCTAATTCAGGTAAATGAATGTATAGTAAATCGGCTGTAATATTATTCAAAAATACTACCTCGCATTGTTGTTCAGGTTCATTCCCGTAAACATTTACATTATTAGTATTTTCTGTATTTATATTGTAATTTCCCTGTTCATAGTTTTGTTATTGATACATATTCATATAGTTCGGTTCATACATATTCGTATAGTTTGGTTCATACATATCCGTATAGTTTTGCTCGTAAAAAGGGATATCAAAATTTAAAATGTCTTGATTATCAGCATAATCAATGTTGTCTTAATTTGGGAAATTAGTATTTAAATTTTCATGATTAACTGCATAATCATTAAATTGAGACTGATCTTGAAGGTTTTGTTCTAAAACTACCCAATTATAAAGTTGTTCAGTAATTACTTTTTTGTTTTGGATATTATTATTTAATATAGTATTACCGGAACTTTTTCCACAGGTTCTACTTATCTTGTTCTAATAGAGTTTTGAGCAAAATTAGAATTAGTTCTTATAAAAGATCTTCGTTGACTAAAATTTGGTCTCATATTTTGACTTAAAATTATTTGTGCTTCTTCCAAAATAATTTGGAATGTAACTTCTAATCATAGTATATAATATAATATAGAAATATTCCATTCATAGTATTTTGAAATCTTGAAAAATTAGGATTTATTGTAATTAAGAAAACTATTATTGCGAATAATTGGGACTCAAATTATGCGAATAAGGTCGTTTATACATTGGTTGAAATTTTTGATTTTTATTTTGTAAATTCATTGTATTCGTTCGTACAGGTTTATTTTGTGATATTTGTGAATTTTTGAAATAAATAATAAAATTTTCCTCACGCACAAAAGCCATAGCTTCTTCAAGCGCTGTGGGATTTTTTACTAATTGCATATTATACGGTAAACCTCGTATAAATGTTTTCAAAACATATTCATGGTAATGATTAATTTAGTTGCTGCGTCTTCGTTTGTAGCGTTTAGAGAGTAAACTTCTAGAATCTTGAATTCTCATACCAAAATTTAAATGATGTTTCTTAAACGGTTTTAAATTTATTAGGTCTTAAATAACACAGTCAGTAGATCTTTGATCTGCAAACGCATTTATATGGACTTGTTTAATTAAAGTCCAATTATTCAACTCAGCTCGAGAAACAAGTTCTGCGGGTCTACCTGTTACCTTTACTTAGTATTGTATCAAACAGGCATATATATATATTTATAGGGTCATTTAAATTACTTGTATTTTGAAAAGCTTTTAATACATTTTTGGAGGCTGTTATAAATCTTTGTAATAATTTTGGATGTCCGTCAAAATCTGGAACATTATCAAATCGGTAACGCAAAAGAGTATAATTTGCCGTTTTTTGATTTTTATTTTTATTGTAAGTTGAACGGGAATCAATTGATAAGTCGTTTAAAGAGCTAATTAGGTCGTCAAGATTCCCTTCCTTAAAGAGATCAATTTTCCTAAATTATATATATATATATATATATATATATATATATATATATATATATATGTGAATTTAAATTATTTATATCAAATATAAAAAAATTGTTTTTGCAAATAATTAAATATGTTGACTTAAACAATAACAGTAGAAAAAAAGAGTTTCATGTGGTTTGTTCTTTCTTCTTCTTACAACTAGGTCCTTATTGTTAGGCTGGTTTGGCGATGTTTGTCTTCCCCAGTGGTGATATGTTGGACTGCTTGTTATGCTTGCCTTCCCTAGTGGTCTCTTGTTTGACTTGCTATTTTATCCCGTTCCTTTTTCCTCGCTGGTTCCCCAAATTTGAAGATGGCCCCCTGAAAGTTGCATTAGATCGGCACTGTCTGCTTCCAGTAGGCTTCAAATTTCTTGGGAATTCTTCAGTTCAGAGCGTTCCCGAAAAGTTGCCTTAGATCGGTGCTTTTTGCTTCAAAGGACTCGAACTGTCGAAACTTGTAGATTTACTGAATACATTTTTAGAAAAAAACGTGTTTCCTGCTAGTGTCACTATCCTGCCGACTGCGCCAATTACGTTTTTTGCTAAGGAAAAACACAAAACCGAAAATGTATAAATTTCGGACGAGAGCGGACTAACAACTGATTGAAAACCATCCTTTGCTTCTATTTATAAGCTATCGGTATCTCTAAATAAGAATGCAATCCTTAGCATTATAGGGGATGTAACTCGGAAGCTGTGTTGCGGCTGTTTTTTCGACTTATCCAAAGACTTTAACAGTGTTGATCCTGAATTTTTCCGGGATACATTGTTTAATCAGGGCATCAGAACAAATGTTCTAGAATGGCTGATAACTTTTCTTAATGATAGGAAAATTACATATTTACAATTATATATTTCAATGGTTGATTGTAGGTGAAGAAAGTATGAGTTAACTTTGGGTGTTGCTCAGGCAACCATCCTGGGTCCATTGATTTTCTTACTGTTTATTAATGACCCTCATACATTAGAAAGGATGTCGTAGTAAATTATGCGGATGATACTTCTGTAGCCATTTCTGAATCGACCCTTGAGCAACTCAAGATTTCTGTACAACAAATTATTGAGGATATGACTGACTGGTGCGTGAGAAATAGGCTTATTCTAAATACAGATAAGGGTAAGTGCATATATTTCAACAGAAATAATTTGGAAACAAAAAACATATGTTCTACAAATATGTTAAAATTTTTAGGATTAGTGGTAGACAATGGTTTCAATTGGGATCTTCACATAAATGAAGTTGCTAGGAAGCTAAGGAAAGCCTATTTTGTGCTCTTTACCCTCAGAAGAGCTCTTTCACATAAGTTGTTAATGCAGGTATATTACGCATTAGCATACTTAATAACAGATTTTTAATTCAAAAGAGAATTGTAAGACTAACGTTTAATCTAAAAAATGGAAACTTGTCGAGAAGTTTTTAAAAAGCATAGAATATTAACCTTTTATTAAATTTACATTTTTAATGTTGCCTTTATGTCATCACTTTATATAGCACTCGTAACGCCGGTGCTGTTAGCGTATGTTTTTCACCAAACTGCTCGCAACGAAAAGTTGCTCCCTGACTCACTAAAATCCATTTCAGACTATACCATTTTTAAAAATGAATTAAAAAGCTGCTTTCTCAAAAGGGGTTATTCATTAAATTAAAATTATGTTAATTTTAAATTTTTATCGACTGTAAAAGGGCTATTGTTATTATTTGCTACACTATTGCTTTGTAGTGTTTATCTTGTTATTAGATGTGTTTTGTGCTGCGCCAATTCCTGTATCATGTCTTTTCTTTTTTCTTTTTCTTTAGCTTTAGGATATTATTGCTAACATTGTATTAATTTTGTAATTTATCAGACGAGTCTGTGTCCTTTACTGCAATTTTTGACTACTAATACAAGTTTTGACTGACTTAATCATGTCAAGTTATAGTTCTCTGATAAGGATGCTGAAATAAGTAACTCAGTTTCAAGTGATTTATATAGATAGCTATTATGACTTGTCTCCAGTACCCAAAGTATTTATCTGAAACTAGCGTTAAAATAGTTAGCAGACAAATAATGGTCACATTTTTTGGATATTGCTTATTCCTGTACCTAACCGGATCAATACTATATAGGCGTGAAAACGAGTGAAACTACAAATTTTGAAGTTCCCACTGCTCCACTGCTGGACGAGAGAATAATAATGCTGAAAAGTTTAGGTATTACTTTGTGTCTTTGTTCGGATGTAGCTTTTTTGCATTAACCCTATGATTCTTTATAAATTAGTTAAAGTTAAATAAATAAATAAATAAGGCCTTTAATAATAAAAAAATACATGCACATAAATTGCATGGAATCAGAACACCCCTGGCGAAGTCTAGCAAATGAATGCTATGCTACTCAACCAGAAATGCGACTATCCTGCATAAACCTTTAAAACTTTATAAATTTTAACAATATGGAAGCACACTAGTTTAAAATTGGCGGTGCAAAGAATGAGAAAAGAGCGGACTAAAAGAGAAAGATAAAACTTAATAACATAACAAAAAAAAAACAGGTCCAGGTACAAAATCACTGCCATTCAAGGTTAAAATGACGTACGCAGGGAAGTATTTTGGTTTACTAACAGGAAATACTTAAGTTTGTATTTGAATTTATTCACATTAAAACGTCTAAATTCATCAGGCAGTCGGTTGAGTAGTGAGACTGCATTATAGGCAAAAGATGTTTTGAAAAATAGTCTTTGGAAACGAGGCATAGTATATTTGTGTAACTGCTGGAGACAGGATTATTTAGAAGGTTAAAAACAAAACTACCGAGATGGTGCCTCCATCTATTATCCATTCTTAACCAATTTAATTCATTTACTTTGTGCGAAATATGTTCCTTTTTCTCATATTAAAAATGAGGCGACGGCAAACATTTTGAATACCCTGTATCTTGTTTTTATCTATGCAAGTTTAACACGGAAAATACATAAAATTACAATAATTAAATTGCGAGAGTACTAAAGACTCTGTAAGAATCTTTCCAAAAAATTAAATATATGTCGATTTGTAAATAGGAACCTTTAATTTAAAAAATGCTTTTTGTCTTCATACGCATTCACATGATCACTAAACCGCAACTTTGAATCAACAATAATTCCCAGGTTTCTAGCTGACTGAACCAAACTTAACTTGACATTCTCAACAAAAATATTCATATTTATTTTTAAATAATCCGATTTAGTACTATTACCAAATATCATTACTTGAGTTTTTATTGGATTTACTTTTAAATTGTGTTATTTAGATAAGTTGTTTATTAAATTCAACCCGCTATTTATAATATATATCTTCGATAACAATATTATAAATAGGCCTAAAAGAAAAGTAAATTTGGGTATCATCAGCATATGTGAGGTTAGAATATCTGAAGTATAAATTATGAAAAGAAATAAAAGATAAAATAGAAAGTTCATCAGATTTATTATTATCATAAGATCATTTCTGCTTTCTGCCAAATAGGTAAAATTCTATCAGTAATGGTATCAAATGCTTTTGAACAATCCAAAAGAATGAGAATAGTAACAAGACCGTGATCAACGTTATTAAAAATGTTGTTAGTTACCGTATCATAAATTCGGATCTAAATTCACATTGAACATCTGGTATTATATTATTGGAGCATACGTAATTATAAATTTGTTTATAAATTATCTTTTCTAAAATTTTTGAGGCAGCACGAAAAATACTTATAATTCTTATATCAGAAAAAGTTTGTGGATCATTATGTTTAGGTAGTGGGATACCACTGGCCGTTTTCCAAACTCTGGGAAAAAGGGATTTTTCAATGCAGATATTAATTATGTGAAGTAAAATTAGGTCAATATTGGGGGCCTCAGTAACGCAGCATCCTACGAGAGATATCGTCAGAACCCACGCAATCCCTCTTTAAAGCATGCAGAGTTTTATTAGTTTCATTTATATCACTGAGTTTAAAAGAAAATTGGTTTGTTGCTGCAAAAATATTAGAGTTGTAAAATTTTATTTTATCATCACATTTATTAGTAGCATCCTGGAAAAATTGGGTAAAATAGGTATTTATGGCTTTTGGATCTGAAAGACTAACAGATAAATCGTTCTGACTAGTGTTATTACGTTGAATGTTAAGATTACGCAAAGCAGACCAAGTTTCACGACTATTATTTTCTAATGCTATTGAATTTACTCCAGTCCTCCCGAGACTTAGACATTTTATATTTTTGCAAAGCCTTAAATTTATCTTTGATTAACATTCTTATATTGGGAGATAACCCGACTCTGCTTTAAGTTTAGTTATTTTACGTTTCCGTACTGGTGCATGCTTGTCAAATAAAGAAATGATAAAATTATTTTTGATCTATACTATTATTATTAATTACTGAAAACCAAGTGTTGAAAGATCGGAGATAAAAAGTTCATAGTTAAAATGATCAAAAGAACGATAGGTAATTATTTAATTTTTACGTACAAATATTTCACAAATTCAGTTGTTGGTCGAAAATCAAATCTCCATCAATTACCCCAGAAATGTTTAGGGTTAATGAAGAAGAGAGAAATATAGGATCAATTAAAGTACTCGAGCTCCCAGAAACTCTTGTTGATTCGTTGATTATTGAGTCCTTTTATGAGGGATGTTAAAAAAGGGTTAGGTAAATTGAAAAAATTAATAATAAAATCGCCAAGACATGCAACGTTATTATAAATACAACGTACAAAGGAGAAAATATTTTCTATCACTCCAAGTATTTGGTGGTATGTATATATAGCTCCCACACAATAAAACTTGCTAGATAGTTTTAATTTAAGGAATATGAATTCAGTTGAGTCACTTACTTTAAAGTCTAATAGAATTTCGCTATATGTGAGTGTATTTCTTATATAAGCCATTAGGCCTTCCTTGAAGTCTATTTTTGCGAATAATTTTATAGCCAGGAATCGTAAATGATTCTGACGGGTCGCCGACATACAACCAAGTTTCTGTGACCATTACTAAATCAAAATTATTTTGTTGAACTAAAAGGGAGAATTCTTTAAAGTCAGTAAACATGGACCTAACGTTCAAATAAGCAATTTTCATACTATTTTAATATTATTTTTACAAGAATACTCTCATTCTGCAAATACTATACCTTCGCTTTCTATTAAGAAATATTATTAACAAACCCACAATTTATATAAGTGAAAGTATAAAAGCTAAAAAAATAATAGTATTTATCAGTTCACAGAAAAAGCTAATAAGAAACGATGCGCCAAAATTATATTTACACCTTTACTAAAAGATAAGTCTGTGCCACTAAATAAATTAAATGTAAAATAGAAAATATACAACTATAGGCAGATGTGTGCAGTTTGACTAACAGTATCAGAGGCAGTGCCTCCTCTGAAAATAGTGTAAATTAAATATATAAATATACAAAATTTGATTTGCCATTAAATAATGTATTTCAGATTGGTTTTTAGAATCGTGAAAAGCCAGGAACGCAGCATAATATCGGATTGTCTCGCTGTCTTGTTCCGACTCTCCTTCCTGTCTAATTTTGCATACTTTTTAAACGCCCTGGTAATATTTTTAATGCACATATTAAGGGGTGACCGGCGGCAGAACCGCCATCGTCACAAGGGTATACGAAATGTTATGATTTTATGATTATACTGCGAAAATTGCATACATCGGGAGCGGAAGACGGTAAACCATTTATTGCTTTGACAGTTTAGTTATATTTCTGTGGGAAAGAAGATTTAATATTTATTTTGTCCAGATTTTGCGTGTTAATTTTTGTTTTCTAGTGTGTAGATGTAGATACTGTGTAGGGATAAGTCGAGTAAGTTTATATTCTATTTTATTTTACGAAATTTTTGACTATAAAATGCAATTTGCATCATCTGAAATGAACAACAGTGTCAGGAATTGTGAAGGTATTGTTAGTTTTCTCATTAACGTTAAATTCGAAAGGTTGTCGTATGACGATAAGTTATTCGTAAAAGAGTTAGGTGTTCCCGATCCCGATTTGAGTAAGATTATCATAAATCAAGTGACACCGTCCCGTAGTTTTGTCAATTCCGATATCAAGTACGATAAATGTAAATGGCTTACAGGTAGTCCACATTAAAAAAAAATATTTTGTTGGCCGTGCTTATTATTTCCGAACAAGGAAGTAACGTCAAAAAGAAACAAGGTCAAAAACGGATACGACAATCTAAAAAATTTGTCTCGTTCTTCAGAATAGGGAAATATTGAAGAGGTTGATAGATATTTATATTTTTCTTTGCAACCAGGATTTAGGCTTCGGAGGGCATGACGAAACATAGGAATCTTTAAACAAAGGAAATTTTAAAGAACTTGTCTGTTTATTGGCTAAATGGGATAATACATTAAAATATTTTTTCGATACAAATTCTGTTTTTGCAGGGAGTTAATTGATTCGATTGCTTTTATTATAATAGAAAATATAGATGCAGAAATGCAGAAAACGCCCCATTTTTTTCATGGCCGGTAGATGAAACTACTGATATAACTTGTCGGACGCAGCTTTCTGTAACCAGACGTAGTATTTTCAGTATTACAAAACAAGTTTACCGACATTGCGTATTCTAGGGAGCGCCTGCAGGCATTCCTTTTAAAATTAAAAGAATTTGGAAGTCAAGATCAGTACTTTGAGAATATTTTTAAAAATATACCGCTTGATCAAACACAAAGTAAAAAAAAATGTCTGATATAGCAGATCCTAAAATGTGATACAAACAAATTTATAATAAAACAATTGATATAGTAATCAATCAAATTGAAGTTAGATTTGCGGATATGAATAAATTGCAGTTTTTCGATTAGCTAAATATAAATAAACTTACAAATTTGGTAAGATCTTAGAAGAATTATTAGAAAATTTATTTAAAAATATAAGTGTTTCGATTCTATACAATTGAAAAATTAACTTAAAACTTATACCCGAAATACAACCCGCCAAGTCGGACTTTCGAATATGTCCATAATCTCCATTAATAAAGACATAATGAGGGAGAAAGAACTAATGAAAAAATATGAATTTTACGATTCTATTATTGCTCAGTCTTCAAATCAGAAACACCGCAGAATACCTTTAAAGCTTAAACGTTTGTAATTATCATACTTTAAATTATTTTACATGATAATTAAAAATTCAAGACGTACTTAAAAACTTATAACTTATACTTCTATTAGCTAATCCTTATTTGTTTGTAGATATTAAGATTTTACCTCGGATTGTATTTAGCCCTACTTTGGAGGTTGTTTGTTTTTGAGAGTTTAGTGTTTTAATTTATGTTTTATAGAGCCGTTTTTGTTTCAGTTTGACCTCCTCTATAGACCGAATGTTAATTTCCTCATCCCATCCATTTGCCCTTTCCCAGCCTTTCCTAACAAAAATCCATATATTTTATACATATCTTTATCATAAAGGTTGTTTATTTTTGAGAGTATATTTTATGCGGCACCTACTACTCCTCTTAGACCCAATAGTAACCTTTTTATCTATTCCCTTTCCCAGTTTCCCGTCCTTTCCTACCAAAAATCCGTATATTTTACTATATTGAATATATAAATATATATAATATTTCTTATAGTAAAATATAATAATGGAATCTCTACACCTACCTGTTTTCGCTGGTTTTGTTAAACAATAAAATTTCTTTTATTATTTTATTGACCAAGTAGAGCCCTTTTCCTAATTTTACGTACATATATCTCAAAAAAGGTTAAATGTTTGATTCTAAAATCATGTATGTATTGCCTCCCCTGAAGCTTGAAAAATTGAGCTTATATTTGGTATTTTGCACACATTTTCTAACACTCGATCGAAAACGCCAACTGATGCAAGATAAAGTTAAATAACATTATAAATTAAACAGTGTGTGTTAAATATGCTTAAAAATTAAAAGTAATAATAATGTTATTATTTATAGTCCTACAATTGAGCATGCTTCAATTCACTGAAGGTAAACTTTAAGCCTAATAGAAACACAACAATTAGCAAGAAGAAAAAAGTATTACTTAATGATTATGAAATATGCTAGAACTTATAGAATTTATCAGATATAAGTTAATTTATGACAAAGAATATCACAATAATCATGTTACAGAAGATGATTTTTAATATAAAAATATAAGTTTATTGTGTTTTATTTCACAGTAGCTTGTAAGCTTTCGAATATAGCTGATCTATTATTAGAATCCTTACCTGGAGCTAAAGACATAAAATATTATAATAGTGACGAATTAACCAAATTACCTATTTTTACTAAACTATGTAGATTGTTGGACTCTTTTATTAATATGAAGGAAAATTCCTGTAGAATATAGACAAATTTTTTATTTACAAACAAGATTATCGTGTTTTGTGCTGTATCGCCCACATTGGAGAACCTATGTGGATGGACCTGCTACCTCGCAAGGCAAATGTCAATTTCGGTTAAAAACAGTGACGATGATTTTCTAATTTTTTCACATATAACTATGGTTTGGTTAAGTTCAAGCTACGTGGCTCTGGTAGCCAACAAACAAACAAAAGTATGCTTTATTGTCGCAGGAAAATTGTTACAATTTTATGGACAAAGCGAAATTTACGTTAAAACAAAAAAAAAAACAAAAACAACGAAAAATCGAATATGCGAGGTGGATAATTTCGGTGACATTGAAATCAAAATTAAGCGACCTTAAACTCTATTTTAATACCGTTATACAAGCAAAATAAGTGAAGTTAAACAAAAAGTGTACTGAACAAATATAGTAATTAAAGCGTATTAGAAAAAAAATGAATGACTTTAATCTAATATATAACAAAAATAGTGTTAATCAGAGAGTTCATTCTTTATAAAATATTTTCAAATGCCTCGCAGCAACATGATTTAAGTAAACAAGCAAATAAAAACATTTTAATGAGACTTATTCACTATAAAAATCAATAACGCAGTAAAAAGATCTTTCAATGAGGTACGCTTTGGTTTTTTTTTCGGAAAAGTGCAAACACAGGGATTGTTTTCAGATGTTCTGGAAGATGATTGTGAAGTTTTATGGCGTTGTAAATAATTGATTTTTTCATTAATTCTGTGGAAGAAATGGGAAGGTATATGTCATGCCTAGGGTTTCTGGTAGGATATACATGTTGTGGCTTTCCGGTAATGTGCTTATATGTTTTCTTATCAAACATGCGTTTTCTAAAATAAATAATACAGGAAGTGTTAATATTTCATGTTTTTTGAAATAGTATTGGCAGTGCGCGCTATTATTTAGACCAAACAAATAGCGGATTGCTCTCTTTTGAAGCTCAAAAACACTAAGAAATTGCTCGGTAGTACAGCCGCCCCAAAAGGGAAGGCCATAGCGGAGATGGGATTCGAATAGAGAGAAATAAGTAAGTCTGGCAGAAAAAAACGTCCAGTTCTTTTGAAACTGATCGAATGGCAAAGCAGGCGGTAGAAAGTTTTTTAGTTAAGGTGTCAATATGCTTAGACCATTTTATGTTGTTATTTATGTTCAAACTCAGGAATTTAACCGACTCAACGTATTTAATATTGCTGTTGAGTAGCTGAAGGGATTGTAAAGTCCCCTTATAAGATAAGGCCACCATTTTATCCACATTGAAGCAAAGCAGATTGGAATCGGACCAAGCCTTAGTCATAACAAGGACTTTGGAAATATTAGAAGACGTTGTATTAAGATCACTCCATGTTATGCTTGTGTCGTGAGAGAGAGAGATTGTTCCATTAATTTTTAGGTTGGTGATATCATCATGTATAACAAAAAAAGAATGGTCCCAAGACCGAACCGAATTTACAATCAAAACCATTCGTCCTAACAAATTGTTGCCTATTCCCGGGATATGATTTAAACCAATTTAAAGAAATACCACGGATTCCATAAAAATTCAGCTTGCTTATCAAAATTTCATGACTAACACAGTCAAAGGCTTTTGCATAGTCACAAAAAACTGAGGCGGTGGGGTGGTTGTTATTGAGGGATAAGTCGACGTGCGTCGCTAAGTAAACAGAACATGGCGTGGTCATGGAGTATTATCTGATGTTTAAGGAGAAATGGCATATTCTTTAGTAACCTTTCAATGATTTTTGAAAGCACTGGTAGTAGAGCAATTGGGCGATAATTACAAGAGTTACTTTTTTCGCCCCCTTTATGAAGAGGAATAATTATAGCGGTTTTAAAGCATTCAGGGAAGGGCCTCTATGACTGGGAGCGGCAGATTCAGGAATATTTTAATTGATAGATCATTAGTGGTACACGTATATTTGCTTGTGATGTTATTCATTTCTTACAATAGTTCCATGCTGCTAACAGGGCTTAAGAAAAGACTATCAGCGACATTTTTCGATGGAGGGAGAAACGAAAGAGGGTCAAAACCTGGCGAAATACCAGAGGTAACATTTTTGCTTATATTAATAATATAATCATTTAGGTCATTTGGCCTTGGCAAGATCTGAGTCACAGGGTTTGATTGGTTTCTGAAGTCATTGATAATGGACCAGGTTTCCTTTGAAGCGTTTTTAGAATTTGTTAGACGTTTTTTATGGTATATATTTTTTGCTGACTTGATTAGTTTAATATAGATCGTCCTATAATTAGAGATATAGTCGAGAATAAGAATGGAGTCGGTGAATTTTTTTATACATAAGAGAACGCATATTTTTAGCAAAAATGCGTAGTCCTTTCGTAGTCCACGGTTTATGACGCTTAGGTTTGATAGTCTTAAGCGGCAAGGCCCTGTTAAAAGCACTTAAAATTTTATTTAATAAAGCTCTAAAATTTGAGTTAACATTTTCAAATTCAAAATTCCAGTCGGTGTTTAAGCAAATATTATGAAATTCTGAAAAATTGGCGGCCGAGGAAATTTTGACCCTATGACGAGGTCTCTGAAAGGGCTTAAGAGGAATACTAAATTTGGAAAACATTGCTTCGTGATCGGGAAGACCTGTGTTACAAACCTGAGATTGAACCTCTGAAGGAGAAAAATCAGACGTTACGTAATCAATGATAGAAGAAAGTATTTTGAAGTTCTAGTTGGAGACGATACATGCATTGCAAGACAGAAAGAGTCGAATATAGAAATTAAATATTTCTGGGTGGCACTAACAGAAGCATAGTCAATATTAAGGTCCCCGCATAGAATTTTCCTGCCTTTTACTGGTAGACTATTCTAGCAAATTTAGCAGGTCATTAAAGACAGATTGTACATCAGAATTTGGACATCTATAAATACAGATTACATAGAGGTCAAAGTTTTGATTATATACCATAGAAAATTAAAAAAAGTTATTTAGTTACCGAGACGAAATCCCCATTTAGAGAAAGAATCAGTGTTCCTCTATGAGCCGAGTTATTTCTGTCATATCTAGCTATTGTGGAATGTCTCTCCACATAAAAGGGTTCGTTTAGATTCAGCCAGTCCTGAGTAATTGCAACAAGTTGGGGGAACTCCAATTCTTCTAGAAATAGGAACAACTCGTGAGTTTTATTTCTTAGAGAAGCGATATTAATTAGAACCATAAGATCCGTAACAACAGGGGGTTTTGAGAAATCTAGTTCCTCAAGACATGTCAAGTTATCTAAACATTTTTTTTCGGGGAATTGCTGGAAGAGTAGTTTTTGTGGCATTCTCTGGTCCTTTGAAGATGGATCGTTCTCACCGAAGTTACATAGGGTCTGTAGGCAGCGAGGTCCACTTCTGCTGTATTGAATAATAAATAATAAAGCATCATGGAAGTCGTAGTAAATCTTATGCAGGGTTTTATCATCTATAGGAGTGCCTTCAGAAGCCAAAAACAGCCTGGTGCTGGTATTTGTAAATCCTTTAAAGTGAACTGGCGCAGATTGATCATATAGAAAAGCGAGATATAACTTGAAGGCCTTTAAAATGGCAGGCTCTCTCTTAGTCTTGACATAAAGAAACAGTTATCAGAACTTTTTTCGGCCAACGTAAGCTTCACTGTTGAGGGAATCATTGGATCAAAAGCGGGTTCGTGGACATGATGAGCCTTCTTGGAAAGACAGTAGCAGTTGTCGCTCCAAAAGAAATTTGATTTGCAGGCAGCAATAGCCTCTTTGAAGTTATTATAACGCTCTATTGAGTAACTAGAGAGGAGGCATCCAGTGAGTTGCCGGAGCTCGAGTTAGTGTGCAGTTTCGTGGTTGTGGTGGGAGGAGGGTGGTTAGCTGCAGATGTTTTAAGGATCGGATTCAGCTGACCATTTTATTACAACGCCATGGGGCCATAGGCTGCTACTAAAAGCTTTTCAGCGGAGTTTCTTGATTGGGTCCCAATTTTAATTTGTGCAATTGTGCAAAATGTATTTTATCTACTTAAACACCCACAAATAAGGAATGCTTACGTGCAGTTAAGACCCGTTTATTATTCAACTAATGGTAATTGGATTGTTCTATAATATTATGAACGAATTCATACCAATACTGTTTCAGTTTTCAAAATACAGCTGCCAGATTTAGTCTCTAAATTCTATCAGTATGAGTTAACACTTCCTTTCCAAAATAGTACTTTTTTAGTAAATAAAGAATGGATGTATATTGGCGAGATGGAAATATCTAACTGTACGGAGGCATATCCTGAAGCGAATTCCACTATAAAACCTATCGAATTCGATTACTAGCTTATGTGTAATTATTTTTGCTGTAACATGTAGAATTAAATTTGCGATAATTCTATATAATGTCAGTAAAAGCCTATGTACTTATGTATGTTTTAATAAATAATTATTATAACCATTGTTTTTTATTTAACTTGAAGGTCATATCACCTTGGACTTATAATGATTTTGTGAGACATAGCAGAGGAGCTATTACTTTACTATACTTTTACCTGCCTCAAATGTCGAATAGTAATTCGGACGGAACAATTCACATATGCTGTGGCTGTAGAAATGGAGGAAACTGAATTTAAAAAAATATTTTTTTTATTGCAAAATGTGAAATACCAAAGTTGTTAAATATTTATGTTACTAATAATGATTGTTTAGTCATCACAGTAGAAACAGTCTAATTGGTATGATACTATTTTCAAAGAAATAAATGAAATTTTATTGAAAAAACATTTTAACAGTTGCAGATTATATTTTCACCCTAAACTTACACATATTACATTTTCTGTATTAAAAAATAATTACTAATAGTATATGAAACGAAATAAATGTATCAATGGGAAGCTGAACTTTGCCACAAGATCAAGATCAAGATCAATCAAGATTACTAAGCCATATTTTTGGCATAATTATTTTGGCAACAATCACTACGCAGCCTAAAAACCCGATTGGATCAAACATTGATGCAATTTTCGAAAGGACTTCTCGTTTTGTAAAAACTTTTGTGTCGTTTACATCAGGAAGTGATATTAAAAAAACGTCTTTTTCTGAATTCCATTGTAATCCGAGAACCTTATTCGATGTATTTTCCGACATAATATCATATATTTTATGTATTTTGTTATTTAAAAAACTATTAAAAGCATCAAGAAATTGTTTTGAGTTCGAATGCCATTTATGTAAATTAAAACCTGTCGAACGTAGTAATTTTACTAACTGTAAACAAGTTTCAAGTAGATCATTTTCTGTGCAAGCGCCTATTAATGCGTCATCGACATAAGTTTGATTTAACAAAATTTCTGCCGCGAGCGGAAATGTATCTTTTCTATTATCGGCTAATTCTTTTAAACACCTTGTCGCTACGAATGGAGCAAAATTAGTACCGTACGTTACCTGATAATTCTATACATTGAAATGACTCATCAGGGTTGTTTCTCCATAAAATGTTCTGTAAAAAAGCATGTTCTGGATTTATCTGTATTTGGCGGTACATCTTTTTTATGTCCGCTATAGCAACGAAATTATCTAATCGAAATCTGCATATAATATCAAAAAATTCCGGTTGTATGATATATCCTTTTAATAATATGTCATTTAATGATAAACCTGAAGATGTTTTCATAGAAGCGTCGAAGACTACACGCAGTTTTGTAGTTTCACTATTTTCACGAATAACAGCGTGGTGTGGCATGAAATATTTATCTTCGCCTTTTTCACTTTGTAATTTTAGGGGTAACATTTTTGCGTGCTTTAGCTTAATGTACTCATCGATAAACTCTTTGTATTTTTGCTTTAATTCTAAATTTTTCACAAGCCGTGTTTCTAAACAGATAAAACGCTTTTTTGCTTGCGAAAAAGATTCACCTAATTTAAGGTGTACGTCGCGATTTATAAACGGTAAATTCACCTGAAACTCACCGTTTTCTAATCGACGCGTAGTTTTTTGAAAAATTTGTTCGGCTGCGATATTTTCCCTTACGTTTATACATGAATTTATTTGTTTATTATTTGAAATCTTTCCGCCGACGATGTAACCTAATATCGTGTTGAATAATGCTGGATAATTATTACCTAGCTTAAAACCATACCAGGAATTGTTAAATCATAATAAACATCTGCACCCAAAAGTATATCTCTTTTTGACGAAATGTAAAATTCCGGGTCAACTAAAACAACATGGTCAGGAATTTTTTATTTTAAAGTGTTTAAATTTATTTGCGGTAGGTCGCAAATTATTTTGTCTAAAACTGCACATGAAACATTTATGCATTTATTTTTATTTGCGTACGAAAAAATGTTTAAATCAACCATTTTATTAGAGTGCATACTAGTTTGCGATATGCCAGAAATGTGTAACAATTTACGATAACTGTTTAAATTTAATTTGTCAAGTAGTTCTTTCGTGCACATGCTTGACTGGCTTGCGCAATCCAGGAAACACCTTGCCTTTACCGGATCGCCATTACAATCATTAATTTCTTCCACTGCTGTGGCTAATACCACATGAACATTTTCATTCGAAGTATTTGACATCGATAACGATTTCTTGGTATTACCTCCGGCATTATCAGCGTCGTTTCTCTGATTATTTGAAGACGAATTATTTTGTAAATTATTTTTATTTGGGTCATTTTGAGATCCTTCATTCCTTTGGTCTGAAAATGCCCTGTAATTTTGTGGCGTAAAACCACTGTGTGGCTGTCTATTATTATTATTAGCAAAATTAGTTTGATTACTATTATTTCCAAAAAATATACGACTTCCCTGCGGGATTGGGGGGCTTGAAACCGAATTCTGAAAGCTCTGATTCATCCCTACATTTTTACTGATTGTTTGTGAACGCCAGTTTTCATTAGTCTTTCTAGAATCGACCAAAGATGAATTGAAATTAATATGTAAGAGCGTATTATGTTTTTTTCCGCACTGCAGTTTGACGTTAGACCCTGTACTAAATCATTAAGAAAATCTTTATTTGATTGTTGTAAATTTACAACTAAATCGTGATATATATTTGAATTGTCCTGGTTAGAATTTGAGGATAAAATTGTTAGCTGCTCGATTTTAGATTCTAAAAGAGAAAAATGTGTGCAAAATTTATTTTCGATGTCTTCAGTATCGTTAGGAGAGTCTTCGTCTTCTTCCGCGATTTGTTGCTGAATATGTAATGTATGTATGCTAATTATAATACAATTGAAAGGCATAACTTAATTTAATAATAAAATAAAACATAGCGAACGATATTGAAAGTCTTTGGTAAAAACGAAAAATGTTCAATCTTCAAATTGTTTTGATAACTTTCCTTAATTCTAAGTTACTTGTTTTGTTTTTTCTGGATCTGGAATTCTCCTTATGAAACTCCACCCATATCTCTTTTCTGGAACTGCAAACGATTTTGGATTAAGATGTGTGACACTGTCACACTATCTTCTAAAGACCACTTCTTTATTCGTCTTCAACGCAGTTTTTTTACTGGAACTTAATTGTCACTTTTTGTCGGTTTTCACAGGCATAGTTCAGTTTATGTATACGGCACGAAGGACCAATATTATGTACGTTTTACGGGTACATAACAGTAAATTTTTAAGTGGCTGTACGACAAAAATAAAAGTCACTGCTACAAATTTTTCTTCTATAACTAATGGTTTATTAAAATACACAGTATACACATTTATATACAATATTAAAGAATTGAAGAAAATGGTTTAAACTAAAGAAAGAAGTGGTGAGATATTCTAAGAATTTATTTTTATTTTTTGTGACAACGAAATTTACTGATTTTGAAATACGAAAGAAACTTGCTACTTTTTTATGAATTATTTTATAAATTAATCGAGCATTTAGCTTTTAATTGGTTTTAATGCGCGAACGCCGAATGAGCTTGAGGCTTCCTCGAAGCTCTCTTATTGAATATTGAATCTGCCTTTTAGTTAAAGCACCACGCGTCTGTTTTTCATATGGGTGATGCAATCTTTTTAGGCGACGCTGTGAGAAATATCAGTTTGTTATGGCTACAATTGAAATAAAAAGCGAAGCAGTTTTGTGTATAACATAAACTTTAAACTGAAATCAAATTATTTATAACTAGGGAGATAAATAAGAATATTACTGAAAATTATAATTTCCGTTGAAAGCAATTTTCAACAACTTTGTTGACCCAATTTATTAACTAATTGATAATATTTTATTTCAATTAAAATAAAGTTGTATCCGGTTATTGTTAAATCACACAATTAAATGAAAAACTATTAATGCCTTTTTGACACTTACGCAAACAACCGTTTGAGAAAAACAAGAGCACATTGGGGAAAAAGTGGCCTTGCGACATAGGATTATACCAATCTTTATCAAAAATATCAATCAAATTTGGCCTTTTGACATGTTTTATTCATTATTCAAATTTAACTTTATATATACGTATGTATAATTTTACTCCCATTCGACAGTAATTTTAAGATATTAACACAGATTAACAACCAATCAGATACCGCACTCCTGGAATTTTCATTCATAAACGTGTTTACTCTAACCCCATTAGCTAGGCGGAGAACTCGGAGATGTACTCGATATATTTTTATTTATTCTGAGCAGGACCTTATTAAAATATTTTGTGAGTAGCGTTTAACTAAGTTTAATATACTTATATTGAAAAATTAGGGTATACATAGTAGTTATGCACATACAGAGTGGCCTGAGTTTTTATAGATTTATGAAAGAATAGGGGCAAGGTTAAAATTTAATATTATTGTTAGATCAGTTATATCGCTGAACTTGAAAACATTGTGTTTTAGTATCATGTAGAAAGAGTTTTAGCGCATGTTATATTCATTTCACTTGTGCCATTGGCGTCCGTGTGAAAAACGTTAATATTATATACTATTATACTCCCCAAATCACAAAAATGAAATATTACGTTTCTGGTTTTCACAGTTTTTGTGGTCAACAAATTCAATTTTTCTGTTCATTTATATTTTTTGTAATATCCATATATAAGTAAGAGGATGATTCAAATGTAAGCTACATAACCTCTGAAGATTATGCAGATCGTTTATTTTATCTAAAAGATCTTCTCTGTTGTAAGCCATGACCCAGTTTCTCGCTCTAAAATTAGATAAAAAATAATAGTTTTAACGCTAACATGACAAACATGCTTTATGCTATCAATGCGAGCAACACTGAACGCCAATAAACAAAACCATACGTGATTCTCGGTTCAGTAAAAAATTATAGTTTTATAGTTAAAATATCTAGGAAACACGCTTTTGTCAGTAACGCACTAAAAATTACAAAATAATGTAATTTTCCTAAAATATATTTTGTTCAATCAATATGCAAAAAGTGTGAATTCGCTTTTTCGTTACTTTGAGAAGCGTGTACGTTTAATTAATTTCGACAACATTAGATTATTTTGTACTTTTTAGTGCGTTACTGACAAAAGCTTGTTTTCTAGTCTTAAAACTATAAATTATTTTTTACTTTTTACACACTTTACTGAACTCGAAAACAATTATGTATTGGACTCGTTAAAACGAACCAAATGACCATCGATACCATTTGCTACCATCGAGCTGATCAGATCAATTCGGTGGTACCAAATTATGTATTGCGCTCGGCCAAATAAATCAAATGAGCCCAAACAAGAGGGGTTTACTAGCTGGGCCCAAGTGTAGAATTTGTTATCATCGAGCTGGTCAGATCAGCTATCTGCTACCAAATTTTTATACTGCCATTTGAATTACCCGCACCTGCAAATTTTCAAATCGACAAACAATTAGAAGTAGGGGGAAATAAATTGGTATCATCGAGCTGATTGTATTATTATCCGAATTAGATATAGTTACAAAATTTCAAATCCATACAGTTAGGAGTAGGTTAAAATCGATCGGTACCATTTGTTACCATTGATCAGCCCGATGGCACCAAATTATTGTATTATCATCCAAATTATGTAGGCTTGAAAATGTTCTGATCTCCACAATATTTACAAGTAGGTTAAAATCGATCGGTACCATTTGGAACCATCGATCAGCCTGATGATAGCAAATTGTTATATTATCAACCGAATTACGTACGCTTACAAAATTTCAATTCGATACAATAAAAAAAATCAGAAGTAGGTTAAAATCGATTTCTTTTATTTATTTATATATATATATATATATATATATATATATATATATATATATATATATATATATATATATATGGTTAGTTACAAACAAGTGAACCTAATAAAAGATTGTTAAAAACAAAATTTAAACCAGTGAATGAAAATTTTACAATACGCATTTACATGACATGCACATAATAATTAAAAAATCGATAAATTTCCTTGTCATCAATCTTTCATTTTATTAGGAATTATGAAGTGTGACTCAACTTAGTTCAGTGCATAGCCATTTAGCAACACATATATACTGTCTTCTCAAACACTTTTTTCGGCGCAACTTTGTTCTATCAATATTTTATCAGTTTCTATTTATGCCACACTTGATTTTTGGGCATAATTTAAAATAAATTCAAATGGTAGTTTTTACATTGACATACACCCCCCCATTTTGAACCTGTACGATGACCCGAGCAGTTTATCCTTTATCACATTTAATTTTTCTGCAAAATTTAAAGCTAACTAAATAAGATTTTTTACGTTGATTTATAAAAAAAATATTTGGTCGCCATTTTGTTCGGCCCTCTGAAGTTCGTACTACAAACTTTCCAATTTGTCTTGATATTATACTTAATGCTTGCACAAAACTTGAAATTAAACTAATTAGTAGTTTTTTCAGCAAGATATGTAAAACCTGAAAGGGTAATTTTTTCACGATTACAAACATTTAATATAGCCGCCATTTTATTCCGCCATCTTGAATTAGTACCACAGTTTTACTAGTTCACCTCTATACCACAGTTAGTTATTGCACACAATTTGAAATCAGTCTATTAAATAGTTTTTTCAGGCTAAATTTTCAAATAATTTATTAAGGGGGAACTGCATGCAGTATTATGGATCATTTGCAAGCCTTCCGCCGCTGCAATATTATGTTAAAACTATAAGAGATATGCATTAGCTTCAATGTGATTTCAATAGGGAAATATGTATAGTTGGGCGCTAAATGCGATTTTTTATGAAAAAATCTAGTCTAGAATTATAAAATAGAAGTAGATTTGTCCCTTTTCGACAATTTTTCACCACTTTTTGACGCAAATGCCGTCGCATATAATTTTTTTTCCACAAAATGGCTCTTTACCGCCTTGCATTGATCCTTTGTCTACGTAACTGCAAAATTTGAAATAGTAAAACGTACTCATGTCTTTGTATTTCTGCAGCGCGTGAACCCTTTTGAACCCATTTTTAAACGAAATGTAATTTAAATTGCCTATACATAACACTTTTTTTTGAGGTCGGACGTGCAGGAAGTTTTTTCTAATACGTAGGTACCTTTTGCATCTTACTTTGAACTTGACTAGACCCTGTCGCTAGTTTTTCACTTTTTGCGTGCAGTTCTCCCTTAAGGCGCCATTTTGGATTCGTACCAAAATTTGAAAAGTTGTAACGTAAAGATCTGAAAAAATCTCAGAGTGATTTTTTTTTCACGATTACAATACTTCCCTTTTACGAGGGAAGTAAAAACAATATCAAAATTTTTTACATTCTAAGTAAATAATATGAGGCCCACATAACAAACTTAAATATTTTTAGACAAATCAATTAAAACATATTGAATGAAAAAATAATTCCTGCAATTAAGTCTTTCAGTTTCGGAATCCCGAAATCAGTTTACAGTTTCGAATATCTCGGGATTAAAAACGCGATATCGAAAAATCCCTACTTTTAATAATGCGATGGCACTGGCATTGCAAATGGGATGTAAACGTTCTCACTTACTTCGCGTATCGATCGCTACTTTGTCTGTAATTTCCACAACTTCACTTTTATTGTCGGGGGCTCCCAAAACACGGATACAATTAGTAACGAAGTTTATTTAGTTTTTTTTTAAATATGAATTAGTATAGCATAGGCTATAGCGTATTTAGAGCTGTTTTAGCATCTGTCCCAAGGTTTTTACAAATTATTATTATATGTCGGAAACTACATAACATTAAAAAAATACTTATCTTATATCCTTGGGAAATCTAAAAAAGCTTTGAGATGATTTGTAGCTTGTAATTTTGCAGTGTTTGGCAGCACACACCATACTAAATGACTTTTCTAGAAGTGTTCATATTTTGATATTATTTTTTATAATAGTATCTAATAAGTCTTTAAATATTTAAATTTAATGTATACTTTACTTCGGCGGCCACCGCTTCGGAGAACAAAAAACGCCGCCACTGCACACGACTACGTCTGAAACAATAATGTCATTTTCCGCCCGACCCAACGCTGCTGAGTTGATAGATCCCTCCGCCCAAATTTAGGTTATGTGATGATTTGCACGCCGAACGACAGTGCGGTATCTGTATTAATCTGTGATATTAAGCCATTTAGTGGTTTTGTATTATCTTTTTATAAAAGTTTAGAAGTCAAAAATTATAATACATGATTAAAATCAGCAGAATGTGATTATTTCTTAAGCAATTGAAAAGTCAATTTTGGCAGGTAGGATAACTTATCTTGGCAGAGACCTGTTGTTCTGTCTACAGCAGCAATTATGTGGCATATTTTCTAGATTCGCGCGTCTTTTTTGCATCATGTATTATTGGCCATAAGTAATGCATTACACTTATTGGTTTTATTAGTTACTAAGCATTCGGCTAGGCTCGGCTCTTGTGACGAAGCTCGTTTCACCACATGCAACAAAAGATACAAGTTAATCTTACGCAACAATTTCGTTAGTCAGGCCCATTAATCCAGAACGCACACATGCCATCGAATGATAAGCTAAGGCTTTTTTGGTCAACAAGCCTTTGGTCATTGACAAACACTTCTTTTACTATGTGACAAATTTCTACTGCTATTTAAGAAGGGTAACGACTATCTTTTTGGCATCTTGTCTTTGCACAGTTGACCAAAAAGACAGCTGTCATCACGTGTTATGTCCATCTGACTACAAGACAGATAGAACTTGCACGTCAACTTAAGACAGGTGTACCACTTATCTTAAGTTCTGATTTAGGTTTAGGAAGATTATCCTTAAAGCCTAGGTCATCTTTTGAAAAATGTATTATAATTTTTATACCTCTTCCTGACCTGTGAAACACTTCATACAACCGTGACTATGAAGGTTCTATTATCGAAGCTATCTATGACATAATCAATTACGTCTTGCTCGTCAAACCCACAATATTGCCTAACTTCAAAAAGTATACTGCAAAAAATTCGTCTATTTTTCACTTCCGGGACTCAAAAGTCATTATAACTTTATATGGTTTTGAATAAAACATTTTTATATGTCTACTTTTTGAAAGATCCCAATCCATGATAATACATTCAGTTTTTTGCAGATATTGTCCAATAGATGTTAATTACATAATATTTTCAGGTAGTCTATAGACACCGTGAACTACATCTAATTTTTGCACCTTGCAAGCTTCAACGTCTTCACCACTGCTTCCTAAAAACTCGGCCAGAAGTGCGAGAGTTTCTTGATTATTAAAACAAGACATGGGGCAACCATATCTTCTCTTCCCGTTTCTTGGTTATTTCGTTGGGCTTCATACAGAAAAATACCTCGGCTATGTTGGGCGTTGTTTGAATGAGTTCTTCCATTGTGACTTGAACGATCCTGTTGAATTTGATTAAAAAAATATGTAATGTGTTGCCTATCAGATCTTAATAAATAGTGTAAAATTATTAAATAAACTAAATAAATACAGTACATAGGGTTTTATTTACTATACTTGCAGGAAGTATAACTACTCATCGCTCGCTCGTAGGAGAAACATATAACTATATATATATATATATATATATATATATATATATATATATATATATACATATACATATATATATATATATATATATATATATATATATATATATACATATATATATATATATATATATATATATATATATATATATATATATATATATATATATATTGACTAAAAATTAGAAATATCATGGATATACAATTACAAACAAATGAAAAATGTAAAAAATATATTAAATAAAAACCCATAGGGTAGGTTTTATTTTTTCTGGAAAAACCTGAATAAACCTTCAGTTGGGAAATAATTGCTAAATACCCTCTTCGCATGCTCCTGGGCACCCAATTGTGTAATATAAAAACAATACATTTTGTATATTATTGCGTACTACTCTATAAAAATTTAAAAATATTTTCAAGTGTTTTTCATTTCTGGAGGCTTTATTTGAATCTCACGCAATTTCTATGACTGTGAACTTCATAACTGACATAACGTATATCCAAGTTATGTTGTTGACACTTTAAACGACCGAATCAAGGTAATTGTGTCTGCATAATATTTCAAATTAAGCACCCCTGTACATATTAAACAATTTGATTTAGGCAAGAAAATGCAGTTAACTCAGGACCGAACCCTGAGGCACTACATATTCTAGCTCAATCTCATTACACTGGTAATTTCTATACTTTGTTACCTGTCTGTGTTCTCTCAAATAACTGTCAAGCAGATGCGAGCCAGTTTAGTCAATCCCATATACCACCAGTTTTGCCCTGAAAATATAATGCGAAACACCGGCTCTCACATACCGACCCCCCTCAAAAGTCTTCGCAATGCACTTCAGTATTGCTAACGTAATTGATTTACCAGCTCTAAAACCAAACTGGCTTGGCGAGAAGAAAGCAGCTGACTCAAAATATTGACACAACTTAAACTTCAACAAAGCCTCGAAAATTTTTGACAAAACTGGAACAAGAGAGATTGGTCGGGAACTTCCCACATTATCCCTGTCTCCTTTTTTTAAAAACGGGAACAATCCAAGGTTTTTTAAGGGAGTATAGAAAATTATTATTTATAGGAATCCCCTGTATTAAGTGTCTTAGTACAAAATAAATTTTAAATATCTATTAACCTATATTCGGATTGCCTGTCCCTAATTCATTTAGTTTTGCAGCCAATAGAGCTTTTTTGCACTTCAGGTCCGAATTTCAAATTAACCTAACTGAAATTTTAGGGCAATTATGTTGTAGTAAGATAGTAATTGGCTTTTAAAAATAATTTTCTAAAAGTATCCTCTGCTATTTTCGAAATTCCACTCTTAAGGTGGTAAAATGTGATTTTACTTTTCTTATAATATCTCTTGAATTAAACGAAATTTTATGACGAATTTTTCGTCAAAGGCATTCAAAAATAATTATCTGCAAGTCCATTTCTAGATTTTTTTAGACACTCTTTGGGGAGTATGAAAACCTTTTTTACAATATCAACTAAAGAAGATTTAAGATTATTTCGCCAATGGCTTTCAAAACTAATTATCTAACAATCAATTTCTGATTTTTTAGAAATACCATCGTTAATAAGGCAAAAAGAATTAAAATATATTTTGACGTTTTGTAAAATAATTTTTACACTAAATAATATCTTGATATTGTGAAAAAAACTTACTGGAAACCCCATTTTAACCACAGATTAATACAGGTACCGTACTTTCTAGAAAAGTCAGTGGTATGGTGTGTGCTGCCAAACACTGCAAAAGTACAAGCTACAAATCATCTCATAGCTTTTTTAGATTTCTCAAGGATATAAGGAAGATAAGTTTTTTTTTTTAGTGTTATATAGTTTCCGACATATAACAATAATTTGGAAAAACTTTAAGACATATGCTAAAACAGCTCTAAATATGCTATAGCCTAGCTATACTAATTCATATTTTAAAAACGACTAAATAAACTTTGCTATTAATTGTGTACGTGTTTTGGGGGCCCCCGACAACAAAAGTGAAGTTGTCGAAATTACAGACAAAGTAGCGATCGAACGATCTAGACGCGAAGTGAGTGAGAACGTTTATATCCCATTTCTTCCGTGGCATCGCGTTATTAAATGTAGGGATTTTTCAAGATCGCGTTTTTAATCCCGGAATTTTCGAAACTGTAAACTGATTTCGAGAATCCAAAACTGAAAGCCTTAATTGCAGGAATTATTTTTTCATTCAATATCTGATTTGTCTAGAAATATTAAAATTTGTCATGTCTCATATTACCTACTTAGAATGTATAAAACTTCTAATAATGTTTTTACTTCCCTCGTTAAAGGGAAGTATTGTAATAGTGAAAAAATCACCCTCGGAGATTTTTTCAGATCTTTACGTTTCAACTTTTAAAATTTTGTTACGAATCCAAGGCGGAACAAAATGACGGCTTAATGAATTATTTAAAAATTCAGCCTGAAAAAACTATTTAATAGACTGATTTCAAATTGTGTGCAATAACTAACTGTGGTATAGAGATGAATTAGTAAAACTGTAGTACTAATGGCGGAATAAAATAGCGGCTATAAATGTTTGTAATCGAGAATTACCCTCTCAGAATTTAAGATAGCAAAACAAAATGTAGGTCTAATAAAATATTTAAAAAATCAGCCTGAAAACACTACTAATTAGATTAATTTCAAATTTAGTGCAAGCATTAAATGTAATATAGAGACAAATTGGAAAGGTTGTAGTACGAATTTTAGACAACGGAACATTATAAATGTCGGCCAAATAATTTTTTTTTAAATCTACGCTGATCTTATTCAATTGGCTTTAAATTTTGCAGAAAAATTAAAAGTAATATAGGATAAACTGGTACGAGTTCAAAATGGAGGTGTGTGTCAATGTAAAAACTACTTATTGAATTATGCCCAAAAATCAAATGTAATATAAGTAGAAACTGATAAAATATTGATAGGAATCCAATATGATGGAACAAAATATATATGTGTTGCTAAATGAATATGCACTGAACTAAATTGAGTCACACTTCACTATTCCTAATAAAATGAAAAGAATTATAAACTATGAAAGATTCATAAAGAGAAATTCCGTGTAAAGGGAATTTATCGATTTTTTAACTACAATTTGCATGTCATGTAAGTACGTACTGTAAAATTTTCGTTTACTGTTTTAAATCTTGTTTATAACAAACTCTTAATAGGTTCACTCCTATGTAACTAACTATGTATATACATAAATACAAGAAGTCGATTTTAACATACTTCTGATTTTATTGTTGTATCGATTTGAATTTTTGTAAGCGTACATAATTCGGATGATAATATAATAATTTTCGACCATCGGGCCGATCGATGATTCCAAATGGTACCGATTGATTTTAACCAACTTCTAAACGTTGTGAAGATTTGAAAATTTTCAAGCCTACAAAATTCGGATGATAATATAATAATTTGGTGCCATCGGGCTGATCGATGGTAACAAATGGTACCGATCGATTTTAACCTACTTCAAACTGTATAGATTTGAAATTTTGTAACTAACTTGTTGTGTCGAGTTGAAAATTTGTGTTGGTAATTCAAATGGCAATATCAAAATTTGGTAGCAGCCAGCTGATCTGACTAGCTCGATGATACCAAATTCTACATATGGTCCCAGCTAGTAAACCCGTCTTGTTTGGGCACATTGGGTTTGTTTGGACGAGTCCAATTCATCATTTGGTACCACCGTTGATTGAAGGAAAAAGGAAGATGCGCAACCTTATGGGCGAATTCGTGGTAGTGCTGATTTCATTCCACTTACGTTTCAGCTGCTGTACCGTGGAGCCGCTGTACGGCAAACGCATAAAACACCCATTCGCAGTCGTTCGGTGCTCGCTTTTTCGTCGGCTGCAACGTTGATCGGGAAACGATGAGATTCGTGGAAGACGGTTCCGCGCAATATTATTATGGTTTATTGATCACCCAACGTTATTATTTAATCCAACAAAAATTCTATAGCTTTAGCCGTTAACAGCGCCGTAGCAATTATAGGTCTTGACAATAAGAAAAAAACTTTGTGTTATACGATTAAATCTAAATTTTAATTTACAAATTATTGTTACTTACCTTTTTTAAAAATTTACTTTTTACATTTTTTGAACTAGTAAATGTACAGGGTCTCCCAAAATTGAGCGTTTTTCTAATGTTTCTGACAAATAAAACCCGCCATCAGTGCTAATTTATGATGAGGACCGAAACATCGGGTCAAAAATCTAATCACGTCATATTGTCGAGAAAAAAAAATGGTAATGTGAATGAATTTTTAAATAACTTCCGGAGTAGAACAAAAAAGTGAAATATTTTTGAATTAGGTACTTCTTTTTTGATTCTAATAAAAGAGGTAGAGAGAAATAAATTTTACGTTTCCATTACCACATTCTTGGCTTCAAGTTAACGTGGATAAATGAATTTTTGACTCGACGCGGGCTTTCCGTTCCTCGGCAATTATTATTAACTAGCACTGACGATATTTTTTTAGTCGGAAATATCGGAAAAATGTTAAGTGTAATACGCTGTTGGATTTAGAATTAAAGTTACTGTTTATTAAGAAGAACATAAAATGTTTGACTATTTAAAAAGAAAAAGTTAATGATGAACGTTCGGGGATGAATCGTCGAATCGTAAACTTAAAATCGTAAAATTAAATAACATATTTTGGTAGAGGGAATATGGTGGCTGTGATGATGTGATATTTATCTGAAAATATCTTTTTAAAAAAACTTGGTAATAAATTAAAACGATTTTCAAATATTTCCTTAAAATATCCTCAATTTCAAAACGGCATTTGATTGAGCACAAAACTGGGCAACTTTGCCACAATTTAAACTTTTCTATATCTCGTATAGCTTCTCCCAATGGTCAACCTAGAAATTGGAATACCCTGTACACCATGTGAGTGATTTTCCATACGTTTTTTCTAAAATAAAAATTAAAGAAAAATATTGTTCATAAAAGATTTTAATTTTTTTTACAATGTCAATACATACTCAAAACAATAGGTAAATAAATATGCAAGGTTTTGCATTAAAAAGATAAATTTAGACAAAATGTGAAAATAAACTTACATTTAACTACTAAATAGGTACTATCGATAAATATTGAATACATACAATTTACGCAACTGGTGTTCTTTTTACTTCCCTCGTAAAAGGGAAGTATTGTAATCGTGAAAAAATCACTCTCCTAGATTTTTTCGTATCTTCACGGTTTAGGGTCCCCAGATGACGAAAAACATGTTTTCTCAATTCCATCGGTCTGTCTGTCAGTCTATTCGCGGCGTAGCTAAAAACTACTTATCCGATTGACTTCAAATTTCGGTCAAAAATTAAGGGTCATATGGGAATGACCTGGTAACATTTTGGTAAATCCAATAAAGCGAAACAAAATGGCGGCCTAGTGAAGTATTAAAGAAATTAATATTAAAAAACTACTCATCCAATTTATTTCAAATTTTGCAAAAAACATCAAATATTATGTGGAAAACAAGTGGTAACATTTTGGTAGAAATCCAAGATAGCGGAACAAAATGCCTGCATAATAGAATATTTAAAAATTCGGCTTGAAAAACTACTTAATTGTTTGATTACAAATTGTGTGCCATAACTAATTGTGGTATAGGGATCAACTAGTAAAATAGTGGTATTAATTCAAGATGGCGGAACAAAATGGCGGCCAAATAAAATGTTTGAAAAAATCACCCTCTCCGGTTTTGCACATCTTTACGTTTTAGCGTCGCTGGATGCCAAAAAATATGTTTTATCAATTCTGTCGTTCTGTCTGTCAGTTCGCGGCATAGCTTAAAGACTACTTACCCGATTTGCTTCAAATTTAAGGGTCATATGGGTATGACTTGGTAATATTTTGGTAAAAATCCAAAATGGCGGCCTAGTGAAATATTAAAAAAATGATTTTGAAAAAACTGCTTATTCAATTTAATTCAAATTTTGTATAAACATCAAGTATTATGTTCGAATCAACTGATAAAATTTTGGTACGAATCCAAGATGGCGAAACTAAATGGCGGTATAATAAATTATTTAAAACTGCAGCCAGAAAAAAACTACTTAATGGTTTGATTTCACGTTGTGTGCCATAACTCATTGTAGTATAGGGCTCAACTAGTAAAATTATGTTACTAATTCAAGATGGCGAAACAAAATTGCGGCCAAATAAATTTTTTGTAATCATGGAGAAGATCACCGTCTCAAGGTTTACATATCTTCACGTTTTAGCGTCTCTAGATGTCAAAAAACATGTTTTATCAATTCCATTGGTCCGTCTGTCGATCTGTGTGTCAGCTCGCAACATAGCTTAAGTACTACTTACCCGATTGAGTTCAAATTTTGATAAAAAATTAAGGGTCATATGAGGATGGCCTGATAATATTATGATAAAAATCCAATATGGCAGAACAATGTTAAAACTAATTTGTTAGAATGGTGTATTATTTGTGGTTAAGATTCAGTTAAAAAAAAAACAAGTTTTTTTTTATAAATTGTCAATGTTTCGCAATTTAATTGTCGCATCTTCAGGACACATATATAGATCTAATATCGGGCATGAAACCCATATCAAAACTTTTACTCCGTTGTTGCGCTTTTCAGATATTAAGTTTCTAAATGGTTTTCGTTAACAATCCTTTTGTTTTTATGTTAGAGTGGTGTATTATTTGGGGTTAGGATCTAGTAAAAAAAAACAAAAGTCTATTTTTAAATAGCCGACGTTTCGCAACTGTATTGTTGCATCTTCAGGATACATATATAGGTTCTATATCCAGTATGAAACCCATATTATCAGCCTTTACGTATTCACTCTGTTCGCAGATATTTCCCAGATATTAAGTTGTTAAATGGTTTTGGGTAACGATTCTCATGTTATTATTTTACAGTGGTGTATTATTTGGAGTTAGGATCCAGTAAAATAAGAGACTTTTTTTAATATATCGACGTTTTGAAACTTTATTGTTGCATCCGCAAGACACATATATATTCTATATCCTGCATAAAACCCATATTTTCAGTCTTTACCTACTACCTTGGACCGCATATACTTCCTATATTAAGTTTCTAAATGGTCTTCGTTAACGATCCTCTTGTTTTTATGTTAGAGTGGTGTATTATTTGGTGTTAGACTCCAGTAAATAAGCAAATGTCTTTTTTTAAATTGTCGACGTTTCGCAACTTTATTGTTGCATCCTCCGGACACATACATTTTATATCCTGCATGATACCCCTATTATCAGTTTATACCTACTCCGTTGGTTCGCAGATATTTCTTAGATATTAAATTTCTAAATGGTTTTTGTTAACGATCTTCTTGTGGTTATGTTAGAGTGGTGTATTTTTTTGGGTTAGGAAATATCTGCGGACCAATGGAGTAGTTAAAGACTAATATGGCTTTCATGCAGGATAGAAAATCTATGTGTCCTGAGGATGCAGAAAAATTAAATGTGAAAATGGGATACTTATTGAATATATTTTAAATTATGCCCAAAAGTCAAATGTGGCGTAGATAGAAAGGAAATGGTAAACATATTGGTAGGAATCCAATAGGAATAAAATGGCGCCCAATAAAAATGAAGAGACAATATATGTAACACATATATACTGTGACTCTGTACTGAACTAACTTGGATCACACTCCACTTTTCCTAATAAAAGTAAGAATTCATAACGAGGGAAGTTCCGGGTAAAGGAATTTACCGATTTTTTTACATACTACGACATGAAAGTTATATTTAGTTATTTAATTATAAATTTTAACGCGCGCTATACGTGCAGATTTTTAAATATTAGTATATATTTTTGTTAACGCCATTTTGCTGCATTACTTAAATAATTATGCGAAACGTCCAAATTTCTGCTTGAGACATTTTCTCTGTAAATATAGAAAAAAAATCCTTGTGCTACTTTATTAATACAAAATAAAGCAGATTGTTTTAGGTCTACGTTTAAATCGAAATTTTAATTTACAAACTATTGTTACTTACCTTTTTTTAAGACAAAATTGATTTTTTACATTATTCTGAACTAATAAAGTTACACGATGTCCCAATATTTCTGACTAATAAAATCCTTCATCAGTGCTAATTTATGATGAGGAACGAAACATCGGGTCAAAAATCTAATCACGTCATATTGTCGACGAAAATAAATAGCAATGAGAATGGATTTTTAATTCCTGAGTAGAAAAAAAGAGTGAAATATTTTTGAATTAGGTACTTCTTTTCTGATTGTAATAAAAGAGGTAGAGACAAATAAATTATACATTTCCATTACCACATTTTTGCCCACTTCAAGATGACGTAGGTAATTGAATTTTTTACCCGACGCGGGCTTTCCGTTCCTCGGCAATCATTATTAACTAACATTGATGATGGTTTTTTAGTCCGAAATATGGGAAAAATGTTAGGTGTGATATGCCGTTGGATTTACAATTAAAATTACTGTTTATTAACAAGAACACAAAATGTTTGACTACCTAAAAAGCAAAGTTTATGATGATCGTTTGGAGATTATTCGTCGCAACTTCATAACGTATTTTGGTAGAGGGAAAAAGGTGGCTGTGATGATGTGACATTTATTTAAAAATATCTTTTTAAAAAACTCGGTAGAAAATTTAATGGATTTTCAAAAATCTCTATTTTTCCGGATATCTATAAATATCCTCAATTTCAAATTTGGGCAACTTTTTTACAGTTTACACTTTTCCATATCTCGTATAGCTTCTCCCTCCTAGAATTGGGATACCCTGTACACCATGTGAGCGATTTTCCCTTTTTTTTTAAATGAAAAATTAAAGAAAAATATTGTTCATAGAAGATTTTGATTTTTTTTTACAATGACTTAGGGCATAGATAAGTAAAAGCAAAGTTGAAATAAAATGACTTTATTTCAAAATTTTCAAACAAAACATGTACTTAAAAAATAAAACATATTTAAAACAAAAGGTAAATAAATATGCAACGTTTGCATTAAAAAGAAAATGAAAATTAGAAAAAAATGTTAAAATAAACTTACATTGAACTACTAAATAAGTACTATCCATAAATATTGAAGACATACAATTTACGCAACTGGTTTTCTTTTTACTTCCCTCGCAAAAGTAAAAGTAAAAGAAGTATTGTAACTGTGAAAAAATCACTCTCCGAGATTTTTTCGAATCTTCACGTTTTAGGGTCCCTAGATGACGAAAAACATGTTTTCTCAATTTCATCGGCCTGTCTGTGTTTTTTCACATACTAACATAAAAGTTATATTTAGTTATTTAATTTTAAATTTTAGCGCGCGCTATACATGTAGATTTTTAAATATCAGTAAATATTTTTGTTAAGGCCATTTTGCTGGTATTACTTAAATAATTATGCGAAACGTCCAAATTTCTGCTTAAGGCATTTTTTCCTTAAATTATTTTCGTGAATTAAACACGTGCTAACGAGGTCTTGCGATTTCGTTCGCGTATGACGGTAACGAAAGGGATATAAATAGGTAGGTACTTAGATCGCCTTATTTTTTTTTTTAATTTTAGAAACCATGTTTTTTCATTTTCGTTCAATTTTTGTCAAAAGGGGCTTGAGAGATTTTTTTAATAAATTATTTCCGATTTTTTGGACCACCTGGTATACATTTTTAAAAAATATGTAAAAAATAAAATGAAATATACCTGATCAAGCGTTGTTTTGAAAAATTAACCATTTTTAAACAAAAAATATTGTATTATTTAAGGGGCGGTTTCATCCCCTTAAAATTTGATTTTTGAGCAGAATCGTGATTAATCAGGGGCCCAAATTTTTAAAACACCCTGTATAAATGTTTAAGAAACCTTAAAATATGTTAAATAACCTCTACATTCTACTACCAACCAAAATGCATGTTTTTTCGTCAAGCAACTTGAGCAGAATCGTGATCAAACCGTGACCCGATTTTTTTGAAACACCTGTATACAATACATAAAAATAGATGTGAAAGGTCTCGGTTACCAGACGATCAAAAAGACGCTGAAAACTTTAGCTCAGTGTTTTAAATATATAGATTTTACAACAAATATTAAAAAGCACTAACACGTTTTTTTTTAAATAGCAAACTATTGTTTTCTTGTTTTGAATTATTTCACTGAATTGAAATAGTAAATATTAAACTTACCATCGCGGTCAGGAAAGGAAACTGAAAAAATTATGTATTCGACAAAATTCTTATATTTCTATGTGGTTTATTTTCCAAATCTTTATTTTCGTGACTATGCATTTCTTATTCTTTACATTGATACATACCGCCATTTTGTTACATCATGTTGGACTCTTACCAGTTTATCCTCACATTCAGTTGAATAAGATTTTTTTTGCGTTCATTTAAAAAGAAATATTTGGCCGCCATTTTTTTCCGCCATTTTGAATTCGTACCACAACTTTACCAATTTATCTCTATATCACATTTAATGCATGCATATCTTTGAAATTAATCTAATGAGTAGTTCTTCCAGGTTGATTTTTTAAATATTTTGCTAGGCCGGTATTTTGTTTCACTTTCTTATATTCATACCAATATATTATCAGTTTATTCCTATGTAACACTTGTTTTTTGTGCAACATTTGAGGAAATTGGATAACTAGTGTTTAAATAATAATTTTTTAAATTTTCTTAAGGCCGCCATCTTGTTCCGGCATATTCGATTTTTACCAAAATATTTCTAGGTCATCCCCATATGACTCTTAAACTAGACAGACGAACCGATGGCAATAAAAACATTTTTTGGCATCTAGGGACGCTAAAACCTGAAAATATTTAAAACCTGAGAGGGTGAATTTTTCACGATTATAAATATTTTATTTGGCCGCTATTTTCTTCCTCTATCTTGAATTTTACCCCAATTAGTTATGGCACACAGTTTGAAATCAGTTCATTAAGTTTCTTTCAGGCTGAATTTATAAATATTCCATTAAGCCGCTATTTTGAATTAGTACTACTATTTTATCAGTTGATTTCTACATAATTCTTGATTTTTGCAAAATTTAAAATAAAGTGGTTAAGTAGTTTTTAGTAATAATTTCACTAGGCCGCCATTTTGTTTTGACATTGGATTTTACCAAAATATTACCAGGTCATTCCCATATGACCCTTAATCACAGAATTAAACTGTGCCTTAATTTTTGACCATAATTTGTAGTCAATCGGGTAAGTAGTTTTTAGCTATGCCGGGACGATACGGATCGAGAGACAGACCGACAGAATTAAGAAAACATGTTTTCGGCATCTTGTGACCCTGAAACGTAAAGATTTGAATACATCTCGTAGAGTGTTTTTCACGATGACAATACTTTCCTTTTACGAGGGAAGTAAAGATTATTTGGCCGTTATTTTGTTTCGCCATCTTGAATTCATAACACACTTTACCAGTTTATCTCTAGGTCACGCTTAATACTTGCATATAATTTAAAATTAATGTCATTTTGTTTTTCTATCTTATATTCATACTAAAATGTTACTGAGTTCATTCCCATGATTTTGGGCAAAATTTGAAGAAATTAGATAATTAGTTTTTTAGTAGTAATTTTTTTAACGTTTGACTAGGTCGCCATCTGGTTCCGGCATATCGGACTTTTATCAAAACATTACCAGGTCACCCACATGTGACCATCAATTGTTGACTAAAATTTGAAGTCAATCTAATGAGTAGTTTTTAGGATGTGCCGCGAACTGAGAGACAGACAGGCAAACCGACCGACGGACCGAGGAAATTGGAAATTTGGAATCTAGGGACGCTAAAACCTGAAAATATGTAAAATCTGAAACGGTGATTTTTTCGGGATTATCAATATTTTATTTGGCCGCCATGGTGTTTCGCTATTTTGAATTAATACCACAGCTTTACTAGTTCTACTCTATACCACTATTAGTTGTGAAACACAATTTGAAATCCGTCCATTAAGTAGTTTTTCAGGCTGAATTTTAGAATATTTTATTAAACCGCATTTTTGTTCCGCCATCTTGGATTCGTACCAAAATTTTACTAGTTGATTCCTACATATTACTTGATTTCTGTACACAATTTTAGATAAATTGGATAAGTAATTTTTTAGTAAAATTTTTTATAACATTTAGTAGACCACCATTTTGGATTTTTACCAAAATGTTACCATGTCATCCCCAGATAACCCTTAATTTTTGATCAAAATATAAAGTCAATCCTGTAAGTACTTTTTAGATATGCCGCGAACAGGCAAAACATGGCAAATGAAACTGAAGATCAGAAAAAACCTCGGAGGGTGATTTTTTCACGATTTCAGTATCCCCCTTTTACGAGGGAAGTAAAAATAAAATAGGAATGTGCCAACCGTTTTGCTCCGGGCTTTCGCTAAGTCAAACCGTTTGGATTTTACAGGTTGTCAAAATTATAAAATGAAAATTTTCCTCCATATTTTAAAATCAATTAAATTTATGCCCATGGTGTATACAGTGAGTCTGAAAATGGTGATGGATGTATATTGCGATATCGATTTATTTTGATTTTTATAATCTTTCAAACCCCTTTAATCATCTACTGCACTTGTTTATAATATTTATATGTATATATATATATATATATATATATATATATATATATATATATATATATATATATATATATATATATATATATATATATATATATATATATATATATATATATATATATATATATATATATATATATATATATATATATATATATATATATATATATATATATATATATATATATATATATATATATATATATATATATATATATATATTATATATATATATATATATATATATATATATATATATATATATATATATATATATATATATATATATATATATATATATATATATATATATATATATATATATATATATATATATATATATATATATATATATATATATATATATATATATATATATATATATATATATATATATATATATAAAGAAATAACGCAGATTCGGCACAAAAGTCTATAGTACATTTATTTTCTAATAGCCAAGCTTTCAAAATAATTCATTTCTTCTTCAGGGCTCTATAATAACATAATTATCAGAAAATTTAGGACTTTTTTACAAAGTACTTACACTAATTAAAATGAAAAGACAATTTTGACTGAATTTTCAGAAAATATAAAATTATATATTTGCCATATTTAACGTATTTCTGTCATTATTATTTAATAGAAAAGCAATTGGTTTTAAGTTGTTTATTTCTTGTCAAATGATGTCAAAATTTTAGTAGTTAAAATCTATCCAATTTTATATTTTCTGAAAATTCCCTCAATATTGTCTTTGCATTTTAATTAGTGTAACTACTTTTTAATTGTAAAGTCCTAAATCTTCTGATAATTAGGTTATTATAGAGCCCTACAGAAGAAATGAGTTATTTCGAAAGCTTGGCTATTAGAAAAAAAATGTATTATAAACTTTTTGGCAGAATCCCCGTTATTTCTTTGTACTATTGGTAGTATATGGCCGTTACCTACAAGCACATGTATTTATCAGGCGCCATAAGTTTATGACTCATCTAATTTATATTAAAAACAGTACTAATCAAGAGAAGAAAGTTCCAATACTCAGAGATTCAAAAAAACATCAAATTCCTGTGAGGTAATATTTGTAAGATTATTAGGACCCTGCGTAGTTTATTCTTTATTTTAATTTAATTTTAGCCAGGACATTCCAAAAATAACATTCAAAATAAAAAATACTTACCTTTCCAAAATATAGGAACGGCATTTTTCTTCAGTAATTGTCTTTCGCCACTTGAATACATATCGTTTTTAGAAAGATGATTTTCACATAAACGTTTATTTATTCAACATTGCCACAGTTTCGTACCCATTGACAAAGAATGTCGGGCCTCGTCACGGGGAATTTAAAAAAGCTCACCAAATTATTTTTATTTTTTCTTTTATTGTTGCATCCAACATACGCACACTTTATTTTTCTGGCAGACATACTTGCTTTATTAACAGTTTCACAAAAATGAAACGAACTCTAGTTTCGTAGAGTTAAAAATTCACGAGTTTGACTCGAAAACGAGCAAAAAAACCCACCACCACTATCAAGTAAACAATATTGTAAGCGATTCGTACATCTCCGACGATTATCCGATCTATCCGCTGTTTCGCTGTAAATGACTGGCAGCCCGCGACGCCAAGCAAATCTCGGACACCTCTCCTGGCGGCGACTATGTCGCCAGCTACATCTCGGACACCTTTTGTGCCACAGATTCACATGGTTTTATTTATTGGCGTTCAGTTTTGCTCGCATTGATAGCATAAAGCATGTTTGTCATGTTAGCATTAAAAAACTATTATTTATTTAATCTTAGAGCAAGAAACTGGGTCTTGGCTTGCAACAGAGAAGACCTTTTAGATAAAATAAACGATCTGCATAAAAGTCCGAGGTTATGTGGCTTACACTTGAATCATCCTCTTACTTATTTATGGATATTTCAAAAATTATAAATGAACAGAAAAATTGTCTGCTGACCACAAAAACTGTGAAAATCAGAAACATAATATTCCATTTTTGTGATGTGGGAGTATAATAGTATATATTATTTACGTCTTTCACACGCACGCCAATATCATAAGTGAAATAAATATAACATGCGCTAAAACCCTTTTCTACATGATACTAAAACACAATGTTTGCGTTCAAGTTCAGCGATATAATTGATCTAACAATAATATTAAATTTTAAGCTTGCCCTTATTCTTTCATAAATCTATAAATACTCAAACCACTCTCTATGTGTACACTAATTTTTCAATATTAATATATTAAACTCGGTTAAACATGACTCACAAAATATTTTAATAAGGTCCTGCTCAGAATAAATAAAAATATTTCGAGTACATCTCTGAGTTCTCCGCCCAGCTAATGGGATTCGAGTAAACACGTTTATGAATGAAAATTCCAGGAGTGCGGTATCTGATTGGTCGTTAATCTGTGATTTAACTGTCAAAATCTCGAAGGGATGCGGACGAAGCAGTAATGGCGATATGTTTGTTTAAAAAAGACCAAAAAAGATAACAGGTTATAAAGTTGAAATATGGCAAAGCCTGATGAAGGACTCTTTGTTTTAAGCATGGTTGATTTTATGTTGCCTCCTCCAGAGTAACCGAAAGAAATAATTTATGTAGCCTTACTTTAAATAACTGCTACTTTCGCGTATTCATTACAATTCTGGGATATTGGTTTTTAGTATATACACATTTTTCATTTCCCTACTTCGATTTGTACGTCCAACAAAATGCACGGGCTCAGCTATTTATACCACATTAGTATCCCCATTTTTAATTAGATGCAGGTTAACACAAATGAGACATTTATTAAAAATATATTGGCGTAAATCCTTTTAAAAAACTGTATTTTATAGTAGGGGTTTTTATGAACAAATTTAGGTATCACTGAATTATAGGTTGTCGATGTATATAAATTGGTGCAAATTGAACATCAGCCTTACACTGGACAAGTCAAAAATGTAAAAGAAACCAATACTCTTGGGTTGAGTGCAGGATTCTATTGAATTTTATAAACATTCGAATATATTCAATAGTGTTATGGGTTATAATTTAAATCACACGTGGAATCAGATTTTAAACTGACACAGTCCGCGGATTAAAATTCTTATTTATTTATTTTTTAATATCTTTGGACTCATTCTAATCTCGAGAAATAAAAATCACTAAAATCCCTGAAATTAATTTTATTTTGTCCTGGCCTAATTAAAAAAAAAAGGAAAATTATTATTATTATATTTTGAAACATTTTTCAATAAACCTATAGGTACTCTAAATATGTATGTTTATACGGTGTGTTAGGGGTTTGATTACAATATTTTAACACATGATAGTATGACCCAGTTTGATTAAAAGAGTTTTATATAACATTGGGTCTATTCCTTACCAATTTTGAGAAACACTGCCTTACAGTTTTATTTTGTTCTATTAATTTTTAAGCACAGCATTAATATTTTTATTTTATTATGTGAAACAATTAATTATATCATTTTTAACAAAATTGATACAGTTTTTTTCTTACTAAAATATCTCAACAATATAAATTTAGAGAAACGTATCTATTACTACTTTTTTATGCGAGCCAATATTTTGCTAACAAGCCACTCCCTTTTATTCCTTCCTTTTTATTAAATTAATCATTCATACATCCCAAAAAAAGTAAAGTAAATGAATTGAATCTGTCTCAAACCTATGAGTTTTCTATGTTTCTTTGTTGACAAAACAGAGCTGATGATTAATCACGCATTTTACAAGCGAATAGCAACGTTGCCATATTGTCAAGAACACTGCAATAGCTCGAAAACCATTCAGAATTTACCAAGGCATATAAAAAAATTTTGTTCAAAATTATCTGTTAAAATATTTGTAGTCAAACCCACCTAACACCCTGTATTGTGAAATAATCAAATAAACTTTTCTTTTCAGAAATCCGAGTTCTTGGAAAAAATTAAAAGAGAAATGATTTAATTTAAACCTACCTGGTTAACAAGAGTCCCTTCACTGTTGCGATTTCAGATTTTAACTCTTTCAATTCAGATACAACCTCATGTTCTGAAGTAAACTTCATTTTACCTATTTCTGATTTAACGTCTTCTAAACTATTCTGAAGACCTTCAATTGAATTTTCAACGTTTTTTTCTAAATTGTCTATCTTGTCATTTACATTTTTCTTCTTAATCCCAAACAAGAATGGAGCTATATACACCTAAAAACACAACAGACTACGGCATAAAACAATTTATTAATTTTATAACAGATAATGAGTATCCTCTACGAGTAGGAAGAGATAAATTAAAATTTAAAAAATATATACATCATTAAATAAATTATACACGATATTTTTACATTTCCACAAAGAAATTATATTAATTACAGACCAGAATTAAATAGAATAAATCCCAAACTAAATTAGCTAATAGATAATAAATAGAAAACCGACTAATATCTCGTTTATTTTTAGACATATGACATTGTGATATTACAAAACATTTGATTTTGATTATTTTTCGCGGTCTTTTGAAGTGGGGTGCACAAACCATAGAACAGGAAATTATAATAAATGTACGCAAATTTTCTTATTTGAAATAGAACACCCTATTTGTTCAATACATTTGCAAACTGGGTATTTAGGAATTTTGGAGGCTGTCTCAGGCTCAACAACAAAACAACTTGAATACCTATATCCTTTTAATATTCCTTATAATAGCATCAACTCTTTCTCTAAGAAGACGTAAAAGGTTTTTCGAACTAAAAAACCGACAAAAAGTTTAATGTTGAATTGGAAACTTGACGTAATAAGGAAGACCATGCAGAAACTAAGAAAAGGACGAGACAAATTAAACCTTTTTCTACCTTTCAAACGACTTTTCTTCTTCCAGTTCCTGCATTCAGTAGGCATTGACAGTGTTGCCAGATTGCTTTGATGAAAGTGATAGAGTTGGCTGTAAAATAGTAATACATTTCAAGAAATAATAAGGACACCAGAAGCTTTCAAGGAAAAAAATGAAATGTAGAGACTAAAAAACAATGTACTCGCTTTAAACACAAGTCTGGTCTTTGTTGTTTTCGGCAGTACAATTTATAAAATGTAAAGACTAGCAAGAGTAAAATAGTAATAGGTTTGGGGAAAAGGTAACAGAGTAATATTTCTGTTAAAATAGTAATAGATCTATTACAATTAAAAATAAACTGCAAATAAACCTATTTGCAGTTGCTTAGATTTTTTAGGCAGGAGATTCATTTATTTCCAGGTCATGTTTTGTAAGAATTTTTCTTTCTTCAATGGTTTTTATGAACACTGCCCTTTATTGACGGTAGGAGGTAATTTGATAATATACCCTATGCATATCTTTATTTTTTTGAAGATAATTTCGAATTTTAAGAGGCAGTAAAATTTCGATTCAACCAAAACAATTCGCACTTCGTATCTTACAAGTGAATGCCATAAGATACAAAATAAAAAAGTAAGGTAAAAATGTGTTTTTCATTTAGCGTTAGGTAGAACCGTTTAGACTTTACAGCCTCTCAAAATCCGGAATTGTTAATATCTCGAAAACACCTGAATACAGGCATTTGGGCAGGTAATTACTAGGGAAGGGAGATATTAGATTTTACCTATCGATAGGTGATAGCATATCATCTTTCAATATATTTTATTTATCCATATGTCGCTAGTTATCGATGTATCGGGGGGAGTCCATGATAAAATATGTTATTTTTTTGATAAGATTATCGAAAAGTCGGTATTTTTTCATATTTAATTTTTCTCTATTTCAAAAAAGTTTGTACATACAGGCTTTTCGGAGAGGATAAAGCGATGCTGTGATAACCGAGCAAATGTGTTACTAAACTAAGTTTTACCTGTAAAGAAAATTTCGAGTAATAATAATTCAAACATATATATTCGTCAAAATTCGCATTGATGATGTCGAAAAGTAAAAAAGAGCGACTTTTACTGAAAATTAAATTTAAAAGATACAAAATTCAAACATTTCAACGAATTGTACCCCAGGCTTACGAACAAATATACTATACGTGTGAAACCATTCTAGACTTAACGAGACAATTTCCTAATGCGCCAATAATAATGTGAGACGAGGCAACATTTCATCTGAACGGAAAGGTTAATAAACATAATTGCCGCCTATGGGGAGAGAAAAGTCCCCGAGAATTTGTCAAATTTCAAAGGGATTCGACAAAAATAAATGTATAATGTGAAACGGTCGTTTTTGCTTTATGGAGAATACTGTCTTCAGAGCTATCTACAACACCGAATGTTAGATTTTTTTAATCTGCAACCTGAACAGAATGGAATAATTGTAGACATAAACTTCCAATAGATGGCGCCCCAGCACATTATTCAAATGTTGCAAGAAATTTATTGGATCGATTTTTTGTAAACATATTCCCCAGATCTAACGACCACGGAATTTTTTCCGTATGGTTAGGAGAGGGAAAGGTGTTATAACCCTCAACCATAAAATGTGGAAGAACTTAAATTTAACATAACAAATGTTACAGAATTAATCCCACAGAAAATGTTTAAAAATGCATGTGGAAATTTCCTGATTTTTTTGTAAGGACTTTGCCGCTCTTGGTCGATAACTATCGACATCTCAATAACGTCGAGGTATTAATAGCTACCGATGGGTATAAATAAATACCTATCGGTAATTAAAATTTAAGTGACTTGCTATCGACTGTCGATAGTTAAAGTTTAATATCGCACATCTCAATCACCTAGAACTATATTTATAATTTGTTCATTGCGTGGATGTGAAATTGGTACAAAGAAAGCGTTTTATAAATTAATATTAAAATTTAAAAACGTAAAAATTAAAATATTCAAACTATGTAATTTTGAAAAGTAGACATCAGGATATTGAAGGGCATAAGAAGATATAAGATGTTCCATTTAAAATAAAAAAGCAATTTATTGCCAAAAAATGTTTTTCCGCGGTTCTAGAAAAAATGAGAAAATTTGACAACATTGTCACGTAGAAACTTTGGGAAAATCTAAGCCATTGGCTGAAAACCGCATTTCGATATAAATTTTCTTTTTCGACCATGAATGACTAACCAGGCTGTAACTTCTATCCATAAAACATGTTTAATACCCTATGTCAATTCTTGACAGTTTTCGTGAAAATGGCGAATGAAAATTCAAAATTTCGTTTTTTAAAAACACAATCAAACAAAAATACAATTAAATATTATGAATTATGTTTGTTATGTAATTAATTTTGTTCAACGAGATAGTTAGGATACTTCCGGTTTACCCGGAAGCGCACATAAAAATCAAGATATTTTCTCGTTTTATTTTAATGGGAAAACTTATAAAACTAATCTAAATCTACTTAAACAGATACTTTTTGAGATATTTCCATGTGAACTAGGCGGTTAATTTTTTTTTTATGTGGACTGATTAAACGATAAATATTATATATTTCTGATATAAAGTGGCTGTGAAACAATAAAAGTCACAGCTGCTGATGCTGCCATTCTTGTATTTTCCTTGTAATTCCTAAGGTACTTGGAATTATTATGTTCCGTTCAACATCTATTTTGGAATAAAAAACTGTTGAAATGTAAAACATAAAAACAGGATTTATTACCAATGGAAATGAAGCTATGTATATCTATAAGTAGTACAAAAAGGGGGGATCAACCATAGATAAGATGTTCAAAACGTTGTCTGTCAACTTACTATTATTAAATCAATTTGTTCTCCACGAGTAAAAAAATACATATCCAGTACAATTTGGTTATTAAAATATAAGATAAAGATCTACAACAACCAAAAAGTATTTGGTATGGGTATAGAGCATTATACATCAAAAATGTGTTAAATTAATTGGAGATTTAAAAAATACAGTAAGAAAATATCGATTGAAAGTGGTTTTTTGGTACCTTTCGAAGTAAACCGTAACCGTAAACGAGTAAGTGTTTACAAAACAATATACATAATTATAGCTGTCTACTTTTCGTCTTGTCAAAATGAACAAGGTTTGAAAGTTTTTTTTAACGCGACAAAAAATGGCTGTAAACTAAATTTAAAAGAAAAGGCGGAGTTACTTATTATTGGAAAAAATTATAAATCATTTCGGAAGGCTGCAATAATTTTTAATGAAAAGCAACCTGGGTTGTTTCAGGTGGGATTTTCGGGAACAAAAACCAATAAAAAATAAACTGAATTGAATTGAATTGGTAGGGGAAAAAGTTGAAAAATCTTAACACCCCCCCCCCCATCTACGGCCCTGGAAAAACCTCGTAAAACCTACTAAAATTAAACGACCGGAACAATATTTCTCTCAATTGGTATATTAAAATAGTAAAACACAAAAAAATTCAAGGACTTTTTAAATTCAATAATTTATGATTAAAATTTATAACAACAAAGGGAATATATCATTTATTCGGCGTGCCTTCCATCTCTTTCGATACATTTACACGTTTTCTTTGAAAAATACGTCAAGATATTATTCAACATCTGCGGTGTGATAAGGGCCACTGCTCTTCGAAATTCATTCTCTACCACATCGAGGTTTTCAAATGGTCTATTGGCATAAACCTTTTGTTTTAAAAAACCCCCAGAGGAAAAAATCGAGAGGCGTGAAATCGTGGACCTCGGCGGACCTGGATAATTCGAATACCTTCCAATCCACTTGCCATTGAATTTTCTTTCCAAGTACTCTCGAACATTTTGGGTGTTATGGATAGGAGCCCCATCCTGTTGAAACCACATCTCATTTCTCACTTCCCGTGGTATTTCTTCCAAAAAATCCCTTATTTCACTTTCTAGAAATTGTAAGTATCTCTGAGAAGTTAAATTTTTTCTGAAGAAAAAAGAACCGACAACTTGGTTATTAAATATTCCACATCAAACATTCGTTGTCCTTGAATATTGGCTTTTACATTCGATTGTAAAGTGCGGATTCCTATCCGCCCACCATCGGCAATTTTGTGAAGACACTACACCATTAGTACTAAATGTCGCCTCATCAGTGAACAGTATTTTCTTTAGAAATGATCTATTGTCCTCAATTTCCCCTTGGATCCAAAATGAAAAATCTAGCCTCACATCATAATCCCTCTCCAATATTTCATTATTAAATTTCGGCTTGAAAGCATGAAATTTGGCTTCCTTCAAAACTTTACCTATGGTGCTTTGTGTTGTAGGAGTTTCAATAAATGTTTGTAGCACCGCAATATCGGCATCTTCAGTTCTGACCAACTGTTGGTGATCTTTTTCATAATCCCAGTCTAGTGAACCACTTTCCTTAAAATTATTGTAAATTCATGACGCCGTATTGCAATGAACAGTTTTTCCAGGATGCCTTTCAGTAAAAATTATTGCAGCCTCCCGAAACAATTTACAATTTTCTTCAATAATAACTACTAACTCCGTCGATTAAATTATAGTTTTACTTCTCAATGAGTTAACCTATGCCCATCTATATATATATATATATATATATATATATATATATATATATATATATATATATATATATATATATATATATATATATATATATATATATATATATATATATATATATATATATATATATATATATATATATATATATATATATATATATATATATATATATATATATATATCAATATCAAGTACTTTCTTGGGATTAGGTTCGTGGATTGAAACAAAAAAACTTTAATTGACGTTGCGCCTGACCATCTCAGGCTTTTTCAAAATATTTATTTCTGCACATCTAAAAATGAAATACAGAAAGTGTATATATGCAAGTTAAAAATAAAAACAATTAGGTATAACGGCACGCATTAAAATTATTAAAACATTTAGTTGAAATACTACAGTACATACTTTGAGAAAGATGTTATTTTGCCTTGCTTGGCGGTGTGGAGGTAAGTGATACACCGGTTAAAGAATTCTATGGTTTTTTTTATATATATCATTTAGTTTTTTTGATTATATTTACATTGTAGACACTATTGGTGGATACGGGTTGTTTTAAAAGTATTTGTGTGAGTCTGACAGTATATAGTATGTATTTATGATTGATGGAAATAGTTTATAACAATTGAATTAAATTAGACTGTGATATATTTGGCTGAGATTGTCAATGTCTTTCCGATCGTTTACTGTATTTTTTTCTTTTTTTGTCTCGACCATTTCTTTGAATGTCAGTTTATGGTAATGTGGTTCTTTTGATAAGACCGTTGTACCAGAAAAATCAAATTCATGTTCCATATCTCTTTCGTGTTTATGTAGTGCTGTGGAAGCATTTTTTATATATTTATGCCCATTTAGTCTATTTGATAGGTATTGTATGGTCATGCCTATATATTTTTTGGGGCAGTTTAAGCAGGGAATGCTGTAAACTACGTTTGATTGTTTTTTAATTGGTATCTGACTTTTTAGTGGTGTATATAAAGATTTAAGGGTATTGTTAGATTTGTGGCATACGGTTATATCATGTTTACCGAGAATGTGTTTAATCTTTTCAGAAAGACCTTCAGTGTATGGCAAAGATATGTATGTAGTTGTTTTATTGTTGTCGCCATTATTTACAATAGTTTTGTGCCATTGTATAATTTATGGGTTCTTCGCTTTATAATTCGTTCAATGGCTTTTAATGGGAAACGATTTTTTAAGAATTTTTTAACTTTATTTAGACCTTAACACTAACATCACCTATATGCCGAGTTGACATTCTAAATAAAGTTAAAAACACTCTCTTAAAAAATAATTTCCCATTAAAAGCCATCGAACGAATTATAAAGCGTTATAAACTATTTCAATCAATCATCATCATCACACAAATACTTTAAAAACAACCCGTATCCACCAATAGTGCATACAATGTAAATATAATCAAAAAAACTAAATAATATATATAAAAAAACAATAGAATTCTTTAACCAGTGTATCACTTACCTCCACACCACCAAGCTAGGCAAAATAAAATCTTTCTTAAGGTATGTACTGTACTATTTTAACTAAATGTTTTAATAATTTTAAATCGTGCCGTTATACCTAATTGTTTTTATTTTTTAACTTGCATATATACACTTTCTGTATTTAATTTTTAGATGTGCAGAAATGCAGAAATAAATATTTTGAAAAAGCATGAAATGGACAGGCGAAACGTCAAAAAAAGTTTTTTGTTTCAATCCACGAACCTAATCCCAAGAAAGTACTTGATATTTATAAATTGTAAGGTGCAAGAAGAGAATAAATATATATATATATATATATATATATATATATATATATATATATATATATATATACATATATATATACAGTGTCTCCAGTGAAGCTTACAACAAATGGAAACCTTTTTCATTTCTCAGAAAATTTTATTCTTGATAAAAGTTGGTGCATCTAAAGAAACTACAAGGGGAATAAATGTATTTCTAAAATATTCATCAATATACGAGGATGATCATAAATATAAAAAATTCTCAAGAGTAAGGTGGCATGATTTCTGAAAATAGAGAAAATTTTTATTAAGAAAAGTTACTTAGAATTAGAATATATGCCCAAATATGGAATTTTGTAAGAAAATCTTCAGTTTTGTTTTTTATAGTTTTTATAAATTAGGTGATATGCCACTGGAAGTTTTTAAAAAATTTGATTCATTTTCGGGCTATTTTGCTAAACCTGCATAGAATAAAAAATTAAAACTTTAAGAAAAGTACTGTTCATAAGAGAATTTTTATAGTTGCCGTACGATTGTCAACTTCATATTTAGGGTTGTTGCACAATATCTAAAAAAAACAAATTTACATGGTTTGTCATTTTTGCTTCTCTTATGCTCTCAGAACTCTCTGAAATAATTAGATTTTTTCAATATTAGCATCTTATTTGATGAAAATAAAATTAAAATTGGTATAGCATTAAAACACTATAAGTAAAAAATGCAATACCACTTATTCTTATGAAATAGGGTAGGTGGCTTTGGAAAAACAAAATAAATAATTGTAGCTGTCTACTTTTCGAATGTCAAAATGATCAAAGTTTGAAAGTTTTTTTAACGCGACGAAAAATGGCTGCAAAACTAAATTTAAAAGAAAAAGCGGAGTTAGTAGTTATTATTGAAGAAAATTGTAAATTGTTTCGGGAGGCTGCAATAATTTTCACTGAAAGGCATCCTGGAAAAACTGTTCATTATAGTACGGCGTCAAGAATTTACAATCATTTTAAGGAAAGTGGTTCACTAGACTGATGAAGATGCCGATATTGCCTAGATAAAAACGACGTCTCGTTTTTATCTACCAGAATTCCAGACGTGTCGAAATTATTGCAATCGCAAAACATTCGTTACACATGACATGTTTCCAAGAAAATAAAATATCTTGAAAAAGCTCAATATAATGAGCAAAACGTCGATTAAATTATAGTTTTACTTTTCAATGAGTTAACCTATGCCCAAGAAAATAATTAACAATATATATATATATATATATATATATATATACATATATTACAGCCTGGTTAGTCATTCGTGGTCGAAAAAGAAAACATATATCGAAATGCAGTTTTCAGCCAATGGCTTAGATTTTCCCAAAGTTTCTACGTGACAATGTTGTCAAATTTTCTCATTTTTTCTAGAACCGCGGGAAAACATTTTTTGGCAATAAATTGCTTTTTTATTTTAAATGGAACATCTTATATCTTCTTATGCCCTTCATTATCCTGATGTCTCCTTTTCAAAATTACATAGTTTGAATATTTTAATTTTTACATTTTTAAATTTTAATATTAATTTATAAAGCGCTTTCTTTGTACCAATTTCACATCAACGCAATGAACAAATTATAAATATAGTTCTAGGTGATTGAGATGTGCGATATTAGATTTTAACTATCGACAGTTGATAGCAAGTCACTTAAATTTTAATTACCGATAGGTATTTATTTATACCCATCGGTAGCTATTAATACCTCGACGTTATTGAGATGTCGATAGTTATCGACCAAGAGCGGTAAAGTCCTTACAAATAAATCAGGAAATTTCCACATGCATTTTTAAACATTTCCTGTGGGATTATTTCTGTAACATAACACCTTTCCCTCTCCTAACCATACGGAAAAAATTCCGGGGTCGTTAGATCTGGGGAATATGTTTACAAAAACTCGATCCAATAAATTTCTTGCAACATTTGAATAATGTGCTGGGGCGCCATCTGTTGGAAGTTTATGTCTACAATTATTCCATTCTGTTCAGGTTGCAGATTAAAAAAATCTAACATTCGGTGTTGTAGATAGCTCTGAAGACAGTATTCTCCATAAAGCAAAAACGACCGTATACATTTATTTTTGTCGAATCCCTTTGAAATTTGACAAATTCTCGGGGACTTTTCTCTCCCCATAGGCGGCAATTATGTTTATTAACCTTTCCGTTCAGATGAAATGTTGCCTCCTCTCACATTATTATTGGCGCATTAGGAAATTGTCTCGTTAAGTCTAGAATGGTTTCACACGTATAGTATCTTTGTTCGTAAGCCTGGGGTACAATTCGTTGAAATGTTTGAATTTTGTATCCTTTAAATTTAATTTTCAGTAAAAGTCGCTCTTTTTTACTTTTCGACATCATCAATGCGAATTTTGACGAATATATATGTTTGAATTATTATTACTCGAAATTTCCTTTACAGGAAAAACTTAGTTTAGTAGCACATTTGCTCGGTTGTCACAGCATCGCTTTATCCTCTCCGAAAAGCCTGTATGTACAAACTTTTTTGAAATAGAGAA
>JAUTXW010003693.1:0-62500 GCA_030620095.1 Kuschelorhynchus macadamiae | reverse complement strand
ATATATTTATATATATATATGTTATTTCACTTTTCCAAATTTCACTTTTTAAAACAAATATTTTATTAATACTTAAAAACACTACTTTATAATTTCAAAAATTAAACTAACATTCTAACAGCCTAAAATATCAACTGACTATTTATTTACAATTCAGAACAATTTATATTAATTTGAATGCTGATCCAGCGTCTTCTATCCGTGCGAACTGCAACGGGTGGTTGCTGGCTCGGCATTCTCGGAGGTGTCGCAATTTCCTGTGCTCGATACCGTGTGACCGAAGGTCATCACCTGCACGTGGCTATCAGCGGATATAACAACTCCCCCTATAAAAAAAAAGTTGTTGCCTTGCAGCGACTTTTACAAGCCTTGGTGGAATTGAAGTTCTACTGCTTCTTCTATGGTCTCATCGGGATGGGCACTTGGTCTTCTTTTGGGCATCAAGTTCCTTATTCTTTGATAAAAAGCGTCTCTGGACTTGGGAACTGGAGGTGCTGGTGGATTATCGTCGTTTGTAATTGCTATACCAATCCTGGGGTGTCTTTTACGTCAACATTTGCAGAGGATGTATAGAGTTACAAGTGCAACAATAAGGGTAATAGTGAAAATTGTGAACCAATGAACATGTTTGGTCACAAAGGGTTCATTGATGAGATTGTTTAGTTCGTCAGAATACTGATTGAGTTTGTGTTGGGCAATATTTAGATCCTCAATATCGAGTTTATTGAGTTTGAGAGGTTTCAGATCTAGGATCTGAGACTTTTTGGGCAAATGAATGCAGCATTCGAAGGGTATTTTTACCGGGTGATTTTGGTATGTGACAGTTTTGTATTTGTCAATGGGGTATTTGGCGTGCACCCTTGTGCTTCCAATGAAGGCATTGCATTCCGGTTGTAATTTTAGTAATGAGTTCATGTTGATTACGTTGGTGACGATGTTTTTGCTTCCGCATTTCACTGTGACTGGCAAGGGATCAGAAACTGTTATCAGCCAATAGTTTTGGTTGAGTTCCTGCACGTTGTATTCCTTGGCTAGCAACACAGAAGTCTGGCAAGTTGCTGGTAGTCGTGTCTGTTGTTTCAGTAGCTGGGCCTCGCAGATGGAGTCGCTATCGATTGGGTACGGCAGGACATCAGAGCAGATCTTTGTATTGCTCTTCAGCTGTTTGCAATTGTCCAAGTTTCGGAATGATACGTACAATAATGAATCATCATCACGCGCAATGTATTTTTTAGTGGTTGGTAATATGTGGTGGAAGCCTGTTCGATTGTCCAAGATCGGGATAGGGTACAAGTGATAAAGGGTATAGGTTTCAGGTTCGGTTAGTGGGATTTTTAGTACAAAAATAATTTTTTGATCAGATTGGTATGCTTCTAATTCAATTATATCGAGATATTCTGCTACATTTGATGAATAAGTAGGTAATGGTAAGTTGTTTTTTATTAAAGATCTAGAGATTTCTTGCAACGAGGTGATCATATCTTGTGGGGTTATAATTGAGCTATGGAGTATTTTTAAACGTGCGAACGTTATTGCATCCAAGATGTCATTGAGATAATCTTCTAAAAATGCATAGCTTTCCATTAGCGATTCACATAAACTAATAGTCTTTATCTGCCCTTCATAAAAATCGATCGCGCTTGATATATTGTTGATTGAATTTTGAATATCTTTGATATTATTGTTAAAAGTTTCCTCGTCTATTTGTAGTTTGCGAATGGTAGTATTAAAAGTTTTAATTACAGATGTGGTAACGGAAATTTGGTTCTTTAAGAGGTTTTCGATTTGATGTTCGTCCCGTGTTACTTTTTCTATGCAATCGTTGAAGTATTCTCCGTCCGAAGCGTCTAGATTACCTGTAATCGATTTCCATACAGTACCAATGCCATTGAATATACCGCGTTTTGTCCTAAATTCGTAAGGTTTAGTGTCCGCGATTATTTCTCTGTATTTTTGATTAACGGCGTTGGCGAGTTGTTTTAGAAGACTAATGTGTGTTTGTACGTCTACTTTAGAGGCTAAAATTCTAGGTTCAGGTATTTCATATGTGTCTATTAGTTCGGAGAGAATTTTGTCGTTGTGTGAGATGGCTTCTTTTAAGGGTTTCAATTCTTTATAGACCAGAAGCGTCCATTTTTCGTTTGATACTTTGATGATACTTTCTTCATGGAAAAACAGTCCTACGGTATTGTTTATTGGAGTAATGGTAAACTGGGATGTCACGGCTGACATTATCCCGAAGAGTCTGAAAAGAATAGACTAGTCATAGAAAGGTTTTAGTCTATCAAAATTTATTTTAGAATATTGGTTCGTAGATAAATTTTTGACTGTGGCGGAAGTTCCGAAGATTTCGGTTATTTCGAAAGGTCCGTTAAATTTGTTGTTAGCTTTAGTGACTATTTGGGATTCTTTCACGTAGACTTTGTCTCCAATTTTATATTCGGTGGTGTTTCGTTTAACTGCGTTGTCAAATCGTATTTTAGATTTTTCTTTTTGTGCGTTTGTTCTTGTCCGTGCGACTTTATAGTAATGTTCCATTCTGTTGTTAAGGTCTCTGACATATTTTGTAATCAGTTGTTCTTGATTATAAAGGGTCTCGGGTGGACGACTAGAGGTATGGCCGAAGATGAGCTCATACGGTGTAAAACCATGTGTCTTATTTTTGGTATTATTGTAGCAAATAATGGCGTAAGGGAGAATATTGAATGGGTGTTCGTTTGGGTTTTCAGCTTTATGTACTCGGATCATTTCTGTCAGGGTCGCGTGAAATCGCTCAAGAGATCCATTTGACTGTGGATGACTGACGCTAGAAAATGTCAATTTTACGTCATAGAGTCCGCAAAGATCCTTCATTAAAGCGTTGTCGAATTCACGGCCATGGTCACAATGTATCCTTAAGGGGGTGCCGAAATGTTGGAAGAATAGTAGGAGTGTGCTCACGACTGTCGAGGCTTTTTTATCGGAAATGGGATAAGCTTGTGTGAACTTGGTCAGTTCATCCCTAATAGTGAGAGCGTAATTACTAACAGGATATTCAAAAAGATCGATGTTAATCCTCTCGAATGGTGTTTTCGGGGTTTCGGTAATTACGAGGGGTGTACTGAGGTTTTTTCGACAAAATTTTACTTTTTGGCATATTTCGCACCTTTTGATTAAATTTTCGACATCTTTCGTTAATCCGGGCCAATTATATTTTTCCTTTATCGTTTTAATAGTTTCATTTATTCCGCGGTGAAGGTTGTTTCTTCCGGAATGATAGTGGTCTAGGATAATGGGGATTTGATCCTCATCAGGTGTTTTTACAATATTTTGGCATATTTTGAACTTAACGTCTAGGTTGGAAAGGATAAATGAAAGCATTTCCAAAATTGGGAGTTCTAAGTTATTTTCGACACAATACGGATGTTTTGCGTCAAAATTGTCTTTGCCAGTAAATAGGGCATAAAAGAGGTATTGGGCTACGATGTCGTTGTCAGATGGCAGAGGAATTATAAAATATTTCCGATCTTTCACGGTTTTGCTGGACACAATGTTTATTTTGTTATTTACAAAGTGAAAGTTTTCCTCAAAAATATCTTCAATGATTTTAAGGTGGATGTCCTCTAATTTTGCTCGACGAAAGAAGGTAATGATATTTTTATGACACTTACGCATACGCAATAGGGAGGTCTTTGCCTATTGGTCCTTGCGATAGAACAGCGCCAATGGCAAACGCGCTTGCGTCCGTGGTTAGTAAGAATTGTTTTTGAAAATTTGGGTATATCAAAATTGGGTTAGAGATAAGGGCTTTTTTCAGTTCTTCGAAACTTGATTTGCATTCAGGGTCGAATGAGAAAGGAGTGTCCTTTTTTAAGAAGTTTGGTTAATGGTTTTGAGATTTTTGCAAAATTGGGAATAAACCGTCGATAATAGCCGGCCAGTCCCAAAAATGACTGAATTTTTTGGTTCGGGAAAATTGACGATACAATCTACTTTTGATGGGTTTGGTTTAACACCATTTTGGGTTATAAGATGTCCAAGGTAGGCGACTTCTTTTCTGAGAAATTCACATTTATCGGGCTGAATTTTTAGATTGGCTTTTCTTAAACGTTTGAATACTTCTGTTATGCGAGAAATGTGTTCGTGGATTGTGGGAGAGTATATAATTATATCGTCCATGTATACTAGACAACGCTCATTCTGAATGCCAAGGAGAATGTTGTCCATAACCCTTTGAAAGGTGGACGGCGCATTTTTAAGGCCGAAGGGCATACGAATAAATTCGTAGTGACCATTTTCTACTGAAAAAGCAGTCTTTGGGATGTCCTTAGGGTCGATTTCAATTTGGTGGAATCCGGAGGCAAGATCTAGGGTGGAAAAATATTCACACTTCCCTAGCTGGTCGAGGAGGTCAGATATGTTCGGTAAAGGATACTTATCGTCCACAGTAAGCTCATTAAGCTTGCGGTAGTCTATAACTACGCGCCATTTTTGCTTTCCCGAAGCGTCGAGCTTCTTTGGGACAACCCAGACTGGTGAAGACCAGGGTGAGATAGACGGACGTATGATACCTTCGCCTAACATTTTGTTAACTTGATTTTTTACTTCGTCCTTATGTATTTGTGGGTATCTGTACGATTTAGTAAAAACAGGACGAGCGTTGTTTGTTTCTATTGAGTGTTTTATTTCATTCGTGAAAGAAAGGGCGCCTCCTTCAAGACCTTATGAGGGTCATTAGGAGCGAAAGGGACAAGGGTTGATTCGTTGATTGAAAGTTTTTGATTAGTAATGCCTTGGATGGTCACGTTCTCTGGTGATCTATTTCGAAAATTCTGAACAGTACTTTCCTTAAAAATAGAAATTCCAGCTCCGGAATCTATAAGTAACTTATATTTTTCAGTGGCATCTTTGATGTAATATAAGTTTTTAGAATTTACTGTGAGAAAGGGGCTTAAAGAAATGTCTGTTCGGGGAAGTTCAGATCGGGGTTCATGTCGTCCAAGCTCATTGTTTCGATTTGAGTTTGGATTTCTACTAGGGGATCTACTTCTGGGTAGTTTTGGTCCGGGGGCTGAAGGTTCACTGGGAGAGAAAGAAAATCCTGGTAATTTGTATGGCCTATCGGTTCTATTGGACACTGATCATAATCGTAATCTTGGTTGGGGTAGTTTTGTGGGTAGTCAAAATTTTGGTATTCATAATCATTATATGATGTTTCAATAGGATTAGAAGCTTGACCTTGCGAATAGTCGCTAGCGTTTACATGATATGTCCTTTGTTGATTAGGACGGAAATTAGAATTTTTATTAATTATCGGAGGGCGATATTGTGGTGGATTATTAAATTGTTGGGGCCTCTGCTGATTTGGCGAGAAGCCGCTTGCTTGTTGTGGTCTAGATTGATTTTGGGAATAACTACTAGACTGCTGAGGGCTGTTTTGGGTTTAGTGTTGATACGGTCTTTGAAAACCTGAATTAAAATTATTTTGAAAATTTTGCCGTCCCGATTGGGGAGTGCGGCACTGACTAGCAGAATGACCTGTGCGTCCGCAATTAAAGCATCGCATAGGTTGTGGCTGTGGCTTTCTAATAGGTACAGTGGGTCTTGAGGGTTGATTCCTATCTTTTTTTTGGGTTTCAAAATATGACAACTGAAGTTCCCTTCTAATTCGAGAATGGGCTTCTAAAAGGTTGACTGGATTTCCGGCACGAATAAGTTGGCCTAATCGAGGTTCAAGCCCTGTTAATAATGTATTTAGGGCCATAGTTTCTATAAGAGTACTTTGAGCTGTTTTTTGTTCAGTTGTAAGGTTAATTGCTTTTTGGATATTTGCATGCATTTTAGCATTTAATACCTGGAGGCGGTTAAAGAAAGTGAGTGGGGATTCATTGGATAATTGCTTAAGTCGTTGTAAATCTTGTATCAGGGAAGATAAATCGCGAGAATCTCCAAAATGTAGATTAAGTAATTGTTTTATTTCTAGCTACGAACCTGGATTTCTAGAACTAACGAGCTGTGCAGCTCTACCTCTAAGTTTGTTTTTTATATGAATAGCTAATAGAGTTTTTTGACTTGTAGTAGCCATATTGTATGCACAATCACACGCATTTAAAAACGTTCCTAAAAAGATCTGATCACCTTCAAATTCGGGGATTAAAGAAAATATTTCTGATAATTTATAAGGCTCTACTTCTACTTGACTAACATTATTTTGAGTTGAATCAGGCATTTTGAAAAATTACAAAGGTTCTGTAACTTATTTAATAGTGAAAAATCGAGTGAAAAATATTTAATTCTTGATATTCAAATTCTTAAAATCAATAAGAAATATCGGGAAAAATATTTGGAAAATCGAACAGTTTCAATAAGTAAATACCACAATAAAATAAACAATAACGAGATGATTCATTAACTTACAGCAGGATTATTTGCATCGTCGTGTTCTTAGCGTAGATTACCAGGGGCTTCACCGGGTGTTCCTTCCGTAGTTTTGCCAAGTGAGAGCGATTCGTCCTTCTTCTGTTTAGGGGTTGGAATCCGCCGCTACCAGTTAGAAAACACTCTTGTTCTGACAGCGTTAGACAGATCCTACCGACTGCGCCAATTGTTATATTCACTTTTCCAAATTTCACTTTTTAAAAAAAATATTTTATTAATACTTAAAAACACTACTTTATAATTTCAAAAATTAAACTAACATTCTAACAGCCTAAAATATCAACTGACTATTTATTTACAATTCAGAACAATTTATATTAATTTGAATGCTGATGCAGCGTCTTCTATCCGTGCGAACTGCAACGGCTGGTTGCTGGCTCGGCATTCTCGGAGGTGTCGCAATTTCCTGTGCTCGATACCGTGTGACCGAAGGTCATCACCTGCACGTGGCTATCAGCGGATATAACATATATATATATTTGTATACATATATATATATATATATATATATATATATATATATATATATATATATATATATATATATATATATATATATATATATATATATATATATAAACATATATATATATATATATATATATATATATATATATATATATATATATATATATATATATATATATATATATATATATAAATATATATATATATATATATATATATATATATATATATATATATATATATATATATATATATATATATATATATATATATATATATATATATATATATATATATATATATATATATATATATATATATATATATATATATATATATATATATATATATATATATATATATATATATATATATATATATATATATATATATATATATATATATATATATATATATATATATATATATATATATATATATATATATATATATATATATATATATATATATATATATATATATATATATATATATATATATATATATATATATATATATATATATATATATATATATATATTATATATATATATATATATATATATATATATATATATATATATATATATATATATATATATATATATATATATATATATATATATATATATATATATATATATATATATATATATATATATATATATATATATATATATATATATATATATATATATATATATATATATATATATATATATATATATATATATATATATATATATATATATATATATATATATATATATATATATATATATATATATATATATATATATATATATATATATATATATATATATATATATATATATATATATATATATATATATATATATATATATATATATATATATATATATATATATATATATTTATACATATATATATAAATATATATATATATATATATATATATATATATATATATATATATATATATATATATATATCTCCAAAAAAATAATAATCCAAGAAAAAAACCGAAATTAGAAAAGATTTAATCAACCGGAATAATTAGTAGCGCTTAAATTTCCACAGACAAAGGACATAGCTTTACCAGCAGTCGAATGAGTGTCATTTTTAGTTTTTACAATGGCAACGCGAGCCATTTCATCAGAACCAAGATGTAGATACAATGCGTGCGAGAGACCAATGACCCGGCATACCGTTATCGGTTTTAATTAAAATAAGTATACGCGTTAGTGCGGACTTTGAGTGCTAACACTACTCTTGTGCGTGTGGACTCTGGCTGCGTGCATTAGTCGTGTGCGTGACCTAGCTGTCTAGTCCTACACCCTTACTCTCGACCTTATTTTTTGCTATTATCATAACCTCGACGACTTGTAAAACTTGTAATAAACGTCACCATACATTGCTGCATCTTCCTAAGTCAGCAGTTTCTAATACCCATAATAATCACCATCAAAACACGCAATGAAAACTCTTAAATAAATATTAAAAATAATTTAAATGGCAATTATCAAACCCGCAAATTTTTATCGAAGAGAAAAAATACGCCCTCTTTAGTAATTTAGACATAAACCATGCTATTTTACATTTATTATTAATTCAATTTTCATGGTTTACTAAGCTTCATCGTGTTCTTACTTATATTTCACGCTTTCAAAATGACGCTAAAAATAAACATGTTAAGAAACTGGGTCCGCTATCCACTATTGAACTTCATGAAGCTTTGTTATTTTTAATAAAATTTTCGAGGCAAAATTATTTTAAATTCGAGATTGATGGTAAGATTTATTCTAAAGCTTTTCGGAAATTAAATGTTTTATTGACCCTGTGGGGATTTTACGCGTCAGCGTCGTTCTTAAGTTTTCAGCCCTAAATTATTTGTAAATATATCACGTGTTGGAGAGCAAACCCCAAACCGTTTCAACCCCTATGGGTGATTTGCCTCGCTCTCGACTTTTGGAAGTCAAACGTTTTTAATTGATTATGCCGATCGTTATTTTATTACTTTTAATCGTCGCTGGAGTTCTAAAACATGCAAGGCCGTTTTTTCTGCAGGGTTACTAAAGCAATTAATTTAAAATTTTGCTAGCGATATATCTACTGATACGTTTCTTGCCACCTTACAACGCTGCATTTGCCACCGTGGGTTGTAAGCATTTATTTTCAGATCAAGATTAAAGCTGTTAAGACCCATTTAAATCGCGTCATCGATCAGCAAGTTCTGACATATGAAGAACTTTACGTGGCTTGTTACACCTCGCGACGGAAATGTGGTGTGGGTCGTCGTCAGACGTGTGGGTCATTTCGAAAGACCGTGTTTTCAACCCTTTAGCTGGTACACTTCGAATACTATTAGAGATAGGTCGTAGAATTTGACATATATTTTTAAAGGAGTCGTGGATCTTCGAGCTTTGTTTGAAAAATGTTCTGGATCACTGTTGATACCGGAGATATGATACCGCAAAGTTGACCAAAAAATGACAGCGTTGATGTAACACGATATCGGTCGCAATTTTTATTTTTTTTGAGAATCTGGAAGGATGGTCCCTTGGGTCCTACTGAACCCCATTGTTTTTGGTTGGATTTTGAATCCGTTTGACAATTTTACGAATTTTCGTTCTTTCCACCTTACATATTCCAAGAAACATATATCATAGGAAATTTGGAGGAGAACAAAAACTTAAATGCATCTGTGTTGGAAAAATGGCGGAAATGTAAAAGTTTTTGAGAAAAATTGAAATTTTCTTGAAAAAGTGACAAAAAATGATTATTGTTGACTTTTCGTTTTTATAAAAAAGCAGGCATCTGATCCCGTACGCAAATAATTCAACTTTTAACTAGTACATTTTAACATCAAATTTGATACAGTAAAATAGGATTTCTATATAATGTCAGGGCTAAAAATGAATTTGATGAGTTTTTTTTAAATACATGCCCACACAATTCACAAAATAGTTTTTACAATATTTGTAGCTGAGTTTCTATTGTGTTAATAGTAAAATAAAGAGTCGAAACTGGATGTATCGCATTAGCGGACGTTTGTTAATCAAAACTTAGTCGTCGAGGTTATGATAATAGCAAAATAAGGTCGAGAGTAGGGGTGTAGGACTAGACAGCTAGGCCACGCACACGACTAATGCACGCATCCAGAGTCCACACGCACAAGAGTAGTGTAAGCACTCAAAATCCGCACTAACGTGTATACTTGTTTTAATTAAAACCGATAACGCTATGCCGTGTCATTGGTCTCTCGCGCGCATTGTATCTACATCTTGGTTCTGATGAAATGGCTCGCGTTGCCATTGTAAAAACTAAAAATGACACTCATTCGACTGCTGGTAAAGCTATGTCCTTTCCCTGTGGAAATTTAAGCGCTACTAATTATTCCGGTTGATTAAATCTTTTCTAATTTCGGTTTTTTTCTTGGATTATTATTTTTTTTTGGAGCAAGTCCAGCAGTCGAATGAGTGTCATTTTTAGTTTTTACAATGGCAACGCGAGCCATTTCATCAGAACCAAGATGTAGATACAATGCGTGCGAGAGACCAATGACACGGCATAGCGTTATCGGTTTTAATTAAAACAAGTATACGCGTTAGTGCGGACTTTGAGTGCTTACACTACTCTTGTGCGTGTGGACTCTGGGTGCGTGCATTAGTCGTGTGCGTGACCTAGCTGTCTAGTCCTATACCCTTACTCTCGACCTTATTTTGCTATTATCATAACCTCGACGACTAAGTTTTGATTAACAAACGTCCGCTAATGCGATACATCCAGTTTCGACTCTTTATTTTACTATTAACACAACAGAAACTCAGCTACAAATATTGTAAAAACTATTTTGTGAATTGTGTGGGCATGTATTTTAAAAAAACTCATCAAATTCATTTTTAGCCCTGACATTATATAGAAATCCTATTTTACTGTATCAAATTTGATGTTAAAATGTACTAGTTAAAAGTTGAATTATTTGCGTACGGGATCAGATGCCTGCTTTTTTATAAAAACGAAAAGTCAACAATAATCATTTTTTGTCACTTTTTCAAGAAAATTTCAATTTTTCTCAAAAACTTTTACATTCCCGCCATTTTTCCAACACAGATGCATTTAAGTTTTTGTTCTCCTCCAAATTTCCTATGATATATGTTTCTTGGAATATGTAAGGTGGAAAGAACGAAAATTCGTAAAATTGTCAAACGGATTCAAAATCCAACCAAAAACAATGGGGTTCAGTAGACCCCAAGGGACCTTCCTTCCAGATTCTCAAAAAAAATAAAAATTGCGACCGATATCTCCGGTATCAACAGTGGTCCAGAACATTTTTCAAACAAAGCTCGAAGATCCACGACTCCTTTAAAAATATATGTCAAATTCTACGACCTATCTCTAATAGTATTCGAAATGTACCAGCTAAAGGGTTGAAAACACGGTCTTTCGAAATAACCCACACGTCTGACGACGACCCACACCACATTTCCGTCGCGAGGTGTAACAAGCCACGTAAAGTTCTTCATATGTCAGAACTTGCTGATCGACGACGCGATTTAAATGGGTCTTAACAGCTTTAATCTTGATCTGAAAATAAATGCTTACAACCCACGGTGGCAAATGAAGCGTTGTAAGGTGGCAAGAAACGTATCAATAGATATATCGCTAGCAAAATTTTAAATTAATTGCTTTAGTAACCCTGCAGAAAAAACGGCCTTGCATGTTTTAGAACTCCAGCGACGATTAAAAGTAATAAAATAACGATCGGCATAATCAATTAAAAACGTTTGACTTCCAAAAGTCGAGAGCGAGGCAAATCACCCATAGGGGTTGAAACGGTTTGGGGTTTGCTCTCCAACACGTGATATATTTACAAATAATTTAGGGCTGAAAACTTAAGAACGACGCTGACGCGTAAAATTCCCACAGGGTCAATAAAACATTTAATTTCCGAAAAGCTTTAGAAAAAATCTTACCATCAATCTCGAATTTAAAATAATTTTGCCTCGAAAATTTTATTAAAAATAACGAAGCTTCATGAAGTTCAATAGCGGATAGCGGACCCAGTTTCTTAACATGTTTATTTTTAACGTCATTTTGAAAGCGTGAAATATAAGTAAGAACACGATGAAGCTTAGTAAACCATGAAAATTGAATTAATAATAAATGTAAAATAGCATGGTTTGTGTCTAAATTACTAAAGAGGGCGTATTTTTTCTCTTCGATAAAAATTTGCGGGTTTGATAATTGCCATTTAAATTATTTTTAATATTTAAAGAGTTTTCATTGCGTGTTTTGATGGTGATTATTATGGGTATTAGAAACCGCTGGCTTAGGAAGATGCAGCAATGTATGGTGACGTTTATTACAAGTTTTACAAGTTGACGGAGATTGACAAGACCTGTGGTAGCGGCAATTAAAATTAGACAATTAAAACATAGCCATAAGCGTTTACAAAAATTAAAACGATAAAGAGGCGTTTTAGTTACAAATTTAGCGCACGAATATAAAGCGTGATTATTTTTGCATAAGTGAAACGTTAAAGAAGAGCTTTTATTAAGGAATGCATCTAAAGTGTTCCTCCGCGAAAATTTATGCGGTTTTTTATTTTTACCAAAACTAGAAGTAATATTAACTGTGCTATATACAGTCTGTCAAATCTTTTTGCTTTGGAACTTCTAAAGAACCCTGTTTCAATTAAAATTTGTAATAAGAATCTTATCGAATTTTTTAAACATCATGAGTATGACGAAACCGAATTGCTCAGATGGATATCCTAATGTCGTAAGAGCTGACATATTTTCCGAAAAAGTGTCTAAAAGAATATGTAGCGAAGTTGGATTTTTTTGTATGAATAGCGTTGGAGAATACTATCATAAGCGATTATATAATTACCATTGGTTAAAGGTAGCGTCCAAATTAACGATTAGGGTTGCTTTTCTAGAAATTAAATTAAATAATTAAAACACTCAATATCAGAAAGCGATTGATTTAGATGAACCAAAGCATTTAATAAATCTAAAAAGGGCAGAAAGGTCTTATAACAACTCTTAAATATGGTATCTCTAATTTAGATAAGCGAACTTGAAAATTATTTACAGAAAAAGAACAGTTTAAATTAGTATTTGAAACATTCAAACTACTTTTGATTTTCAAACAAACCAAAATAAATTGATCTAATAGCCCTATAGTATAAAATTATAAAATGTGGGGTGATCAACAATATTTTCTAATTTTAAACGATCCTAGAATTTTAACATTTTTAAGTATGTTTATGTATCTTACCTCATAAATTTTTTGAATAACAAATGCCACCATGCTAAATGTTGCAATGCCATGAATTATTTCTCGAAATTTGTAAAAGAAATTTATTTGTACTGGTTCATATCCTCGGTATGATGTTATCTTATTCACTGGTTGAGGCAACTCTGATCCAGATGACTGTTCATGATGATCATAAGCACCTGACCTTTCACAAGCGACTCTTATTTCTTCTGCGTTAAGACCCCTTCTTTGTAAAAAAGTTTGTTTTTGAGCCAGAGGGCTATCGATAACTTTAGGATTTTGCAGAAATTTTACAGCTGTTTCCACCTGAACATGAAAAAAAAATCGTATTTGTAATATAATCACTTTTTGGACAAATGACCCCGCAGTGGGTGTATTGAAAAGTGGTTCAGATCAAATAGCTTGAAATTTTAACAAAACCTAATTTTTTACCTCCTGGGCAAATCTTACCATTGTCGTGACTAAATAGTTCGGGTGGTTTTTGAGCTACAGGTCGTCAAACTTAAAAAAAAAATCCTTATTTTAGCAATGCTTTTTAATATTAAACCCGTGATATTATTGAAATCAAAAAAGAGTATTTTTGCTGAAATTGGAATTAGGAATTAGTAAATATGAGAATATTATTTAATTTACCTGACTATTAAAAATATGATTCCGCAGTATATGGGGGTAACCAAAATGTAATAAAACAAAGGAATGGCGAAAACTTTCTAAGTTTTGTATTAAAAGTTGCATTGTAAAAAACGTATGAATTGCTTTAATGCATTAGAATCACATAAATATTTATAAACGTACGCGGGCTGATCAAAAACTTTTAAAAAATAATTTTGGTCATGACAATTTGCAGTAATTTATAATAAATATTTTTTTTCTTATAGCCCAACTAATGTTGAACACAGGAACAGGTCTTCGGATAATTTTGCTTTATTTTTGAACAAAAAGGGTACACACGCATGTCAACTATATCAAATCAATTTTTCAGTTGAAAATCAGTTTCTTAATTTTCTTGCAGAAACAGACAATATTGGTTAAAATCATCAGAAAATTAAAAAAAAATGTCTAAATTATCTAAATGCCATGTCGTAACTTTCTACAAAAAACTCAAGAATTAATTTAAACTTAAAAATTGAGTTAAAATAGCGTGTTACATAAGTCGACCCTGAAAATATTTTTTAAAAACAATTTATTTTTACAAAAAACTCAAAACTAGCGAACAAAAATACGAACAACAATCAAGCTTTGAAAATATATTAATGGTACTTACTGTAATACTTACAATCAATTTACTTCAATACTAAATACATACAATCAGTATATTTGCAATATTAAATATATCGGGTGACCACGAAATTACTAACAAGGCTGTAACATTTTTAAGATTGGTGCTATTCACATGAAATTTTACAGTGATATATGGTTATTTATGAGGAAGATTTTCGCGGTATAAACAATCGACTGCCGTTTCCGGTTTAACCGGAAATGCTACCAACTTTAATATTTTAAAGGGAACACCTTGTATATTGATTCATTTTTAAATTTTACACTAAATTCTAAACATTAAACATGTATCATACCCTATGTCAATTCCTGATAGTTTCCGAGAAAATGGCGAATAAAACTTTAAACATTTCAATTCGGAATTATCCGTTTTTTGGAAAAACAATTGAAGATAGTTCCAATTTAATACTCTAAATAGTGTTTGTTATGCAACTCATTGCTCTAATGTGACAATTAGGATACTTCCGGTTTACCCGGAAACGTAATGAAAAATCACTTTCAAACGATATTTTCTCGTTTTATTTTAATGGGATGACCTGTAAATCTACTCAACATCTAAATCTTTAAACAATTTTAAATACTTTTGTGTATAATACCCTATACCTATATCAAGTACTTTTCGAGATATTTTCAATTGCACTGTGTTTAACGCTTAGGCTGATAAAGGTCAAATATGAAATTTCTGATCCAAGATAGCTGTGAAATAAAGAACACCACAGCTGCCATTCTTTTATTCACCTTCTAATTTTTAAGTAGGTACTTTAGATCAAAATTATTGTTTTGCTCAATGTACGAATAAAAAAAAACAAGCTATCAGAAATAGCAAACGCACTGCTCAAAACTGTTTTTGCAAATGGTGTATTTAACATTTTGCGGTCATCAAATATAGGTACTAAGGAAGGACTGGGTTTTTGAATTTCACATGATACTAAATTGAGTTCTTAACATATAAAAAAGAAATAAAATGCCTATGATATGTTATCTGTAAGGCTGAGCATATTTTGAACTTGGCAGCAATGTAAATTGAGTAAAAACGAAAAATTAGTTAACCTTATAAATAACATTATATAACCTTATAATACTATACATAAATTTACCTACAAAAAGTTATTTCAAAATGACTGTTTTTTGATGTTTTCATAAGCTGTCTAATCATTGTTTATTATTTACGATAAGAAATATTGCCAGTCTACTTAAATAGGTATTTATTAAAGACACTACTGAGTAGCTTCAACTGTCATTACGCCACTAATTTAAATAATATTAAAACATAAAAAATCCTCTTAACTTAAGGAAAAACACGAAATAGAACTAAAGTTACATGAGTAATAAAAAAACCAAGAAAAAAGGTTATCCATAGAGAAGGTCTTCAAAACGTGTCCATTAACTTCATGAAACTCTTGTAAAATGTTTTCCATCTGCCTTGGAGTTATTCCTTCTACCGCCCTTGTAAATCGATTAATAAGGTCCGCACGATTTTCTAATGGTGTTTTGTTGACCTTTTGTTTAATGTAGCCCCAATATCAAAAATCTAACGGGGTGAGGTCAGGCGATCTCGCCTGCCATCTGACTGGCCCATTTGTACCTATCCAATTGACGCCGAATTTTTCTCTCAGATAGTTAGTCACTACTCTGGAATTGTGTGCAGGTGCCCCATCTTACTGAAAATATACTTGATTGTAATAAACAATGGGTAAATTGTCCATAAAATCCTCTATTGTATTTTGGAGGAATTGCAAATAATGTTTTGCATCCAGAGGCTCATAAAAAAAGGGACCTATTTTTCGAGTTCCTAGTACTCCAAACCAGACGTTAACACCAAATCTTTCTTGGAACGTCCCTTCATTTACCATGTGCGGATTTTCGGTAGCCGAGTACCTAGTGTTATTGCGGTTAAATATTCCGATATTGGTAAATCGGGATTCATCTGAAAAAAGAATTACTGTCCGAAAATTAGGCTGTCTTTGTTGCATATCAAAATACCAGTTGCAAAATGCCAGTCTTCTCTGATAATCCCCTTCATATAAGTGGTGATGGATTTGGTATTTCAATGATTTAAAGCCATGCTTACGTAAAATGTTTCGTGCACTTTCGCGGCCAATTCCAATTTCACTGCTTATTTGTCGTATTGATAAAGTAAGATCGCTAGACAAGCCAGTGTATTAATTTCAGCCTCTTCGCTAACTATGAAATTCTCGCCTGGCGGATTCTCTTCATATTTTAAATGCTTTTCCAACCAGAGAAAGTATGACTCTGATGGATATCGGCAATTCGGAAATCGCTGTACGCATAATGCTCTGGCTTCCTTGCGATTTTTTCTAGTTTCTCCGTATATCATTATCATATCAGTTTGTTCTTCACGATTAAAATACATTTTCAATAATTAAAATTTAGAAGAAAATCTCGAAAAACGTTGTACTTATAATTACCGTTTAACTCTCAAACCGAACCATCTGCATATTATAGGAACGATGGCCATATACTGATGTATTGCTTCAAAGATCAGAAATTTAATATTTATTTGTCATTTATCAGCCTAAGCGTTAAAAAGGTAATTGCACAGTGCAATTGAAAATATCTTGAAAAGTACTTGATATAGGTATAGGGTATGATACACGAAAGTATTTAAAATTGTTTGAAGATTTAGATGTTGAGTAGGTTTACAGGTCGTCCCATTAAAATAAAACGAGAAAATATAGTTTGAAAGTGATTTTTCACTACGTTTCCGGGTAAACCGGAAGTATCCTAATTGTCACATTATTATGCAATGAGTTGCATAACAAACACTATTTACAGTATTAAATTGGAACTATCTTCATTTGTTTTTCCAAAAAACGGAATTATTCATTGAAATTTTTAAAGTTTCATTCGCCATTTTCTCGAAAACTATCAAGAATTGACATAGGTTATGATACATGTTTTATGTTTAGAAACCGGAAACGACAGTCGATTGTTTATACAGAGAAAATCTTCCTCATAAGTAACCATATATCACTGTAAAATTTCATGTTAATAGTACTTATCCTAAAAAAATTACAGCCTTGTTAGTAATTTCGTAGTCACCCGGTATATCAGAACTGGTTCAGGGATATTTCTCCTCTACCCTTAGTTTTTCAACGTCCTCGTTTATGAGTTCTTGTAGAGTTTGAGCAAATCCATTTTGAATTGCTTTCTTTGCCATCGTCGTACCATAATTCGTTACTGTAGTACTTGCTAAGACTTGTAAGTATTTTGGATTCATTGTTTGGTATAGGATATATAATGTTTATGTTACATACCTTTTGTTCAAAAATGGGTATCTTAATTGCTAGAATTGCCAAACCTTCTAAAATTAGAAGACTGATTATATAAATTAAGGTTTTTTTTATAAATGTATTCAGATTATTTGTTGCGTTTGGAATAACAAATAAATTTTTTTTAGCTTTTTCGCAACACAATAAAATACTTGATTTTAAATTGATTAAAATAAATATGTAAGCAAATTATATATCTCAACAAGTGAACTAGTCTGTCCACAGAATGTTTTCATATATAATGTAAAGAATATTATTTAAACAATAAATTATAGAAATATTGTGTCACTTACCCTATGTTTTTATAGACAAGCGCTTTCGTTATGTGGGGAGTCATCAGCGCCTATAGTTAGAGAAAAGTTGTGTTTTGGGAATGGGATAACGTTGGATGGTTTCTATTTTGGTAAGGTTAGGTTTAATTCCTTCGGGGTTATCACATGTTCTAAGGCTACTTTACACAGAAATTCAGATTTGAAATTTTGCAAAAACCGTTCTTAACTTCAACTAAATTGTCAGGTATTATATGATCCTTAATAGTACAATAAGACAAAATTGCTAAACCTTTTTGGTAATTAATGGTATAATTAGACAGTTATGATGAAAATTGTGCACGGGTCTTAATATTTTATTATAGGCAAGGGGAAATGAAATTTTGATATTTTGTAAGGTAGGGGAGACTCGGGCATAGCGGATGTGTTAAGGGAAAAAATCATTATAATCATCTGGAATGTAATTTCGTTGCAAAACAAATATCTGTGGTATAGACCTATGTTTTTTCTCGTGTATGAACGGGGTAATTTATTAATTTTGTTTTTTGTTTTTTCTATAATTTACATTTTTTAAACATTTGCATTTTATTCAGTTTGCCCGACTACCCGGGCAAAGTGAATACTAATGTATTTTATATGCAGGTACACAAAATGAAGGCCATAACATTGGCCAAAATAATATATTTTTGAACTATGTATTTAAACAAGAAAATATAAACAATAAACCGAGATTACTCGTTACAATAATCACATAAATATGATCCAATTCCATTATAGTTAGTGCACAGCTCGTGGGCCCAATTTTGGCATCCAGTCCTCGCCAGTCTCTTCGAAGGGCTCTCCACATGTTAGACAATTGCAATCACCAGTGTTCCCACGAACAGATTTTTCCGTATTGCGATTCATCACAATGATCTTTTTTTTCTTACTAGTCGGAGTCGCCTTTTTGAATAGGGATTTAGTGACTGCTTTTGTCTTATCTTTCATCCCTTTGGTATCGAGTTTCTCAAGTGGCTGTTGTCTAATGGGAGTTGAAATCAAAATATCTGACTTTTGAGACTTTCTTTTTCTCGAGTTATTTGGATTCAAAGACATGGTTGGTATAGGTCTAACATCGAAAGGGCTGATATTTTCTTTGGGTTTATCCGACTGCGACTGTATTGTGCTCGACGTTCCAATTGATTCTTGTTCTTTGCTAGTTAACGGAACGGATAGGCATGATGCTGGAAAGGCGACAGTAATATCTCGTCTGCTAACTGATGGAATAGAGATGCAGGATGATGGAAAGGCAACAGTGGTATCTTGTTTACTACTTAATGGAGCAGAGATGGTAGTTGAGGTCTTTGAAGAGTTTTTACCTTCAGTTACAAAATTGATTAGAGGAACGTCATCATCCGAATCATCATCCAGGTTTTCGTTATTGATATTTGCTGGAACATTTTCAGGCCGATACGTTAATGTCGCAGGGGCAAAATCTTCATCATTAAAAACATTAGGATTATATGGGAAAATGCCAGGTTTAGGAAACCCACTAACTGCATTCTGGGCTGTTGCTCCTTTCAAATATGCCGGAGCAAAAAGTTTGCACATATCGTATTGATTAATTCTATGGCCCACGTGATTTTTTTGAAATGTGTTCAATTCTTGCTCGAAGAATTTCTTAATGGGACCATACACAGAAATATCGAGAGGTTGCATCTTGTTAGTTGTGTGAGATGCAAACGACAAAAAAATTACATTATTCTTGGAGGCATATTCCAAAGCTGGATAATATTTATTCGATTCATGGTTGTCGAGTAGAAGCAAACATTTTTTATCTTCCGTTGGTCTAACTGTTTCCACAAAAAACTTGAACCAAAGAAGAAATGTTGGGCCATTTATCCAACCATTATCAGTGCAGGATCCTTGTGATGCTGGGGGCGCCCCATCCAACAGCCTACCTTGCATTCGTTTCCGGGCAAAAATAAAATATGGAGGTATAAAATATCCTGCTGCATTGCAACAGCATGTCACTGTCGTTAGCTGACCGCGCTCAGAGCTTGCTATAACACCCACTTGTTTTTTCCCTCGTGTGGTAAACATTTTGGGGGCTTTGTTTGTATTTGACATTATTCCGGTTTCGTTCATATTATAAAGAGATGTGGCTGAAATTTTATATGTATCCAATATCTCCCAGAGGCCCTTGTAAAATCGTTCCACTTGAGGCCGATTATAACCGCTGGCACGAGCAATTGAAGTTGGTTCTGGGGCACGTAATGTAATATCGGGATGGCGAATTCTAAATTTCATTAGCCAATCTTCTCCAGCTTTTCCATTTTTAAAAGGGTGTTTTACTTTGTTGACTTCTGCGTAATCAAATGAAAGTTTTAGAAAGTCGTTACGGCTTAATCCGTAAAAGAGTGTGTCCATATGCTTTAGGTAATTCGCCAATTCTATCTCCTGTGCAGGAGTAAAAACCGGTGCAAATCTTCCCAATTTTCGCTTGCAGGATTAACTTTTCCAGTGTCTATAGAGTGTGGCATATGGTATTTTATAACGTTTTGAAACAGACGTGATGGACTGATTCTCTGCAATTTTGGTTAACGCTATAGCCATCGTCTTCTCTGTCCAGTCGGCTTGGCATGTTTTTCTTATATAATGGTAAACCATCTAAAATAAACAAATTAGAATATAATCACAATTTACATTTAATTTTTAATAGAAAACTGACTTAAACTTACACACCCGGGCAAAGCGAATATCTACCGGGCAAAGAGGATAGCTATCCACTTTGCCCGGATCGTCACTCGAATACATTCGTGAAAAATACAATAAAACTCAAGGTCGTGACACCGCATGCACTACACAACCGAAACCTAATCTAACATGGACTGCAATAAAACAACAAAGAGTTTATTCCATTAAATCATTTTAGAGCTAGTTTGTCTAACTTACCTTCGATTTATTTTAACGGAACACTAAAAAAATTTTGATATCAATTCACGAAACACGTTTACTTTCCCAACGCTTGATGACCACTGGTTACTGCTGTATTAGATATGCTTTTGAATATAAACCAGAATATGCCACGCCATCTGTCATCATTTTTAAAAAATAGCTCTTATTCGCTTTACCCGGGCAATCCGCTATGCCCGGGGCTCCCCTCAGCAGTTTTTTTTTCGTAATCTATAATAGCATTTAAGTTTTTAAGATCTTTAGAGTTTATTCCGTGTGTGTCTCTACACTGCTTAATTTTTTACAAAATTCTAGGTTCAGAAGACTGGAAATAATTAGGTGTTCTCGAGGGGCCGGTCGTATTGGTATAGGTCAACTAGTAAAGCTTTGTGATTGTGGAAAATTTATAGCTAAAGTTGCGGGTTATTAGGTCTCACTGGGGGTCTCTGTACAATATGATTATGTCATTTACATTATTTTGATTAAACTTAGAATTAAAATTTGGTAAAATGAAATATTTGTGAAACTGACTGCAATTCTATCATATTATAATTTAATACGTAATTAAAAGCATCGTCAAGTATATCAGGTCGTTGCAATATAAGCATTATTCTTAAGGTTTGTTGAAAAGGTTGACTTGATTTATTAATTGTAACTTAATTGCTAAGATTTAACTATGCATTTTTGAAAGATTTAAGTCTATATACAAAGTGCAATTGTTGTATTAATATTTAATAAGTAATCGGATTTCTGTCTTAACTCAATTTTATTGCAAGCCAAGTTTTTAAGTCTGGTCGAAGATAATAAAAATTCCCTAGCAATATCTACTAATTTTAATTTTATTGCGGCTAAAACAACTTTTCTTTGATCTTGATCTTCATTATAATATAAATTATAAAATTCGTCAATTGCAATTAAAAAACTTTCTAGGTGATTTTGGGCACCAGAAAAAGTTGGCGAAAGTGATATGAAATCTAATAATTTCTATTTTTGACTATTTATTTATATTAAAACCTAAGCTGAAATTATTATGGAGACTAACTAATTCGTTATATACGGTATCAGGAATAATTGTTTCCCTATTGGAATTTTCAAATTCGTTTTGAATGCTTAATCCTAAAGAAGCCCTATTTTGTATCAATTTTTTTCTTATACGTTCAGAAAATTAGCAGCGGCAGTTCGTGGGTAAATTAGACAGGCATTCACATAAACGAACTAATAAATACAAAAGCGGAAAGTTGTTTTGTTAAAACGCATTTATCGCTAAAAGTTACACAAGTGCATATAAATTCCCACTTATATTTGTCACTTTTAGGAACAATCGATATTAGGCAACAATTAGATAGCGCTTATAGAAGAGAAATAGAAAGATATAAAGACGAGATGTTCGATGGGCAGTTCGTGGGTAATTTAGGCAGGTGTTTACATAAACGAACTAATAAATACAAAAACGGAAAGTTGTTGTGTTAAAACGGGTGTTGTAGACTTGAATTTTTAAAACTTTTGGCTGTAAAATTTCCTACCTAAATATTCTTATTTTAATTTTTGTTACAATTTTTCTAAAATTTGCATAATACCCAATTCACAGAATTAACTTCTCCTATGTCAAACCTTTGGCAATAGTCATTTGCTATTAGCGAAAGCGCTTTGCTATGATTTTATTTAATAAACATTTGCACGAAATACAAAGTCTCTACATTTCCATTAAAATAAATGGCAATTCAAGCAATAAATTCCAATAAATCCCTAAAACTTATTCTGCGACACTTGTTACCAAAAATTTCTACGGATGGCTGATCGGCTTTCGTCTGGTGGGGTGGTTTAGTTCTGAAAGGCAAGAACTGGAACCACAGCGTTTCTTGACAGGAATATCTGAGCTTCACTACTTGTTCCTTCTTCTTGTATAGAACACTTCTCGAACTGTCAACGAAGCACCAATAAAGCGAGTCTTGAAGGTTTTTCATTTTTATAGTGTATAGGAATTAAAAGATCCGCACAATGAAAAACCGATAAAGAGCAAAATCACACTAGCCTGTTCGCAGCGTCAGTTAAGTGCGTCGACCATCAAACTACTTTTAAAAAACAATTTAAACTAGGGAACACAAAGCAATCAAGCTTTGACACTATATTAATCTTACCGATAATTATAATCATTTTACTTAAATACTAAATAAATATACAGTCAGCATAATTGCAATTTTAATTATATATCAGGACTGGTTTAGGGATATTTCTAGTGTATGTGCATGTGTGCCCACAAATATCTATTCGCATTTTTTTTTTTCAAAAATAGAGCAAAGATATCCGAAGACCGGTTCTCGTGTCAAACCATTCGTTAGGCTGTAGGGAAAAATTACATTACAGACTATTATGAATTGCCATGACTAAAATTATTTATTACAATTTTTGATCAGATTTTGTTGTTTATTGAAACGTAATATTTTTTTACAATTCAACATTTAAATTTAAAAAAAATCGGGAGTTATCGTCATATTTCGTAATACCCGGGTAAATTAAATCATATTCTTAGGTTTACTTCATATTTGTAGGCCAATAAAAATACAATTTATTTTACTTTCAGTATCACGAGTTTAATACTAAAACATTCGATTTTGTCTCGACAATGATATTTGCTCCGAAAGTGAAAAACTACATCATATTAAAAACTAAGCTATTCTACCGGGGCTACTTTTCCATAAGCTCACTGCGAGGCCTTTTACATTTAGTATATATTATGTTACCCGCAAAAGTCCGTTGCTTCCATGATATAATAAACCGAAGGTATGATCAGGGTTGAGTAGGTAGAAAATTTTGAATATTCTACCATATTTTCTACACGTAGAAAATTAATTTTTTACACCAACTAATTTTCTACATTTTCTACATGCTCAAACGTATAATTTTCTTTTCTATATTAAAAGCCGATTTTTCTGTTTATATTTATTTTAAATAGGTGAAAAAAGGCTATTAGAATAAACTAAGAAATAAACAACTAACAGTATCTCTAATTATTGTAATGTATTATTAAAAAAATGAATAATAATGTCATAAAAGCTAGAAAAATAACAGTTTTTAAAAGTAAGACTCAGAACAAAAAAAATGATAACCCCTAAACCAAACAGTAATAATAAAGGTACGAACTACGAGTACTACCACCTACAATAATTATTAATTATTACATGTATATAGTCTACAAAGCTTCTTTGGCAAAAAATACAAAAAAATTCAAAACTTATACTATAAAAATCAAAAATTTTTTCTACAGCCTTCGAAAAAAAATATTTTAATAGTCCTCAAATCGATTCCTGCCTCTTATCTTCAAATGATAATAAATATAAGTTAGCATTTTCGAATTTTCCTCAGTGAGCAGGTTTCGGATAGGAGAGTGAACAAACGACCAATTGGAAAAGAGTCTTTCTACTTGAGCTGAAGATGCCGGAATTGTGTTTAGCTTAATCGCCAGTCTGGATAGAAAAGGATAATGATTGTCTGCTAACTCCCAAAAAGTTCGAACTTTTGTAATGCTTTTCTCATTTAGTTTTCGAAATGTATTTCGATTGTTTTTAAAATCTTGAAGACCATCCAATAGTTCCGTGTCTAAATTGTCTATTAAAAAATCATTAACTTCTTTAATTTGTGTTTCATTTAACATTTTGCCTCGGTAAACAGAGTGCAAGTATTTAGCGGCTAGTGAAAACAAATTCAAAGCCATCTTTTGCCGTTTTTTAAGGCATAGTGTATATTCATCAAAACCTTCAGGAAGACTTAATAGCATCCATTCTTCTGCTGCATCCGCGATTGAGGCTTCAGTACATTGTAATTTGTTAATAAGTTTGCAAACTGGATCAAACAATGTCACACTATCTTCAAGTTGCTTATTTAGATGTTCGTCAAATACTAGTTTTGTTATGCTTTGTTTAAAAGTAGACGCATCAGCAATTATTGTTCGCATTGGCTTCAAGTTCTCTAGATAATTTACAAATGAGTCTCTAAAAGAACACCACCGAGTTTCACCAGCTAAAATTACAGGACTGGACTTTCCCAGCAATATTTTCGGATACTAATTCTTTTGCTAGTAAATTCGCTGTATGACTATTACAATTTGTATACCATACATTTATTTGAAATCCCATCTTTTTCATATTGCTTGCATTGTCCGAACAGACCGCATATATATTAGTGTTATAAACTTCTTTTGCAAAAACTACACATTTTTCAACAATTTCTTGCAGTTTGTCCCCAGTTTCTTTCTCACCTGTTAAATTAAATGATTCCAAAAATGCTATGTCACCATGTCACCATCAACATTGTGAATTAGACAAACAACGTTTTTTGAGTTACTTGATAAGTTTTTCCATCCATCAATAAGTATAACAGATTCTTGATCAAAATTTTTAATAGATTTTTTACAATTATCGTAGCACTTTGAAAGCAAAGTTGATGTTAATGTTTTTCTCGTGGGCAACTTATACGATGGGCGCAAAAGTTTAACAAAATTTTTAAAATGGTCAGATTCAACAACCGAGAAAGGTATATTACATCCGAACATAAACTCACATAGAGCCATATTCAAATTTTCTGGCTCCATAGATGTCATTCATTGTATCACAAAATCCTACGAGCGCAGTCGGCATATTGGCAGATTTTTTTGCCTTTTTCTTAGAAGGCTCTATGATGCTAGCTCTAATGGGGCCCGCTTCTAGCGTAATCTGAAAACAATAATTTATTGTTTTATAAGAAGTCAATGTGCTATTGTCAAAGAAAGGCCAACCACAGTTACCACAAAAATCAATAGTGGCTACTTTATCATCATAAGGGCAATTGGCAAATGGGCACCCCGTCATCCCTTTCCTACGCGCAAACGAAAGGTGGATCTAAAAGTTTCTAATAAAACTAACTGAATATAATAATAACATATATAATAATAAAAAATAATAATAATAAAACTTAGTGAATTGAAACATACCAAAAAATTTAGCAGGAATGCTGATCTGTTGATTTAACGAACAGTTTTAGAGAGAATTTTAGATTCTCCAAGTTAATTACTTTCGGGTTTTTAAGAATGGGAGCCCTGCCTGTCTACGAACTATTCTGTCTATTGAATTTTGAACTGGGCGGTTTGAAATTGTTAGTTTATTGTGTATAGGTAGGTATACCGAGGTTTTTTTACTTATGAACACATCTACTTAAGTATCTAGCTTCCTATGCCAAGCCTAAGTAAAACACACGAACACACCTTTTTTTTATTACATTACATTTCAAATTTTTGTAACTCTATAAACAGTTTTCCTACTAGTGAACACTGAACTAACAAAAAAGATAGTGCCTTGCTTTTGCTAGTTTTTAAATCGGTTATAATTTGCATCGCAAAAAATTCCCTACCATATTTTTCTTACTCTAGGCGCCACTGAAAATCACTTGGGCTGCTAATAAAACATCTACCTACCTTATTTTGCATAGAGCTCACAGAAGAGGTAGATGCCAATGATGTTGATTCCCGGTTCAAAAACGAATCAAGTGCAGAAGGAATAGCGGAACTCTCACCCTGGGTATTAGGTGTTTGTTGATCATTGCAATCAACGTGAGTTGCAAAAGACGTATCATTTCTCTTTTCTGAGATTGGGGAAATTGTATTTGTCCTATTTCCAAGCCTTGCAAGTTTACTTAAGGGAATATTATCCGCACCGTCACTATCTGCATCTACATTTGACTCCTCTGAAGAAATTTGAAGTATATCTTCCCTTGATTTTATTGGCGTCTTGCAAATATTTCTGTGTGCAAAAAGTCTTTGTTTTGCAGTATTTTTCAATGTTTTCTTACAGTAATGGCAGAAACAAGCCTTTCCTTTTACTTTTATTTCTTGGAATTCGTATTTTGCCCAAAAATCATGTTTTGGTCGCCCAGCCATTGTTTGATATTATAACGATTAATCAATCAATTTTTAGTTACACAGAACAACAAAACGACAGTGATTCTTAAAATAACTTTGTGTGAAGTCCAGAAGTTGCTGAGGATGGATCAATTGACGACTAATGTACGCCGGCGACATCAGTGTATTTTGTCGCCTGTCAAGGAATAGGGCGTTAGCGCCTGCCGTTCGCCGTTACAGAATAGAGAGTTAGCGCGCGCAAATTAACGTCCGATTTTATTTCGGAAGTCAGTGTGTGTGCAGTCTTACAGTTTAAACACTTATGATAATTAATAAAAATATCCAGAAAGAAAGTTTTAATACGATAAAACATATTATAATAAACTAAAATAATTATTGTACGTGTACTCGGATTTTATACATTTTCTACTTAATACTCTACATATTCTACGCAATTTTCTACATACACGAAGAAAATTTATTTTCTACGTGTCGTTACCCAACCCTGGGTATGATATCGAGCATTGATCTGCTACGTCATCGCGTGATTAACGCCGGCTGTCATTGACCTTCGGCCATATGATTTCAGTGCATTTACAGTTGATATTTAAAAATATTTCCGGATTTCTGTGTCTTTTTTGTATTTAGTTAATTAAACAACAATAAATATGAGGTGTGCTGTGTTCGGGTGTGACGGTGATAATCACGCAAAGAAATGTAATAGGAATATAAGGTTTTTTACTTTCCCTAAAGACAAAAAATGTTTACGTGAATGGACACGCTTGTGTAAACGTAAAGCTAAATTTAATACAAATTTGGCGCGGATAAGCTCAAGGCATTTTGTTAAAGATGACCATATGTATACTATATATATATATATATATATATATATATATATATATATATATATATATATATATATGATACCTACATCAAAAGACACAAGACACAACAATGTAATTCTGGACGAATAAAAAAGATATTTTTAACTAGATTAAGGCTATATTTTATTTGTTTATATAATTACATAAGTAGTAAAATAATGTATGTACTGGGTCACCACCTCTTACGTCACTGCCCCCCTCGCCCTTTGACGTAATTTGACCTTGAGGGGGTCCCCCACTTGACGTTGGATTTCACATTGAAGTTTTCAGCACCCTCCCACTTTCCATCTCTACCCCTCACCCTGTCAACACCTCCCTCTGTTAGGTCTCTGCCCCCTCGCCCTGTGACGTCATTTGACCTTAAGGAGGCCCCGTCCACTTGATCTTGGGTTCGACCTTGAAGGTCGAGCTCGCCGATCATCTTGACTTGAATTCACATTGGCTTTTTTGACCTTGAGATGTCATTGGCTCGTGACTTTGAAACGACCTTGAGATTGTTTTGAAGGTCGAGTAGTTTGACCTCGGGTTTAACTTTAAAATGCCCTCGATAACCTTGAGATGCCCTTAATATTTCACTTGCCCTTCAGGTGTTTTGAAGGTCGGTCAAGTTGTATGACCTTGAGATGTGGTTAGTGGGAGGTGATTGTTATTAAGTGATGCTTTTGTTTTTTATGTGGGTAGAGGGTGTTCGACCTTGAACGTTGCCAATATAAAAGGCTTAGTTGGTATAGGAACCTGCATATTCAAACAAATCGTAAATAGAAATATTGTGTGGTGTATTCTAAAAGTGCTTTTAGGTATACTATATTCGCGTTTTGAATTTCAAAACCCTTATTACATTTTTAATAATGAGAATTTCAAAGCAAACAATTGCTGAAATTAATAAAACGCTTAATGGAGAGGTTGAGCGCAGAACGACAACATCAATGACGATGGGAAAAATATATATTATTAAAAAAATTAAGTTAATGACAACACGTTTTGGGGAAACAATTCTATTAACATTGTATGATAAAACACATAATCAAACTTTTTAATCATTTTTACCAAAACGCGCTGTTGAAACCCTTTCATTGGACACAGTCGAGAATACTAACAATTCAGAGGATAAATTCACTTTGACTTATTTTAGGTCAAAGCTCGCAAGTGTTCTGTGGTAATACCAGGTCATTATTAAATTTTGGAGTGTTGAAATAATATTTAATATTAAAGCTACTACTTTTGTAATATAATATATTGAATAAAAAAATTGTAACAAAGGAGTTGTTAGACATAAAGTCCGGAATAACAGAATACGCGCACATTTTTTTTTTATTAGATATGGGTGATGTTGTTACTGAAAGATATGATTCCCACGTAAACATCTTGAGCTACGACAACCATTTATCACACATCCGACATATGGCTGTACAGCTAAGAATAATGTCTGAAGATATTCTTTCACTTTTAAGTCAGTTTGAAGCTAGTGACCGAGAAGAATTTATTAAATATTTGAAGGATTCAACAAATTTATGTGAAGGAGCACATATTTGTGAAAAGTATGTATATGGATGCATTACCTTTATTCCTTGAGGAGGGTCTAAAGGATTTTTTTAATTAAAATTCCACATATTCCAAGTGATATTATTGAGAAATTTCAATTATACGAAGATATGGGTGTTGACGCAGTAGCTCAGCACAAGCAACAAGTGGAAATCTACAAGAGCATGGTATGGTTCCTCAAAACAGTAATAATGGTGACCAGAGTGACTTAAAAGAACATATGGTTTCTGAAAGCAGTACCAACGATGATCAGCGTGATGTTGAAACAGTCGATAAAATGGATGTGGATTAGAAAAGCAAATTTTTATAGAAACTTGTTTGTAAATAAATATTTACTTATCACCTTGTTTTGTTATAATATATAAGTAGAAAATCACTAGACAATAGTTTAGTATAAGTTTAAAATGACTAGTGTTAACAACACGATTGATAATTTGGTCAAAAGAGTAATAATGCCAAAATCGGATTACTACGTGGTCCACTCGGGATTGGTTTTAAGCTTGCGCCTGATGGATCGTATGATATTCAGGAAAAGACTAACCAATATTGCTTTTCCAACGAAAAGTAATGATGCTACCACAACGGATTATGTTATTAAAGAATAAACAAATGGCAGAACTATTAAATAAATACGTTATAGCGTATTTCGAAACAGAATTCGCCAAACTGGGTTGGAAGGTAGACAAAAACGCTCATAAATTTATCATGCTTTCACGTGAAAGTTTTGGTATTCATGGTCATAAATGAAAAACCTCTCCTGACGACAATGAAGAAGATAATGTTTTTTACTCAATAAGCCTAATTCAATTGCATAAGTATTTAAATGAAACAAGTTTAAAGTACATTCTGTATTTATTTTAATAGCAATCTTAAGCAATATACATATTTTGACAAGCTAGAAATTATTAAACAATAAAATCATTTAAACAATATCTGAGTCATCAATCCATGAGTTAAATTGATCTGAAAATCCTAACCATTTTACAAATAATTGATTAACATTATTCTTCTTGCGGCCACGAAGTACTTTTTCCACTAAATAAACATTCGAACTATTTGTTTTATGCAGTTCAGCTTCATAAAAATATCTTTTTATAGGTTGACCTCGCTTATACGAACCACATCACCCAAACGAAATTTAAATTTTTTGGGTGCTACTTTTATTCAACTATATGCAGTAATGTGAGTGGTTGGTTAATTGGTTTCATCCCAATAGTACGATGCTTCTTGTTGTTATAGGTTTTCGTTATCGATCGCAAACGTTGTATCCATTTGCAGGAACCTCTTGCTGAAAACTCCTTATACAGATAATTTTTGAACATGCGTATGACTCGTTCAACTATCGCCGCTTTTTTGGTGCTGTACGTCGAATAATGATTAATATTGTATTCCTTAACAAGATTTTGGAATTTGTTATTAAAAAAAATCTTTACCCTGGTCGCGTTGCAGATTTATTGGCTTATATACGGATTCTTCAGTCATGTCTTTCATTGCTTTAGTGACTTCAATCCCAGTCTTGCTTCTAATTGCCCTAGTATAGACATATTTGGAGTAGCAATTGATGCACACTAGGATATAACGATAACCATCGTTTTCATTTGCATATTGTTGCATTTCGGCCAAATCTATTTGGCATAAGTCTTCATACCCTTTAATCATAGTGTATCTTCTGGGAAAATTTTTTCGCGCAGAGCTATGGATTTCATTTACAATTTTTATTTTTTCAGTGCTAGGATTCATAGTTACAATTCACGTCTCTTGAGATTCTGATCAATTTAGGTGGATACTTTTCTTAATAAATTATACCTTCTTCACGAAGTTTAATGGTAATACAACTTTTGCATGCGTTTTTTTTTTCTTGCAATCCCACTTACCAATCGATTCCCTGTAATTAACGGTTTTATAATCTGTAAATATTTTTTCCACCTGGTTTCCTGTAATCCCCGCTTCTCGTCATAACCCTTGTATGCTACATTTGTCAAGTGTAACATCCTTTTATGGGTTTCTAACAGTTCTGGAGTCACCTTATCTATATGTTCTAATACCGGCGGATTTTTTAAGAATATCAATTCGTAAAGCCCCGGATTCCCCTTAAATGTTGCAATATTCTTAGCTTGGTGCCATAGCGCCACTTTACCAGGCGGAAAACGTATTTCCAAATTACCCATATACTTTTTATTTTTTAGTTTTGTATCATAACGTACCCCATAAACTGTACCAAATAGTGATGGTTTTGTCCTTAATCCGTCCAATTGTGCATGCATTATAAAATCTGGAGATGAGCGATCCTTTAGGGTATTAGTTGACATAGTAGATTTGTTAGAGAGAGAAAGCTTTGCATAGATTCCACCAAACGTCTCATTCTTTGAGGTACTCAACGATGCCTCATCAGGATATTTGTATCGTCTTTCGACTGGCGTTGATGTTTCCAGCGGAAACTCGTCTCTAATGCGTATGCTTGTCGCATTTAATGGTTCTTCAGATGTTTTGACACTTTTAGATTGTGTTTGTATTTGCTTGCGAGATTTTTGTGTCACTACTTTGGATATAGAAGTCAAAGGCTTAGCAATTGGCTCATAAAATTTTTCCAATTCAAATTTATCTTGTGATTGAGCAGCTCTAATTTGTTTAAACTTTTTTCGAACGACATCTGTAACCCCGATCAATTGACGTTTTAGATCAATATCATCATTCATCATGAAGGTGATGTTACTAGAGTATCAGGCAACTATGAAATGAGCATTCACTGATCTTACTCTGTGTATATATAGTTATCGAAACCATTGCGGTATCTCCCCGAATTTAAATCACTGTCTTTATCAATAACTAGAAAGCCATACTTGTCATTCCAATATTTAGCACACATCTCTTGAAATTGTGTGAAAGTTCCATCTGGTGATACATGATCAGAAAAAACATGGCGTAAGTTTTGAACATTATAATTAAATTAGCGTTGTCATTTCTTGGGGACTCGGGAATAGGTTTGCGCTAGGTAAAAACTATCCACGTTTTTATGTCGCCCCATACTGAAATATGATCGTATAACATCCTGTTTTTCACACATTACGTCATCAAATATAAATATGGAGTTTGGCTTGGCATCGGATGTTTCCACGATATCTGTTGTATCGCCAAAAGTGTAATAACCAAGCCCTTTGATTGGAGTGAATTTTTTTTTGAGATATTCATATTTGGGTTAATATAGCGACTTTGAATATACGTAAAAATTTTCAAAGCGCAATCTTAAAGGAATTCACATTCTTCCCTATATGTCCAGACTCATTCTTTGCATCAAGATTATCTATTTCTAGTTTACACCTAAGCTTTACAATACGCATTGTAGCCAAAAAATAATATATTTTATACTGAACACTAGGCTTTACTATTTTTTTTTCAAATGCTTTACTTACTTTTATTCAAATGCCGTGCGTCAAACCAAGTGGACGCTCTCGACATTCAGTTAAGACTGGGTGTGGTATAGCGAATTCATTAATTAACAAACTTCCGTTTGAGTTACATCTTCCTGGATACCAATATTGTGGGCCCGGCACTAAACTTGCAAAGCGAGAGGTGATTTAGGAATTAATCGATTAGATGCAGCTTGTAAAAAACACGATATAGTGTACTCAAAAAACCAAAATAACGTAAGTTCACGTCATCAAGCCGATCACGAGCTTGAACAACGTACTTGGGAAAGAGTAAAATCAAAGGACGCCAGTGCAAGTGAAAAAACTTCTGCTTGGTTGGTAACAAATATTATGAAGGCGAAACAACGTTTTGGTATGGGTGTTTTCAATGCACACCTAAAATGAAAAAGTGTTCCAAAAGAAAACGAGGTCACGGTAATAGATCTGTCAAAGGGAATCGTATACATAAGCATAAAAGAATATTCAAGTTTGCTTCTGGATCGGCGTTGCGACAACCCATTCGAGCCGAAATGGCTAAAGCTGGTGGTAGGTAATTCGCAGAAAAAGACATATTTAACGCATCTAGAATAACTGTGTCTGCGGCACGGCAATTATTAAAGCCCTCGGTGATAAACGGAAGATAAGCTCACCTAGAATTATACCTGTTCCTAAGGTTGGTGGGTTATTACCCTTAGCACCAATATTTGCCAGACTATCGGCATTAGGGTCCTTAGCCGGCGGTGTGGCTGGAGAAGTGCGCGCAGTAAAAACAGCTAAAAATGTAACAACCCAAAAAACAGGTGGTGAGTTACGACTAAACTCGAAAGAAGCTGGGATGTATTTAAAACCATATAGAACAGGTTTAGGACTTTTTATGAACCACCCAAAAAATTAATAAAATACCTTCCTCGAAGGCCACTATCGAATATTGATCTAGAAAGGTATGTATTACACTTGCAAGTGCCATATTTGAAAGGGGTATATATGAGAGATTCACTTCCCCGACGTGGTCCTAGACGCCACGAATCTGCTATTTTTAATTTGGAGAGTATAAGAGGATTTGGAACGCACTGGGTGGCGTATAGAAAGAATGGTTCAGAAGTTACATATTACGACAGCTTCGGTGAGTTACCACCACCAACTGAATTGGTTTGGTATCTGCGAATGGGTCGGCAAGCAAAGGAAATTTACATACGAACGGCAGCAGAAATTTGGAACAGTCTTGTGCGGACATTTATGCTTAAAGTTTCTTTCTCAGTCGTAAAAAACAATACGTCGTTATAGATAGTTATAAAAATATGGTGTCATCGTTGAAAGGCTATCATCGTTTCGGTAGTTTATTAAAAATTACTTCTAATGAGTTAGAGAACATGCCCAAAGAGATAATGATTGCTTGTTGCCCAAATGAAATAGCACTTGTGTGGGATAAATTGCCAGAACAAATGAAATGCGACATCGATGTATTAAATATCAGTATTGTACGGACCATCATAATAGCAATAATTTAGATCGAGACGAAGGCGATGGACCAGTACCTTGGAGACTGTTTTGCTGCTACTGTAAAATTAGTAATGTAAATATTACAGAAAAAAATTGGTTTAAAAATTCAAAAGCAAGGAAACGACGGAACAGCTTTAGCCCTCTAAACTGTTGTCGACAACAATAAAAGATAAAAACAATTGATTATTTTATCAGTAATGTCGTACACATTCACTCTAACAGGACGCTCAAGCGTGTTAAGTACAGACTTTTCTCCACCATTGGAGCTGAGTACAGTAAATAAATATGGACACGCTCTTGTTTTTACTTGGATTTTACATGTATAATTAATTCTATTTTCAATATCGATGAAAGCAACAGTTCGTTTTTATACAAGAAAACAACTGTTCAATCTTCAACATCTATAAAGTTAAAGATTCCACCTGGCGTATATGAAGTGTTGGAGATTGAAAAAGTAATGAAAACTGCTTTACAAGAATCCACAAAAGATAATGATGAAAAAATATATTCACTAACACCCAATAACAACACACTAAAATGTGAAATAAAAACAAACAACAGTATAGATTTTACAGGAGAAAACTGTATTAGTAAGATGTTGCGATTTGATCAAATATTTTTTACCAATCAACAAAAAACATGAATCAAGTTTTCAAGTAGATATTATGAACGTACGTATAATACGTGTTGATTGTAATATTATCTCTGGAGCATACCTTAACTCACAAGAATGTCATATTTTATTCGAATTCGATATTGATGTTGAACCTGGTTATAATATAACGAAAGAACCTGCAAACCTTATTTATTTGACGTTAAAGCCTGAATGACGTCAGTTCATAGACAACATCACTCTACGCATCTTGGACGATAACGGTGATCTTATCGATTTTCACGACGAGAAGATTCCTATAAAACTGGAGCTAAAGAAGCTGACATAAGAATGGGGTTTCGTTAGAATAGTCAACCATACATGTTTTCTTCAATATGCCAAACAATGGCAAAGCTTAATAAAAAGAAACAAAATGCTAAAGCGGAGTTCATTCAAGATCCAGACGTTAGATCGGAAGGACATCACCGTCTCTCTGCAAAAGATCTTAGATTTCTTAAGTCAATTGGTTTGACAGTATGAAGTCAGCGAAAATGATGACAACTAGGAACAAAATTGAATTTTTTGCTGAACCTATTTTCGATAACTCCATCATAAGTCTGTAAGAACACACATATAAACCCTAAGGATCGCCTAAATTCCAAAATTCTGATGAAATTCGTATTCCAGTTTACTTTCAAGGCATAATTTTGGATATATCGGAACGTTACATCTGTATCGAGATAATAGTAGGAGAGCTAGCAGACATAAAAGTGAACGATAATTTTCAAAATTTTCAAATACCTGGTTCTATACTTATGACATTTACAAAAAAAAATCAGACAGTCTGCTAATCGACATTTATCCAAAAAAAAGATCTACACGCTTAAGTCACATACCTACTAAAGACTTAGTTTTTACTTACGCAGACGATTTTTTTTTGACAGTTTTTTTATTGGCAGACATCTTTCAATATACTGAAATTTAAAATTTTCTGAACGAAGATCTTAAAACTTAACATTATATGACAAACAACAAATAAAAAAACTTAAATGTTTTGTGTAAATATATAATTTTTATATAATAATAGAATTTAACAATAATACTAAATAACAAAAAAAAAATAAAGTTGAAATAAATTCAAAGTGAAAATATTGATTGTTATACATTAATAAATATTTTATGTATTACATAATACAAAATATTTATTTAAAAATTCAAAAAACATCATCACTTAAAACATTTTAGTTAACATCATATAACAAATAAAAAAGTAATATTAAAGTGTTTTGTGAAAATATATAATTCTTATATAATAAAATAATTTACAAATTATACCAAATAACCTTTGGTCGTCCATATATTTTGCACACATATTTTTTTAATGCAACAATTATATGTTCTGGAATCTTCTTATCTTGCCCTAATGATCCAAATGCAATTTGGGTGACCTCACAATTAAATAAGAGTCTAAAGGGCTTATTTTTCCCTTTACCATAGAAGGCAGCGGTGTAATCACTGTACAGGCATGAAAAGCAGGCAATGCTTTACATAAATTATATCCCAATACAGTACACAGCTTACTTAAGTGTATGTACCTCAAAGTATTATTAGAAATGAGGCCCGTTTCCATGCAAATATTCTTACTTCCGTCTATTTTGTTTATGTTTCCTAACAAAATTATAGGAATATCTGTATCTGATGTTTTTATGATCATGTTTTTACTTTCAGATTTGGAGACATGAAAAACTATTCTAGAATCGGCTTCCTCGTGTTCACAGTAAAATTCTTCTGCAATTGGGCGTGCAGTCCATGGAGGCAAGGGAAGCAGTGCTTTCCCAAAAAAAATTACAAAACATCTTCTAAAATGTAATTTTTGAAATAGGAAACCATTAATTTAGTTTATATTAAAAAAGCTAAAATATTATTTTAATTATCAAGCCCATAATAAATGCGGCCTTGACTCCGACCGAGCCACAATAGAAAATGGAATAGAACCTATACGGGCCGCTAGCTTCTCTGCAGCCAAGTGCTGTATGCTTGATTTTCTGTGAATTCAGCCAGAGGTTATTGAACTTTCCACCGGCTGTTTGCAATTTCTGCATTTCAATCGCGTGCTTTAAGTGGGGGCGGAAGCTATCGTTGGAGTAGGTTCTTTGTTTGAACGACTATCCGTGTGTTGTGTAATACGTACGTCGCGTCGTGCATGGTGCGATATGGAAGACAATAATACGGACTTGGATATGCAAATACCGTCAACTTCGGCTATCGGTAATAACGTTGAAAATATTGGAGAATTTAGTAAAAAGAGTGTGTGTGAATATATGGTGTGTGTCTTAATAATAAAGGGATTTTCAACATTAAGCTTCGCTGATAAGCTTCAAATAATTTACAAAGGAAGGGCAAAACCGCCTATGAAAAATTTAACCACAAAAATGAAAAACTGTATTAGACATTTTTATCCGGAAAAACAATACGAACAATTTAAATGGCTAACAGGGTGTGAAAATATAAGTAAATTATTTTGTTGGCCATGTTTACTTTTTGAAAATGAAAAAGGTCTCTGGAATAAGACTGTTTTTTCCGATTTAAACAATTTCCATAAAGCTGTAAAAAGACACATTATGTCCAAAGCGCATTTGCAGGCCGTCATAAAAGAAAAAGTCTTCGGCAAAACCAGAATTGAACAAGCCCTTAATAAACACTTGGAAATTAGTCACACAAATAGGCAAGTATTAAGAAGACTTATTGATGTTGTTTGTTTTCTCGGACAGCACGAATTGGGATTTAGAGGTCATGACGAAACAAGGGTTTCTTCAAATAGAGGAAAGTTTCAAGATTTACTTAGTTTAACGGCTAAATATGATGATTGCTTAAAAAATCATTTAGAGCAGTCTAGCATTTTTCGCGGAACGTCGAATCGAATCCAGAATTATTTAATTTCCGCTGTTACAACCATTATTCTAAAAAGAATTAAGCAGGACATTGGCGAGGCGCGGTTTATTGCTATTGTTCTGGACGAAACAACTGATATCACTAATTTTAGCCAATTATTTATAGTAATACGCTACGTTAAAACAGACGGAAGTATTCAAGAGCGATTTTTAGGTTTTAAAAATGTGTCCGAAAATCGTACAGCAGATGCATTATACACCGTAGTTTATAACGTTACTAAAGAAATTAATGGAGAGAAAAAATTAGTTGCTCAAAGCTATGATGGAGCTGCAGTGATGGCAGAACAATTAGAGGGTCTGCAAGCTAAAGTTCGAGAAACTTTCCCAAGTGCTGTGTTTGTCAATTGTTTTGCTCATAAATTAAATTCAGTTTTATCCCAGTCCATCAATCACATTAAAGAGTGTAAAGTATTTTTCGTTACTTTAAGTGGCATGGCTGCTTTTTTTTCCAAGTCAACAAAACGTATAAAAGCTTTGGACTCCATTGTCCACAAACGATTGCCCAAAGTAGCTCCTACTAGGTGGAACTATAATGGAAGACTTGTGTGTGTGACTGAAAATCGTGAATCACTGATTGAACTATTTGAAAATATAATAGAAAATAATGAAACGTGGGACTCAGAAGCAATAAATAGTTCGAGGGGGTTTTTGGACTGTTTGAAACGAGAGTTCAATTTTAATTATTTGTTGAACATATTTTCAGAAATATTTCCATTCTCGGACAATGTTTTTAATATATTACAAACTAAAATAAATGATATTGCTTTTTTACCTAAAAAAAGTGGATGATTTTAAGTCCATGTTAAGCCAAAAAAGAGATAACTTTGACTATTTTGGGAGAAAACAATGACGTTAAATGTAGAGCCACAAGCCAAGCGGCAAGGTGGGAGATGTTCAAACATCATACAGACCCCTCTTTTATGAAATAATCGATTTAATTCAGCAACAAATAAACTATAGATTTAACGGTTTAAATGATTTTAAATTCCTCGAGCTCTGCAATTTTGATGCATTTAAAGGAAAACTTTTCCAGAAGATGCGTTTAAATCTCTTCTTCATTATGGCCAGTTCTTCGACCGAGTGTTACTGCGATCTGAACTAAAAGTGATTTACGAAACTGATGACATTAGTGCAAAAAATAACGCTAAGGAACTAATGCAATTTTTAAAAGACAAGACACTGAAAATAAACTTCTCCAAAATATGTTGGAGCATCGACGTTTTTATGATGACGTCCTTTACGAATTTGCAAAAAAATGAGCGAATGAAAATCGAATTACATTACAAATAGGTAAGTTTCTAAAAATTGCTTCCCTTTCTTAAAATTTCACCGCATGTCCCTGTTTTTGAGGTTTTTCAAACCTTTTGGGATTTCAAGCACACTCCTCGATAAATTTATTACGAGCAATTTCTCCCATTTGAAAAATATTAAGCAAAAACTCTTCAGTTTTTGGGGACGCCGCTTTTCCAGTAGAAATATTAAATAGACTGCCTTTTGATATATCTCCAAATGGATTCATAAAATTATTTATCATTATTTTTAACGTATTTAAAGCAATATTGTCTTTTCGCTTTCTATGTTCTTGAAGTTCCTGGAACACGTCTTCCTTGGTACTACAACCAACATCCTCAAAAGTTTTTGAGACAATGGATTTCCTCAGTGAATGACTTTGTGCCCAACGTTGCCTTGCATCTATAGAATTGGTTATAGATGTTATGCCAGATGTTCGAGCCGCATCCGCAGTTATTGTCTGTTCTAGTGTTAGATCAACCGGTGATCTAGAAAATGCTTCATTATTCATGCTTTTTATTGAGAAGCAACCTTTAATAAAACTACTTTTCTGTTTCCATTTTTAATAGATTATCCTGAAATTTTATTATCCATCGAGCGTAATAATAATAGGTTGATTAAAAATAAAGAACATTGTTGAAATTTTATATAGGATAAAAGTATACATCTCAAAATCTGAAGTCCTGATACTTCTTGAAAATTCAGAATAGGTCTGTGTTAAATTTAAATACATATACCAATATTGAACAGTCTTTCCCAGATCACCTTTAAGTGTATTTTGGCAATATGTGTCATATTCTTTGAGAAGTTTTTGAAGCTCAGGCGACAGGTTCTGATTATGTTTTAGTTTATCTTGAACGACACTTAATTCTTCTAATAGATAATCGAACATGAGTTCATAATCGGGATAAGTTTTTGTAAAAATTTTGAAAGTGAAGAATATGAAGAGCAGTCGAGAATAGTGGATGAAGCCTCTTGCATCTATTATAATGCGTTCCCGTTATGAATCCTTTTACTGAACCTGCAGCAGAAGTCTAGCCTCAACCAACACATCAACATATCCAGACTCGTCGATAAATTTTCCAATGGCTTAGAAGTACGTTATTTGAATATGAAAGGCACCCAATTGTATAAAAATGTTGTCATAGCTGGGATCTTCCGTACTTTGTACCTGATATGCTATTTTTGCTATGGCTAAGTCATATGTAACTGTAATAATATCCTGTTTTGTTTCTTGGCGAATTTTGTTTGCTATTTTTAATGTTTCTGCTACAACAGCAGCAGAAGTTCGAGACATGTTAATTTATGGTAAGTAATATATTTTTTGAATCGGTAAAATATCACTGTATATTTGCGAATTCCAGACTACCCACATAGAGAGATCTGATTTTAAAATGGCATGAGATATTGTAGAAATATTGTCATATGTTCTATAGATGGATAAGTTCTTGGGCTGTAAAGATCTTCTCGGGTCATTGAAGTCCATAATAGTATCTGTCATTTTAGGCTTCTTACGATAAAGTTCAATGTCTTTTGCAAGGGATTTCTTTTTTTGCAAAAACGCAATAGATTTAGTGTCAATTGTAATATCTTTGTTTTCGGTAATATCGTTAAATGCCCCTACATAAATATCTTTTATTTGCTCAAAATACATTACTTTTTTGTTTTGTATAATTTCGCGTAAAATATATTCTTTAAGATACTCAAAGGCATCTCTGTGAGCATTTCTATTGTGTAGCCAAATAGATGTCTTTTCTTGTTTGTTTCTCGTCAGCGTTTTTTTTAGCTCTGTTGCTATACAAAATACGACAAATTTGGTGATATTTTACTTCCTTTGCAATAAAGTCTATACTCTCAATTTTAGTTCGCATTTTTTGGTCTTTTAAAATATTAACTGAAGAAATGATACTTTCTTGAATATTTTGTGTAGCTACTTGTACAAGACCGTACCGTTTCTTATTGTAATAACAAAAACGTTTGTTACAAAAAATACAAATACATTTAAAAACACCAGTGCTCTTACTTTTAAGGGGAATGCGTACACCTTGTCGAGTTTGTCTTGTTTTACTTTCTTGTGTCACTTTTGACATATTTTGAAGAGAATCATCTTCTTCTTGAAGAGGTGTGTTTGAAAATTCTGAGATATTTTTGTATTTTTCAATGTCACTCTTTTGGACAGCCGTGTAAATTTTGTAACAAGAAGAGTGATATCCATGTACTTGGTCTGGAACATCTGGTACATGGAAAGATGCATGTTTAAGCGATAATATTTTACGTACGCATGATAGGAGTCTGCATTTATCAAGCGTTTCTTGCGTAAATAGTTTAGATGTTTGTTTATAACTTTTTGATATTTTTTCGTTAATATGAATAAAGCAGCATATCTGGGACTGATATAATTCAGCATTATGGTCTAAGGCCAAGGAAATATTCAGGTCAGAACCAGTAGTATCCGCATTTTTCTCAAAAAGTTGGTTTTGGCTTTTAATACTAGTTTCATCAGGTTTACTTTCCACATCGGAAGAAATAGCTGAAAGTCCAGGTTTTGAATTATTCTACGGTACAAAAGAATGATACATATAAGTAACATACTTATCTATCATATATTAAATGTACCCATCAAAAAATAATTTTAATATTTGGCAATGAACTAAGACTTTCTTTCTTTTAGTAAATTAAAATAAAAAGCTTTCAAAATCACGTAATCTTAATATAAATTATTTATTATTATAAGGCACTTAAGTTCTGTATGTATGGAAGAAAAAATAAGAAACACTATTACTAATTTCTCAAAAAAAGGAATTGTTCATCAAAGTTAATGCTTAAAGAAAATATAGTTCTAACAGTATTAAATTTAGGTTAGTGTCAAAAATACTAAAAAGGAAATTTCAGAAACTAAAACTTTTTAAAAATAGGTATTATTTTTGAGTAGGTAATTTTAAAGGTCACAAAATCGTATATAAAATTTAAGTAAGGTTCCTTCATATCAGTTATATAAAGATATATTTAAAACGTATCACTTAAAAAAAATGTTTTTCGACGATTCAGTCTTAATATCTCTTAATAAAACAAAAAAAAAATTTACTTAAAATTTATAGTGGCCGTAAACTGACCTCATAAAAATATTATTTTTCAAAATTTTTAGATTTTGGAAACAATTTTTTCGTATTTCTTTAACACCCTGTAATGTAACAATGAGCTAAAGTTTATTGAGGTCCAAAGTTTTCTAAAAAATTGGTATAGAAAAGTTTCCTATTTGTTGTACACTTCTTTGAACACACATACGCTGTTCTAAATAAGGATGAGTTGTACTCGAAAAATTATTTTTATTTGTGCAGAACACAGCCGGTCCATGATGGATTTCCCCACCAGGGATGCCATGTTCTACTATGGGAGGGGTTTGTATTGAAAAATTATTTTTATTTTCGAATTTGTTCGATTTTACTCGAAAGTTGGGCGGAGCCACAGCCTTCTTTTCTCTGTGTTCCCCTGCGGGGACGCTGTGCTCCATTTCTTCTCTTGAGAATAATGAGTACCTACTACTCGTTCTTTGTCCTGTAGCTAATGTCTTTTTGTTAATTGTTCTGTCGCCGCCTTCGCATATAGAAAGGAGGTCGACTTCTGATTTCCCACCCTGACTCTGTCGAGTCGGTGAGAAATCCAATTCAAACAATGTCAGTGGTTTTTTTGTTTTTTGAGGCTTTTTTAATCTCTAACGAACTATCGTTGAAGAGAGTTTGCAAAGAATCGCGCGAGCGGTTGTTATCAAGCAACATAGTATCATCTTGTTCCTTTCCTTGATAATATTTGTGTTTAGTGAAAGATGAATTATTATGGTGACATTCTCGTCCTCGGGGCACCTCCATGGAGAGTTCCTCCATGTAGGATGTTCCGGAAAAGGTGTCAAATAAATATGTCTTAAATGATTTGTCGTGTTGGTTATAATAAGTAGGGTCATTTAAAGGCAAGCTTGGCAAGCTTGCCGGGCACCCACCACTCACCCGGGGAATTTTTGGATGATCGTTCCCCTCGCCAGGAGTGAGAATGAGCGAATGCTCAATAAGGGGGACGGTGTTGCTGGGCGAATGGATGGCTGATCTACCTTTCTTGGGAACTACCCCAGACGTTGAAGTAGCCATTGGTAGTCAGTTTATAAAAATCAGTTGTGAAGAATACAAAGTTCGGACGTTCCGAACAAAACAAATGAGGGAGCAACGGGCGTCAGTCGGGGGAAAGTCACTTATAACTAAAGTAACGTCACCCGAGTGGAGTCCTATCCCTAAGTCTAAATCTAAGTTTAATTACAAAAAATCGTATGGATTTTATTTACTTAAATAAACCTGTCAATATGGCCGTAGCCGTGTGTAGGCTTTTCCAAGTCCTTACACCACTAAATATTTCACCTTTCGAACTCAAGTCGAAACGTTTAAGAAAGCACTACGCACTGTCACTATAAGTGTCTCTGTAGATACTTTGATGTTTTTAGTTTATAGTTTATTATTTAAGTTTGTTCAATGTTGAGATTTTTTCAAAGTTCGCTCAACAGTATTTGTCCATACAAATAGTAATTGACCACAATTACTAACACTGTCTTTTTGCTCACTTATAAAAATCAATAAAGTCAGAATAGAAACAACAAATCTCTCGTATTTGTTATTGTTTATAAGAACACTGTGACTGCTCAGTAAAATCTTTTTATGTTACAACTTTAGTATCAAATACAATATTACTTAACCTAGTCGAACTAACTAAGCGAATATCTTTTGTTATTTAATTAAGAAAAAATTAAAACTTTATTTATTTATGATAATAAAATTAAAAAAAAAAAATCACTATTTGCAATTGTCAAAGCCGGTAAATTAAAAATGATACTGTAAAATTTAAATCTTAAAATTTGGAAAAACTCAAAAAGATATTCTTTTCAAGCCTGCCTTTTTCCCTAATCTAATAGTCCACTCGGGTCACGCCGCTTGGGATATTAGACGCGGAAATGTTGTAATATTTAATTATATAAAAATAAAAATTAAAATTAATATTTTGTTAAAGTTTATGATATCTGTAAATGATCTATTTATATATACACAGTCAAAATTATGTAAATTAATCAAATCAAATCAAAATAAGAGAGGCACGGTTTTTTCTAATTGTTCCTTATAATAAACAATCCTCTACACTTAAGAGAGATTGAGAACTTCAGGAACTGACGTGCTGTTTCTCTGGAGGGATTCTTTAAGTTTAGTTAAGAACGGATTCACCAAGCGTACTTAATGCTAGGATCCTATCTTACCTATTACAAGATCAAGTAGTTAATATTTACACTTTGTTTAAACAATTAAGTCAATGGTAAAATCAGAAAATGTCACATTCGGTTTTGTCACAATTAATATATGTTACAAAAATATGATTCGCCCAATTAAGGGTAGATCACAAAAATACAAAATCAAATAATACAAATGTTACCAGATAATCAAAAGTTATTAAGCAGTCAAAAATCGGTAATTAAAAATTTATAAGTTAAGAAATATTATGTGAGCAATTCGTTAAAGATTAGAGTGTAATGAGCTAATTTCAAATTTTCCCAAACTAAGCAAAAAGGTAAGCAGGTTTACGTTGAAAAAAATGAGTGATAAATTATGCCAAAAGATACAGAGTTTTAACTTTACACTTGAACACTAGTTAGCTAAGGTTCGAGCAAAGAAAGGAAACTTGATCTGGAGAACTGAGCTTGGAGAACGCTTAGAGGAGAATGAGACCCAGAGTAAACAACGTTACCTATTTCTTCCTCGCGCAATTTATAACAGCCAGTATTTCTCTTCCAGATACCTCCTGCTAGGCCATAAATCAAGAGAACCAGATTTAAGACCCGAGGACGATCTTCACAATCAGAGCCCTACTAAGAACCTTAGTGCAATGGAACTTTTCGAGACTAAGATCCGGCGCAATCCAACGATGGGAACAAAGTGCAAGGTTCCTCTAGTTGTCTTCGGCTGTATCACTCAGAATGACAAAAAGAAACGCACTAATAACACTGCTTCCGACGCTTAGGTGGGTATATGAAAAATAGCTATCACTCACGAAATTTACACGTGTTACTGGTCGTAAGAGATGATCGAAAAGCTGATGAAACAAAAATCTGTCCATATTTATATTGATCGAAGTTTGACGTCACGGCGACACCCTTTTGCACGCTCTGGACCAATCCTGTGGATTGTGGGCGGAGTCCCGTGAACGAAACTGGTGTATTTTCTGTTCACTTTCGAACAAGATTTTCTACTGAAAACATCTCCCGGGAAACTTTGAAGTCCCGTGGGATCCGAATTTTTGAGAATTTTCTTGGTTTGGGATTTTTCCCTAAAATAGTATTCCTTTATACGTATTCTGGCCAAGTTTCAGATTTTTATTATAACTTTTTTCTTTTTGAAAATAAAAAATTCGTATAACCATAAGATTTTGTTAAACGATAGTTCTTTACGTAATAATTAATCCTGTGAAAAATCAGATTTTTTCTATTAGTCGTTTTCTAGATATTGGACATTTTCACCAGGTCCTGGTGCATAACTTCCAACGTCGATTTCATGGTTTTCTGGTAGTTTTTTCTTAAAGTGTTTTATTATATAAAACTCTTCTTTTTGTAAGGGCTTTCATCCTATGAAGGTCCCAAGTTGATACCTTTATTTTGGTTTTTTGTTTACTCAAAATTTTGTCCAAAGTCCAAAAAAGTGAAAAATTTTGCTCGCAGAAATTTTCCTATTTTCTTGAAAATTTGATATGTTGTAGTTTAATTCATTTGAAAACTTTTTCGTCTAGTGACTTTTTGACGTCCGACGTCGCGTTTAGGCGCTACGGACGTGGCGTCCTTTTCCAGGCGTGGCATCTGCGACGCCTATCTTCTTTTGTTCATAGTCTTGTTAATTCTTGATATATCTTCTTCAAATTTTGATACAAGGTGGCCCTAAGGGGTCTCTTTCGATTAGTCCTTACGGCACTTGTCTATCTGGTTTAGAAAAAATTTTATTAAAGATTGAAATTGAAAAATTGAAATTTAACGAACTCGAATTTTTGAATTTTTTCCTTTAATGCTAATTTTCTCTGTTGTTTCTGAACGGATTTTAATCATTCTTTTACTGAAATGTAGGATTTGATTAGGCCTTTTTGGAGATGTAAAAAGTTTTGTGAAATAATTAGTTTTTAGATTTTGAGAAATTTTTAATGTTGAATTTTAGGTAGAAATAATAATGTTTTTGTAAAGATTTTTATATGAGCGTGAAGCGCATATACTAGAGATTGTTTGTACAAAGTTTCGTTATGAAATTTTGATTAGAACTATTTTTAATTAATTAATTTACTTATAGAATTTCTAGAATCGAACAGACCAATCCGATTGCAGCGTGGGCAAATCTTATTGGCTGGAAGACTTGAATGCTTTAATCCTATTGGATGGAATGTTTCTATCGAATTTTCTAGATTAGGTGTGGTTACGTAGATTATTCGAACTGGTTCGATGCTCTAGAAGACGAGTTCTAGGCCGATTTCCAATGTCTAATGTATGTAAATGTATATGGGATTCATTTTTCTATATTTTGGCCTAATTTTACTTGTTGATTTTATTTAATTTTGGCAAAAAATGTGATATTACGACACTCCCCCACCCAGCTGTAAATTGACTGTCCTTTCGATTGTCAATTTAAGCCTCGAAGGATTCTTGGTGGATGTCTTCTTCGGAGAGTTCTTCGGGTCGTGACATCGGTTTTCGTCCTGGAGGTTTCGCTAGTGTTAACTGCTCTGTCTCCGGGGTTTTTATTTTAGTTTGCTCAGGTTTAGTTTTAATTTTAGGTTTAATTAGAGTTTGGGAATTTGCATTTTTAGCTTGCTCATTAGTTTGAGATTGATTTAAATCAGTTTGATTATTTATATTTAAATTGCCATTATTTGAACTGGAATTTTGACCTGAAGGGTCGGAATTGTCTCCTTCAGAGTCAGAGTTGTTAGGAAATGAATAAACACTATCTTCGTCATCCGAAGATAGGTTGTCTTCATTCTCAAAGTCGACCTCATTTCCATCTGGATGCTTCCGTAAGTCGTCCAGATGTGTCACCCAGTCCCGTCCGTTGATGTTAACAACATAGGAGGTGTCTCCTAGTTGTTTAACAACAGTATGTGGTCCAGTCCAAGTCGTAGCGAATGTGCCTGGGCCGATTGTGTACTGTGTTCGGAAATTGACTTTCTGTCCGGGCGCAAAAGTGACGTGAGGGATTTCTTTGTTTTTATTGTATTTTCGCGTTTGGTAGTCTAGCTGCTTCGCATAGATCCTTTTGTTACGAGCCTTCCTTTCCGGCTTGGTCAAATTTTTCCGCCTGAGGGCCTCAGGGGTGAACCACGTACCTGGCCGAGGAAGCTCATAACCAAGGACTATGGAAGCAGGCGTTTCGCCTGTGGCTTGGTTACGACGAGATCTTAGTATTTGTAACGCTTTGGGTACTTGTGTATCCCACGCAATTTCTGGTTTATTATGTAATAATATTCTCATGACTTTTTTAAATTCTTGTACTCGACGCTCGATCGGGTTTGCTCGCTGATGATATATTGCCGAAAATTCGTGTTTAATGTTGTACCGTTCGCACATTTTTTCGACATGTTTCGAGATGAAGACCGGCCCATTATCAGATACTATGGTCTCCGGGCTTCCATATCTGGAAAAGATTTCTCCCTCCAGATATGTTACGACGTCCCTTGCCAATAGCTCTGGATATGGTTTGGCCTCCACCCATTTACTGAAAACGTCTTCTACCTTTAAGATATATTGATTTTTTCTAGGGGTTTCTGCGTAAGGACCTAATACGTCGATTGATATCATTTGAAATGGGTATTTGGCGACCTAGCATGCATCGGTGCATGGGGCGCTTTTTGTTGCGTCTTACAAATGGAACAGGGAATACAATTTTTGATGTATTGTGAAACTTCACGAGTCATTCTTTTCCAGTAGTATAGACGCTGTATTTGCCGTAACGTTTCGTCAATGCCTGGGTGTGCAGAATCAGGGTCATCGTGGAACGTGTAGATAACCTTCTGAGTCTGATTTTTCGGTACGACGAGTCTGTCACCAGAGTCGTGTTTTCGCCAGAGTAACTGGTCGTAAGTTACGTATTGTTTTAGTAACTCGCGGTCCTCGTTAGTCTCTGGGGGGTTGTTTGTCAGGTATGTCAGTTGCGCGATGCGTCTCTGACATTGGCGGTTTGTTCTTTGAGCATTGACAATGTGAGTATGTAAGTCTCGTAAGTTAATTGCATTAATTGCAAGGTCTTCAGAAACTTCTAGAGACGCATTGTCAGGGTTTTCTCCCAGGGCTTCTGGGGGGAAAAGTCTCTCGAGATTTGGTGTAAAGTTTGTCTGCTCTCCAGGGTCTCTGCTTAGGAGATCTGGAAGTTCATTCTTTGTGCCAGGGACATGCTCGATTTTGAAACTAAACTCCTGAAGAAGTAAGGCCCATCTGGTTAGTTTAGCCTTAGTGTCTTTAAATTTGTTTAGCCAAGTAAATTACGAAAATATTTTACTGCCCACATGACAGAGAGACACTTGCTCTAGAGTGGTACCCACAGTTCGAAGAATGAACGGTCGCCTCCTGTCCTCTAGGTAATTACGGAAGTATTTTACTGTTTGTGGTCTTTTGAAATTTAGTATTTGGGTTATATGTTTTTGTTGAGGGATGTTATTTTCCCCACAGATATGATGGCCAAGATAGTTTAAGTCCGTGACGGCAAGTTGACACTTGTCCGCCGAAACTTTTAAGTTGTGGATCTGCAGTCTCTCAAAAATGAGACGAAGATGGTTTAAGTGTTCCTCGATAGTGTTGCTGTAAACGATGATATCGTCCAGGTATACCTGAACGAAATCATGTAGGTAACCAACCAAGACTTCTGTTGTCATAAGTTTCTGAAAGGTGGCTGGCGCGCCTTTCAGACCAAAGGGCATGACAGTGAATTGATAGGACGCTCCGTCGGGAGTTGTGAACGCCGTCAATTCTTTAGAAAGGTCGTCCAAAGGAATTTGCCAGTAACCTGCCTTCAGGTCAAGAACTGAAAAAACCTTTGCTTGACAGAGGTCTTTGAGAGCGTCTTGGATTCTTGGAAGCCCTGAGCTCTCGTCTTGAGTCAGGTCATTCAGGTCACGGAAATCTACACAGAACCTTTCTTTTTACCCTCACGTTCGACTAGAACAGGGGGACTAGAATAAGGCGACTGTGAGGGTTCGATGACACCTGCCTCAAGCATTTCATCTACACACTCGTATAAAAGTCGTTTTTTATAAGGGTTTAATGGATAACATTTTTTATTAATTATTTTATTCGAAGTTAGCGTGATGACATGTTTCGTCGTCCGCGTTGTAGGTTGAATTAACCCCGTTTCGAAAATATCTTGAAACTCATAGACCAATTCTTTAATACCCTGCGGGTGTTGATCATTTAGTTCCGGCAATTTTATTAAATTTTTATTTAATTTTGGGGGTTGGCACCAGTACACTGTTTTCCTATTCTCGACACCAATATAAACACAATTACGTTTATAATCAAGGACGCACTCCTGATTACTTAAAAATGGGTGACCTAATAGCATATCTTCGCATAAATTCTTTATCACGAAGAATTTTGCAGTAAAAATGGCCGATTGGATTTCAAAATCGCAATGGCAAGTGCCTAGTACCTCAGCGTTCGCATTTTCGGTAGCTAGAGCTAAAAAACTTTTTTCTGATGTGTCGAGGGAATCTGGGGCTAAGTTTGCCGACAACAAATTTACTCCGGCCCCAGTGTCCAAAAGTGCCCGTACTTTTTGTCCTCCAAGAGTGACACTCAGTATCGGATTTTTCACTTTTGGGACTCTATTCCCAACGACGTGTGAAAAAGTCCTTGACTTATCACCATCATTCCCTACCTCAACCTCCCTACTACTATCCTCATTATTTTCATTATTTAAAAATTTAGGTACCGCATTTTCTTTGTAAAGTGTTATTTGGGTTGATTTTGAAGAAGTGTTTAGTGGCTGGTGTGGTGTGTGGAGAGTGTGTTGTGTGTGTGTGGTTGAGGAATGGTGAGTCACACTATCCGCGCCACGAATGACGGGTCTGTTTTTAGACTCACCACCCTCGGGTGTGTGTGTTGTGTAAGTGTGAGAGTGTGATGATTTTTCAAAAGAAGAGTGCGGGCCGACACTCAAAGTGAAAGTTGAAATAGAAAAATTGGTTAATTTATTTAATTTAGAATTTAAATTATTTTTAATTTGAGGAACACTTTTTTGTAAAGAAACGTTGTCTCCCTTCGAGATTACCTCTTGGGAAGCTCGTTCAACGTTCTTCTTTTGTTTCTTATTTTTCTTTTTATTTTTATTTTTAGTACCGTGAGGAAGGGTGATGCCCTTTAATTCCTCCACGGGTTTTTCCACTTCGGGAAAGAGAGAGTTTAAATCTTTATGGAAAAATTTGTTTTTTAAATTTGGAAAAATCTTTTGTTTATCATTATTATTATTAAGAATTAAATCTTGATAATTTTGAGAAAAAATGTCTACTTCATGATTATCCTGAGGCCGGCCCTGACTTAGTTTTCCGGACACTCAGGATTTAATTTGGTCTCTTTTTGGTTTTTTATGGAAGCCACCTGCCTTTGCAGGGACTTGACTTGTTTTTGGAGGTTTTCCTCTCTCTTACTATTATTATTATTAGTAGTAGAATTATTATTGTTATGGGAACCATTAGCATTATTATTATTATTATGGCTAGTCGGTGGCATGGCTTCGTCCTGCCTTACCACCGCTACCTTTTTAAAATTTTGTGTTTGGTGTTTTTGTTGTGTGTTTGGTTGAACCGTGTTTTTTGTGTTCTGCGTGTTTGCAGTAGTTTGAATCCTGTTTGTATTCGGAGGGTTGTACGGTCGATTTTGATTTTGAGCGTTCTGCGCAAAATGTCGATTACCGTTATTGTTATTATTATTATTCTGATTATTATTATTATTATTATTATGATTATTATTATTATTACGATTAAAATTTGGATTTTGGCCGCTGCCAAAATTCCTTTGTGGACCTTGTCCATTTGAAAAATTCCTATTTTGAAAATTAGCGGGATTTCTATTAAAATTATTATTTGGCGTAGAGTTAAAATTTACGTTTCGTTGGCCATGATTTATAGGATTCGCACCGACTCTAGGAACAGTATTTTGATTCTGGAGTCGATTTTTAAAATTGGTAGTTATTGGTTTTAAATTATTATTAATATTAGGGGGAGACGAAGTTGTTACCTTCTGCAACACAACTTTCGTCTGACCCTGTACATTGGTTTTAGTTTTTCTTTCCTCGGCAATGTCTTTCTCAAGCATTGACGTAAGATTTATTAAATCAGAGATTGGTTGAAAATATTTACCGCGTATTCGCGATCTTAGTTCCGGTAGTAGTTGCGACACAACTAAAGAAATTAAACTTTGCTCATTTCCGTCTGGCTCAAGCCGCGTAAATAGAGCGTATTTTCTGAAAATGAATTTTTCAGATGTTTCATTTAAATTTTGTTTTTCACCATATAATTTAGTTTTTAAGTCGGTTATTTTATCGAGGAAACCAAATTTAGCAATAAAACGATCGCAGAATTGTAACAAAGTTATTTTGTAATTCGCAAAAGTATTTGCCCATTTGTGGGCTTCTTCCCTCAACTGGGTTTTAATAATGTCTAATTGTTCATACGGATCATTTATGTTATGTTGTGAGCAATATTCGCTAATTTGCTTTAAAAATTCACGTGGGTCCTCGTGCTCGAGGCCGCTAAAGGTGACTCGTAATTTCTTGGTTTTTTCTACCGGTCGGTTCAGGGATGCCAGACACATTGCCATTTCCGAAAGTCTATTTGCAATTTCTAATTGCGTGTTTACAATAGCATTTTCGTTCAGTAATGTGTCGTCAGTTGGTTGTCTTGTTTGTCGGTTGCCTGCCTCTAGGCATACCGATGGTAGTTGCTCGATAAGCTTGTGGGATCGTTGCGAGGATTGTTTTGCCCCCTGATGGACAAAGATTGGTTCTTTGAAGAAATATTCTTGTTTTTTGGTTGCCTCTTTTGTGAGGACTTCAGACAGGTTTGGTAGAATATTCTCCAGTGAACTATCTTCTCCATTCTCCCCACCAGGGATGCCATGTTCTAAATAAGGATGAGTTGTACTCGAAAAATTATTTTTATTTGTGCAGAACACAGCCGGTCCATGATGGATTTCCCCACCAGGGATGCCATGTTCTACTATGGGAGGGGTTTGTATTGAAAAATTATTTTTATTTTCGAATTTGTTCGATTTTACTCGAAAGTTGGGCGGAGCCACAGCCTTCTTTTCTCTGTGTTCCCCTGCGGGGACGCTGTGCTCCATTTCTTCTCTTGAGAATAATGAGTACCTACTACTCGTTCTTTGTCCTGTAGCTAATGTCTTTTTGTTAATTGTTCTGTCGCCGCCTTCGCATATAGAAAGGAGGTCGACTTCTGATTTCCCACCCTGACTCTGTCGAGTCGGTGAGAAATCCAATTCAAACAATGTCAGTGGTTTTTTTGTTTTTTGAGGCTTTTTTAATCTCTAACGAACTATCGTTGAAGAGAGTTTGCAAAGAATCGCGCGAGCGGTTGTTATCAAGCAACATAGTATCATCTTGTTCCTTTCCTTGATAATATTTGTGTTTAGTGAAAGATGAATTATTATGGTGACATTCTCTTCCTCGGGGCACCTCCATGGAGAGTTCCTCCATGTAGGATGTTCCGGAAAAGGTGTCAAATAAATATGTCTTAAATGATTTGTCGTGTTGGTTATAATAAGTAGGGTCATTTAAAGGCAAGCTTGGCAAGCTTGCCGGGCACCCACCACTCACCCGGGGAATTTTTGGATGATCGTTCCCCTCGCCAGGAGTGAGAATGAGCGAATGCTCAATAAGGGGGACGGTGTTGCTGGGCGAATGGATGGCTGATCTACCTTTCTTGGGAACTACCCCAGACGTTGAAGTAGCCATTGGTAGTCAGTTTATAAAAATCAGTTGTGAAGAATACAAAGTTCGGACGTTCCGAACAAAACAAATGAGGGAGCAACGGGCGTCAGTCGGGGGAAAAGTCACTTATAACTAAAGTAACGTCACCCGAGTGGAGTCCTATCCCTAAGTCTAAATCTAAGTTTAATTACAAAAAATCGTATGGATTTTATTTACTTAAATAAACCTGTCAATATGGCCGTAGCCGTGTGTAGGCTTTTCCAAGTCCTTACACCACTAAATATTTCACCTTTCGAACTCAAGTCGAAACGTTTAAGAAAGCACTACGCACTGTCACTATAAGTGTCTCTGTAGATACTTTGATGTTTTTAGTTTATAGTTTATTATTTAAGTTTGTTCAATGTTGAGATTTTTTCAAAGTTCGCTCAACAGTATTTGTCCATACAAATAGTAATTGACCACAATTACTAACACTGTCTTTTTGCTCACTTATAAAAATCAATAAAGTCAAAATAGATAACAACAAATCTCTCGTATTTGTTATTGTTTATAAGAACACTGTGACTGCTCAGTAAAATCTTTTTATGTTACAACTTTAGTATCAAATACAATATTACTTAACCTAGTCGAACTAACTAAGCGAATATCTTTTGTTATTTAATTAAAAAATTAAAACTTTATTTATTTATTATAATAAAATAAAAAAAAAAAAAAAAAAAAAAAAAAATCACTATTTGCAATTGTCAAAGCCGGTAAATTAAAAATGATATTTTAAAATTTAAATCTTAAAATTTGGAAAAACTCAAAAAGATATTCTTTTCAAGCCTGCCTTTTTCCCTAATCTAATAGTCCACTCGGGTCACGCCGCTTGGGATATTAGACGCGAAAATGTTGTAATATTTAATTATATAAAAATAAAAATTAAAATTAATATTTTGTTAAAGTTTATGATATCTGTAAATGATTATTTATATATACACAGTCAAAATTATATATATCAAATCAAATCAAAATAAGAGAGGCACGGTTTTTTCTAATTGTTCCTTATAATAAACAATCCTCTACACTTAAGAGAGATTGAGAACTTCAGGAACTGACGTGCTGTTTCTCTGGAGGGATTCTTTAAGTTTAGTTAAGAACGGATTCACCAAGCGTACTTAATGCTAGGATCCTATCTTACCTATTACAAGATCAAGTAGTTAATATTTACAATTTGTTTAAACAATTAAGTTTATGTTAAAATCAGAAAATGTCACATTCGGTTTTGTCACAATCAATATATGTTACAAAAATATGATTCGCCCAATTAAGGGTAGATCACAAAAATACAAATCAAATAATACAAATGTTACCAGATAATCAAAAGTTATTAAGCAGTCAAAAATCGGTAATTAAAAATTTATAAGTTAAAAATGTTATGTGAGCAATTCGTTAAAGATTAGAGTGTAATGAGCTAATTTCAAATTTTCCCAAACTAAGCAAAAAGGTAAGCAGGTTTACGTTGAAAAAAATGAGTGATAAATTATGCCAAAAGATACAGAGTTTTAACTTTACACTTGAACACTAGTTAGCTAAGGTTCGAGCAAAGAAAGGAAACTTGATCTGGAGAACTGAGCTTGGAGAACGCTTAGAGGAGAATGAGACCCAGAGTAAACAACGTTACCTATTTCTTCCTCGCGCAATTTATAACAGCCAGTATTTCTCTTCCAGATGCCTCCTGCTAGGCCATAAATCAAGAGAACCAGATTTAAGACCCGAGGACGATCTTCACAATCAGAGCCCTACTAAGAACCTTAGTGCAATGGAACTTTTCGAGACTAAGATCCGGCGCAATCCAACGATGGGAACAAAGTGCAAGGTTCCTCTAGTTGTCTTCGGCTGTATCACTCAGAATGACAAAAAGAAACGCACTAATAACACTGCTTCCGACGCTTAGGTGGGTATATGAATAATAGCTATCACACACGAAATTTACACGTAAACTGTACGTAAGAGATGATCGAAAAGCTGATGAAACAAAAATCTGTCCATATTTATATTGATCGAAGTTTGACGTCACGGCGACACCCTTTTGCACGCTCTGGACCAATCCTGTGGATTGTGGGCGGAGTCCCGTGAACGAAACTGGTGTATTTTCTGTTCACTTTCGAACAAGATTTTCTACTGAAAACATCTCCCGGGAAACTTTAAAGTCCCGTGGGATCCGTATTTTTGAGAATTTTCTTGGTTTGGGATTTTTCCCTAAAATAGTATTCCTTTATACGTATTCTGGCCAAGTTTCAGATTTTTATTATAACTTTTTTCTTTTTGAAAATAAAAAAAATTCGTATAACCTTAAAACTTTGTTAAACGATAGTTCTTTACGTAATAATTAATCCTGTGAAAAATCAGATTTTTTCTATCAGTCGTTTTCTAGATATTGGACATTTTCACCAGGTCCTGGTGCATTACTTCCAACGTCGATTTCATGGTTTTCTGGTTGTTTTTTCCAAAAGTGTTTTATTATATAAAACTCTTCTTTTTGTAAGGGCTTTCATCCTGTGAAGGTCCCAAGTTGATACCTTTAATTTGATTTTTTGTTTATCCAAAATTTTGGCTAAGTCCAAAAAAGTGAAAAATTTTGCTCGCAAAAATTTTCCTATTTCCTTGAAAATTTGATATGTTGTAGTTTAATTCATTTGAAAACTTTTTCGTCTAGTGACTTTTTGACGTCCGACGTCGCGTTTAGGCGCTACGGACGTAGCGTCCTTTTCCAGGCGTGGCATCTGCGACGCCTATCTTCTTTTGTTCATAATTTCTGTATTTCTTGATATATCCTTTTGAAATTTTGATACAAGGTGGCCCTAAGGGGTCTCTTTCGACTAGTCCTTACGGCACTTGTCTATCTGGTTTAGAAAAAATTTTATTAAAGATTGAAATTGAAAAATTAAAATTTAACGAACTCGAATTTTTGAATTTTTTCCTTTAACGCTAATTTTCTCTGTTGTTTCTGAACGGATTTTAATCATTTTTTTACTGAAACGTAGGATTTGATTAGGCCTTTTTGAAGATGTAAAAAGTTTTGTAAAATATTTAGTTTTTAGATTTTGAAAAATGTTAAACGTTGAATTTTAGGTAGAAATAATAATGTTTTTGTAAAGATTTTTATATGAGCGTGAAGCGCATATACTAGAGATTGTTTGTACAAAGTTTCATTATGAAATTTTGATTAGAACTATTTTTAATTAATTAATTTACTTATAGAATTTCTAGAATCGAACAGACCAATCCGATTGCAGCGTGGGCAAATCTTATTGGCTGGAAGACTTGAATGCTTTAATCCTATTGGATGGAATGTTTCTATCGAATTTTCTAGATTAGGTGTGGTTACGTTTATTATTCGAACTGGTTCGATGCTCTAGAAGATGATTTCTAGGCCGGTTTCCAATGTCTAATGTATGTAAATGTATATGGGATTCATTTTTCTTTATTTTGGCCTAATTTTACTTGTATATTTGGTTAATTTTGGCAAAAAATGTGATATTACGACACTCCCCCACCCAGCTGTAAATTGACTGTCCTTTCAATTGTCAATTTAAGCCTCGAAGGATTCCTGGTGGTCGTCTTCTTCGGAGAGTTCTTCAGGTCGTAACATCAGTTTTCGTCCTGGAGGTTTCGCAAGTGTTAGCTGCTCTGTCTCCGGGATTTGTGTTTTTGTTTGCTCAGGTTTAGATTTAATTTTAGTTTTAGTTTTACTTTTAATTTTAGGTTTAGGTTTAATTAGGTTTGGGAATTTTTGCATTTTTAATTTGCTCATTAGTTTGAGATTGATTTAAAGTATTTTCATTACTTATATTTAAATTTTACCATCATTTGAATCGGAATTTTGACCTGAAGGGTCGGACGTTTCTTCTTCAGAGTCAGAGTTGTTAGGAAATGAATAAACACTATCTTCGTCATCCGAAGATAGGTTGTCTTCATTTTCAAAGTTGACCTCGTTTCCATCTGGATGCTTCCGTAAGTCGTCCAGATGTGTCACCCAGTCCCGTCCGTTGATGTTAACAACATAGGAGGTGTCTCCCAGTTGTTTAACAACAGTATGTGGTCCAGTCCAAGTCGTAGCGAATGTGCCTGGGCCGATTGTGTACTGTGTTCGGAAGTTGACTTTTTGTCCGGGCGCAAAAGTGACGTGAGGGGTTTCTTTATTTTTATATTTTTTGTTCTGGTAATCTAGCTGCTTCGCATAGATCCTTTTGTTACGAGCCTTCCTTTCTGGCTTGGTCAAATTTTTCCGCCTGAGGGCTTCAGGGGTGAACCACGTACCTGGCCGAGGAAGCTCATAACCAAGGACTATGGAAGCAGGCGTTTCGCCTGTGGCTTGGTTACGACGAGATCTTAGTATTTGTAGTGCTTTGGGTACTTGTGTATCCCATGCAATTTCGGGTTTGTTATGTAATAATATTCTCATGACTTTTTTAAATTCTTGAACTCTACGTTCGACCGGGTTTGCTCTTTGATGGTATATTGCAGAGAATTCGTGTTTAATGTTGTGTCTTTCGCACATTTTTTCGACATGTTTTGAGATGAAGACCGGCCCATTATCAGATACTATGGTCTCTGGGCTTCCATATCTGGAAAAGATTTCTCCCTCCAGATATGTTACCACGTCCCTTGCCAATAGCTCTGGAAATGGTTTGGCCTCCACCCATTTGCTAAAAACGTCTTCAACTTTTAGTATATATTGATTTTTTCGTGGGGTTTCTGCGTAAGGACCTAATACGTCGACTGATATCATTTGAAACGGATATTTAGGCGATCTTGCATGCATCGGAGCATGTGGCGCTTTTTGTTGCGTTTTACAAATGGAACAGGGTATGCAATTTTTGATATAGTGTGAAACTTCACGAGTCATTCGTTTCCAATAGTATAGGCGCTGTATTTGACGCAACGTTTCATCAATGCCTGGGTGTGCAGAATCAGGGTCATCGTGGAACGTGTAGATAACCTTCTGAGTCTGATTTTTCGGTACGACGAGTCTGTCACCAGAGTCGTGTTTTCGCCAGAGTAACTGGTCGTAAGTCGTGTAATTTTTTAGTAACTCACGGTCTTCGTTAGTCTCTGGGGGGTTGTTCGTCAGGTAGGTCAGTTGCGCGATGCGTCTCTGACATTGACGGTTTGATCTTTGGGCATTGACTATTTTCGTATGTAGGTCACGTAGGTTAATCGCATTGATTGCTAAGTCTTCAGGGATAGTTTGAGACGCATTGTCAGGGTTTTCTCCCAGGGCTTCTGGGGGAAAAGTCTCTCGAGGTTTGGCGTGAAGTCTGTCTGCTCTCCAGGGTCTCTGCTTAGGAGATCTGGAAGTTCGTTCTTCGTGCCAGGGACATGCTCGATTTTGAAACTAAACTCTTGAAGTAGTAAGGCCCATCTAGTTAGTTTGGCTTTAGTGTCTTTGAATTTATTTAACCAAGTAATTGCCCTAGAGTCCGTTCGAAGAATGAACGGTCGATCTTCTAGGTAATTACGAAAATATTTTACTGCCCACATGACAGAGAGACACTCTTGCTCATTGATGTGGTACTTAGCCACAGTGGGTGAAAATTTCGAACTAATATGGGATATAATGCGTCTTTCTCCGTCCTCTGCCTCCTGGTAGAGTACGGCCGCCATTCCTACGGAAGACGCATCTGTCTGAAGGATGCATGGTTTAGTATAGTCGGGCCTGCTCAAAGGAGTGGGATTCGAAAAAGCTATCTTGGCCTCCTCAAAAGCTTTATCGTGGACCTCGGTCCAATGCCACTTAGAAGTTTTTCTCAATAACTGGGTCAATGGCACTAAAATTTCAGAAGAGTTTGGGACGTATTCTCTCAACCAATTACAGACTCCAAGGAAGCTCTGGAGCTGTTTCTCTGTTTGTGGCCTTTTGAAGTTTTGTATTTGGGTAATGTGTTTCTGTTGAGGGATATTGTTTTCCCCACAGATACGATGACCAAGATAGTTCAAGTCCGTGACGGCAAGTTGGCACTTGTCCGCCGAAACTTTGAGATTATGTATTTGTAGTCTCTCAAAAATGAGACGAAGATGGGTTAAGTGTTCCGCGATAGTGTTGCTGTAACAGATGATATCGTCCAGGTACACCTGAACGAAATCATGAAGGTAACCAACCAAGACTTCTGTTGTCATAAGTTTCTGAAAGGTGGCTGGCGCGCCTTTCAGACCAAAGGGCATGACAGTAAATTGATATGACGCTCCGTCTGGAGTTGTGAATGCCGTCAATTCTTTAGAAAGGTCGTCCAAAGGAATTTGCCAGTAACCTGCCTTCAGGTCAAGAACTGAAAAAACCTTTGCTTGACAGAGGTCTTTGAGAGCATCCTGGATTCTAGGAAGCCCTGAGCTCTCGTCTTGAGTCAGGTCGTTCAGGTCACGGAAATCTACACAGAACCTTTCCTTTTTACCCTCACGTTCGACAAGAACAGGGGGACTGGAGTACGGTGACTGTGAGGGTTCGATGACACCTGCCTCAAGCATTTCATCTACACATTCATATAAAATACGTTTTTTATAAGGGTTTAGAGGGTAACATTTTTTGTTAACAACTTTATTTGAATTCAACGTAATGACTTGTTTTGTCATACGCGTTGTGGGTTGGACTAACCCAGTTTCAAAAATATCCTGAAACTCATGAATCAATTCTTTAATACCCTGCGGGTGTTGATCATTTAGTTCCGGTAATTTTATTAAATTTTTATTTAATTTTGGGGGTTGATACCAGTACACTGTCTTTCTGTTTTCTACACCAATATATACACAATTACGTTTGTAATCTAGGACGCATTCCTGATTACTTAAAAATGGGTGACCTAATAGCATATCTTCGCATAAATTCTTTATTACGAAGAATTTTGCCGTAAAAAATAGCCGATTGAATTTCAAAATTACAATGGCAAGAGCCTAGTACCTCAGCGTTCGCGTTATTGGTAGCTAGAGCTAAAAAACTTTTTTCTGATGTGTCGAGGGAATCTGGGGCTAAATTTGCCGACAACAAATTTACTCCGGCCCCAGTGTCCAAAAGTGCCCGTACTTTTCGTCCTCCAAGAGTGACACTCAGTATCGGATTTTTCACTTTTGGGACTCTATTCCCAACGACGTGTGAAAAAGTCGTTGACTTATCACCATCATTCCCTACCTCAACCTCCCTACTACTATCCTCATTATTATTATTATTTAAAAGTTAGGTACCACATTTTCGTTGTAAAGTGTTATTTGGTTTGAATTTGAAGAAGTGTTCAGTGGCTGGTGTGGTGTGTAAAGTGTGTGTTGTGTGTGTGTGGTTGAGGAATGGTGAGTCACACTATCCGCGCCACGCATGACGGGTCTGTTTTTAGACTCACCACCCTCGGGTGTGTGTGTTGTGTAAGTGTGTGAGAGTGTGTACTTTTTTCAAAAGAAGAGTGCGGGCCGACACTCAAAGTAAAAGTTGAAATAGATAGATTTTTATTTTGTTTATTTTAGAATATAATTTATTTTTAATTTGAGGAACACTAATTTCTGTAGAAACGTTGTCTCCCTTCGAGATTACCTCTTGGGAAGCTCGTTCAACGTTCTTCTTTTGTTTCTTAATTTTCTTTTTAATTTTATTTTTAGCAACGTGGGGAAGGGTGATGCCCTTTAATTCCTCCACGGGTTTTTCCACTTCGGGAAAGAGAGAATTTAGATCTTTATGAACAAATTTGTTTTTTAAATTTGGAAAAATTTTTTGTTTATTATTGTTATTATTAAAAATTAGATCTTGATAGTTTGGAGAGAAAATGTCTATTTCTTGAATATCCTGAGGCCGGCCCTGACTTAGTTTTCCGGACACTCAGGATTTATTTTGGTCTCTTTTTGTTTTTTAAAGAAGTCACCTGCCTTTGCAGGGACTTAATTTGTTTCTGGAGGTTTTCCTCCCTTTTACTATTATTATTATTAGTAGTAGAATTATTATCATTATGGGAACCATTAGTATTATTATTATTATTACGGCTAGTTGATGGCATGGCTTCGTCCTGCCTTACCACCGCTACCTTTTTAAAAGACTGATTTTGGTGTTTTTGTTGTGTGTTTGGTTGAACCGTGTTTTTTGTGTTCTGCGTGTTTGCAGTAGTTTGAATTCTATTTGTATTCGGAGGGTTGTACGGTCGATTTTGATTTTGTGCGTTCTGCGCAAAATGTCGATTACCGTTATTGTTATTATTGTTATTATGATTATTATTATGATTATTATTATTTTGATTATTGTCATTATTATTATTATTACGATTAAAGTTCGTGTTGGGATTTTGACCGCTGCCAAAATTCCTTGTTGGACCTTGTCCAGTCGAAAAATTCCTATTTCGGAAATTTGTCGCATTTCTATTAGAAGTGTTATTCGGCGCAGAGTGAAAATTTATATTCCTCGGGCCGTTACTACCTGATTTGTGCCAAATCTAGGAGTAGTGTTTTGATTTTGGAAACGATTTTGTAAGTTGGTCGTTATTGGTTTGAAATTAGTATTATTAGGGGGAGACGAAGTTGTTACCTTCTGCACCACAACTTTCGTCTGACCCTGTACATTAGTTTTAATTTTCCTTTCCTCCGCAATGTCTTTCTCGAGCATTGACGTAAGATTTATTAAATCGGATATTGTTTGAAAAATTTACCACGTATTCGTGATCTTAGTTCAGGTAATAACTGCGACACAACTAAAGAAATTAGACTTTGCTCGTTTCCGTCGGGCTCAAGCCGCGTAAATAGAGCGTATTTTCTGAAAATAAACTTTTCTGATGTTTCATTAATATTTTGTTTTTCGCCATATAATTTAGTTTTTAAGTCCGTGATTTTATCAAGGAAACCAAATTTAGCTATAAAACGATCGCAAAATTGTAGCAAGGTTATTTTATAGTTTGTGAATGTACTGGCCATTTGTGGGCTTCTTCCCTCAACTGGGTCTTAATTATATCTAATTGTTCGTAAGGATCGTTAATATTGTTCTCTCAATATTGGCTTATTTGTTTTAAGAACTCACGTGGGTCCTCATGCTCGAGGCCGCTAAATGTGACTCTTAGTTTTTTCGGTTTTTCTACCGGTCGGTTCAGGGATGCCAGACACATTGCCATTTCCGAAAGTCTATTTGCAATTTCTAATTGTGTGTTTACGATTGTGTTTTCGTTTAGCAGTGTGTCGTTGTAGTTTGTATGTTGTTTGTTTTGTCGGTTGCCTGCCTCTAGGCATACCGATGGTAGTTGCTCGATAAGCTTATGGGATCGTTGCGGGGATTGTTCGCCCCCTGATGGACAAAGATTGGTTCGTTGAAGAAATATTCTTGTTTTTTGGTTGCCTCTTTTGTGAGGACTTCTGAAAGATTGGGTAGAATATTTTCCAACGACTCCTCTTTTCCATTCTCCCCACCAGGGATGCCATGTTCTGTTATTGGCTCTATTTGACTCGATAGGTGACATGATAGGTTTCCCCATCGAGAATGCCATGTTCTCGAACGGCACGAGTTGTATTCGAATCCGTTCGATTTAGGGGCGGAGCCACAGCCTTCTTTT
>JAUTXW010003692.1:0-61974 GCA_030620095.1 Kuschelorhynchus macadamiae | reverse complement strand
CTGTGTTATGTGGCCGCGCGCGCGTCTCTACTAATTTACAAGATCACTACTCAGAAGAACGAAACCGACTCCAAATCAAAAGAAATACACCTTCGCAAAGCTGAATCATTTTCAACTGAAACGAAATTTAAAAGTAAACAAAAAGCGAGAATTGATGTCAGTAGGCTTTGATTTTATGCAGTATTTTTCCCCTTCCTCATCTGCGGTGCCTCCATCTCCCGGGGTTGTGCAGCCATGCGATCCTGGTGATGTTTTGGGATACATGACCTAGGAACTGGAGAATGTGCACGATGTTGCACTTATATGAAAATGAGACTAGAAAGAGGGCACCGGAGTCGGGTGGCTTCAATGTTGTTGCATTTATCCTAAAAAATAACATCCATAATCGCAATTTAGTTATTTTTAGTGACGGCTGCCCAGGGCAAAATAAAAATTATGTAATGGTACATTTTTTATATCCTAGTTCACGTTTTAAGGATGGTTTGATTCGGTAGAATACATATTTCCAATGAGAGGCCATTCATTTTTACCAAAATAATGATTCAGATTTATTGATTGAAAACAAGAAGAGACACCTGGAGAGAGCCGAAAGACCAAGGATTGGGATAAGACAATATTAAATGCCAGAATAAAGAAACCTAGCCCTTTTAATTTGGTGAAAATGAAGCAACATGACTTCTTTGAGCATCAAATCCGCAACATGTAACTTTTTCCTTAAAGCTTGAAAACAGGCAATCAACATTAAAAAAATAGAGTTATGAGAATTTCTAGCCACACATCCACACTATCTTTAAAGGATACCTAACGGACCATTTCGAAGCAGTATCGTTGCCAAGGTAAACTTGCCATGCACTATCCAACTTGAACCGCTCTACAATCAACTTTTAACAGTTGCTCCAATAAAGCAGAAAACTTAAAATCGCTATTACCTTTATTACGCCTCCCAGCGAAACAAAGAGTACTATGAACGGCTCCTTGTAATATATTCTAGCTCTGATAATCTAGATATAGAAGAGGATAACAATAGTAGCAGTGGATGCAAGATTAAAATTATGCACCTATTATTCATTCGCAAACATTTTATCGCAAACATCTTATTTTGTTTTTTTTTCCCAAATAAATTGGTTTTTTTGAAAATTTGCTTTTTTCTTGCAAAAAAGGAACCGTATGTCCAACAGTTTTTTACTTTTTTTTAAAGTATTCGAACAAAAAACTTTGTTTCTTACATTACGAATCAACTTGTTAAGCTTATCTCAACAGTAAATAACTAAAAAGAAATTGAAAACATAAACAGTTTTAAAATTAAGCGTTTTTTTTTATCTCCTGAATTTTTTTAATTTTGGACATATGTTGTTTTTGTAAAACACGCCTCAATTGTATAACTAATTATAAGAAAAATGATATAAAAATGGCAATTGAGGATTGCGCTGATATTTCAGATCATATGGGGTCTCTCGGTACGGGATCCCCTCTAATATTGCACAAATAATTAAGGAGAATAGCCAAACAACAATTATCACATATAGACCATTGTCAGAGTCCTCTGTTGATCAGTGTGTTGCGAATCTATGTAATATAGAGTGGCAGCTGGTTCTTTCCGACGCCATGGACACAGACACAATGTTTGGCACTTTTTTTGACATACTTACCAATTTAACTGATAAATATTTCCCCGAAAAAACTAAAACAATACATTCTAAAAATAAAAACAAAAAATGGTTTAATAATGAACTCAAACAAATTAGAAATCAGCTTAGGTTCCTGATTGAATTGTCTAAATTTTACACCAATCTAAATCTTAAAGATGACATTAAAAAGCTGAGATCCTATTATCGTTCCAAAATTAAGGAACAGAAGTATAAATATCATTCCAATTTTATCTCGAATGCTAAAAATAAACCTAAAACGATTTGGAAGATTATTAATGAACCAGGTGAGTTAAGGGAGGTCAATAGGTCTGTAATTGATACTGACAGTTTTAATGATTATTTCTCAAATGTAGGGAATAGTGTTATTGAATCTCTTCCCACTACTAATGTTAGTCCTATACAGATTGCCTCTGCCTCATATTCTTCTTCTAACAGTCTCTTTCTGTTGCCGACTAATGTGCAGGAACTTAAAGATATATTTAACTCCATGTCGAGTAGTACGGCACTCGATGTTTATGGTATGAGTAACAAGTTACTAAAAAGTATTCAGGAAGGTTTGTTGACTCCACTCTCGATTATAATAAACAAATATTTTCAATCAGGCAAGTTTCCAGAAAAACTTAAGACTAGCAGGGTTGATCCGGTATACAAGTCTGGTGATCCTCATTTACCTGGCAACTATAGACCTGTATCAATAGTTCCAGCTATATATCTAAACTCTTGGAACTGGCTATTAATAACCGCCTTACTAAATTTCTTGAGTCAAAAAAACTCCTTTCACCAACACAGTTTGGATTCCGAAAAAATTTGTCCACGGGTCAGGCAATTAGGGAACTTGTTGCTTCAATAGTGGACGTCTTTGAGAGGGGGGGGGGAGGCGACTGCTGCATTCTGCGACCTCTCAAAGGCGTTCGACTGTGTCTCCCACTCCTTGCTTTGTGAAAAGCTTGGTTGTTATGGTGTGAGAGGGCCGTCTTATGACTTTGTTGTGTCTTATTTAGAAAACAGATATCAGTTAGTCCAGTGTGCTGGAAACAAATCATCTACTCGTTGTGTAACTACCCCAGGGCTCAATTTTAGGTCCTCTACTTTTCATACTGTATGTTAACGATTTACCATCCTACTTAGGTGCCCCAGTGGTGATACAGTATGCGGATGATACCAATTATTTTATCCCATGACGCGGAAGAACAACGTGTTCTTATAAACAGGGCGGAAACTTGGTTCTCAGCCAATCAACTATGCCTAAATATTACAAAAACAAAATATTTGAGTTTTCATTGAAAATTACTCACTCTTCTGGTGAGTCAGTGGAAAGTGCCAGGTTCCTGGGGTAAACTTAGATGGAAGGGTTAACTGGAAATATAAAATCCAACGCCTTTGTAGTAAGCTGTCATCTACAGTTTTTCTTTTATGGAGATTGTCTAAAACAGTACCTCTAGAAGTCATGAGAACTGCCTATTTTGGTCTGTTTCACAGTCAGATGAGTTACAGTATTCTTTTTGGGGTAATTCAACAGACTGGACACGAGTATTTAAAATTCAGAAGCAAGCTTTAAGAATTATGCTTGGATTAAACTACAATGAAACCTGCAGACCTCATTTTAAAAGACTCAATATATTAACAACTCCAGGTTTATTTATCTATCACTGTCTTTTTTATGTCAAGGATCAACAACATATACTGGTTAGACACCTCAATCACCACTGCTATGAAACAAGACAACGAAACAATTTTATTCTGCCACAACATAGATTAACCTTGACACATAAAAGTTTTCTTAATATATCTATTTCTCTATTTAATCATCTGACTGACGCAATAAAAAATATGCCAACTAGTACATTCAAAACAACAGTAAGAAATCTATTAATTAATATAAGCCCCTATGATGTTGCTGAATACCTGATGAGGCCTATATAACTTTTTTTTTTCTCCTACTTTAGTGTATAAGTGGTGTGGATGTGCCTTAACATTTAGTATTAGTCTTTTAATTATGTTTTTTTTTCTTAAATGTGTTTTATCTTTTACTACTATACCTAAGTGATTTTATCTACTTTATTTAATGTACAATTTGACGATGCAAAGACCTAGATTATATGTGCAAATAAATATGATTTGATTTGATTTGATTCTTCCATTTATACACGGAACCACAGACAAGATTGCAAGGTTACTTCGCCGGTCCAACATACGTACAATCTTAAACACACACAAGAAAATTGGACAATGTTTGAGATCGCCAAAGGACATTATTCCTTTTCAAACGGAAGGAGTATATGCAATTTCTTGTTCCTGTGGTGATGTTTAAATTGGAGAAACTGGACGATCCATATCGACTAGGCTTAAGGAACATGAACGATGTATCAGAAAGAAACAAATTGTACAATCTACTGTATCTGAACACCAACATTCTACTGGGCATGTCATAAATGTAAAAGAAACCAAAGTTCTTGCATCGGTTTCGGGACTCTATAAACGCAAAATTAGAGAATCTATTGAAATTTATAAGCATCCTAACAACTTTAATAGAGATACGGGCTTCAGTCTACATCATACGTGGAAACCGATCGTTACCCTGAGTCACGCTTCGGTAAACACAGGTCGACTATAAATAGCCGGCCTGGGTCTCTCCGAGCTCATTCAGTGTTCCGATCTCGTGAAGTGAAGATCCCTGAAGATGCCTCGTGCAATCGAAGGCGAAACGTCGGAAAGTGATTCCATTTTGACACGGTCTAATCCCAAGAACCATGATTTCTTAAAAGAATAAATGTTGATAAATTTATAATAATACCGCGAAAATTACCTAGCGTGTTTTGACAAAATGGCGGACGCGCCGCTTACATCGAGTCGGAAAAAATCGCGACTTTTTGGCGCGCCTTCGGAAAATCATCGATATCTCGAACCGTTAGTCCTGGAAAACCGCTCGAGACAGATTCTTAATCTACGGAAAATTTTCTTTCAGATATCCAAATATTCGCGGGAAAATAGCTGTTTTAGTATTTTTTTTTTGTGACGCGGAAATTACCTAGCGTTATTGACAAAATGGCGGACGCGTCGCTTACATCGAATCGGAAAAAAATTCATATCTAGAAAACTAAATGAGATAGAGGGGTGCGGTTTGCACTGTTTTAATAGGGAATGATCATTTTAAAACATATTCAACCGGTGTCTTGCTAACTTAACAAAAAAACCTAAATTCAAAGAAAATTTAGTCATATATCCGAAAATATTCATCCTAGGTCGCAACGGATGGTTTTAGTGCATTTATTGGCTCAAAATACAAATAGAAACGTACTTTTTCCACGCATTTTCCAAAAAAAATTTTTCCGGTAAAAAAATTGTATGGAAATATCGCGAAAAAATTTTGTGTCTCAGATTGTGTTCAAAACTTCGTTTCTATACTAATTTAATACCCTAGAAACCGAAAACCGTCCATTCGTTCGTAGGACGAATCATGAAATTCTCTTTCAGATATACAAATATTTGCGGAAAAATCGCCTTTTTAGTATTTTTTTTTTGCGACAGGGAAATTACCTAGCATTTTTTGACAAAATGGCGGAGCGCGGCTTACATCGAGTCGGAAAAAAATTCATATCTAGAAAATTACATGAAATAGAGAGGTGCGGGTTGTACTGTTTTATTAATAAATGATCATTTTAAAACATACTTAACCGGTGTATTGCTAACTTAACAAATAATCCTAAAAGAAAATTTTCTAAGTAAAAATTTAGTTATATATCCGAAAATATTTATCCTAGGTCGCAATGGATGGTTTCAGTGCATTTATTGGCTCAAAATACATATAGAAACGTATTTTTTCCACGCATTTTCCAAAAAAAAATTTCCGGTAAAAAAATATGCATGTATATGCATGGAAAAATCGCGAAAAAATTTTGACTCTCAGATTGTGTTCAAATTTCATTTCTATACTAATTCGATACCCTAAAAACCGAAAAAAACGTCCATCCGTTTGTAGGACGAACAGTGGAATTTTTATAGCCCTCGGAAAATTGGGAAAATCGCTACTTTATGCACACCTTCGGAAAATCGTCGATATCTCGAACTGTTTTGTCCTAGAAAACCGCTCCAGCAGATTCTGAATCCACGGAAAATTATCTATCAGATGTAATTTTTGTATTTTTTTTTGCGACGCGGAAATTACCTAGGGTTTTTTTGACAAAATGTTGGCCGCGCCGCTTACATCGAGTTCGAAAAAAATTCATATCTAGAAAACTAAATGAGATAGAGGGGTGCGGTTTGCACAGTTTTATTAAAAAATGATCATTTTAAAACATATTCCACCGGTGTCTTGCTAACTTAACAAAAAATCCTAAAAAAAAAATTTTAAAATGAAAATTTAGTCATATATTTGAATATTCATCCTAGGTGGCAATAGATGGTTTTAATGCATTTATTAGCTCAAAATACCAATCAGTGACGGTTCTTCCATAGGGTCAATTGCTCAATAACTCCCCAAAAATTTTTCAGATAATAAATTATTCGTTTGACTGTCCCTCCTAATAGTTGTAATAAAACGCGAATCTTGGGAAAAGTTAATTACGCTACACTATTAGCCGCGCGCGGCGGTTCGGTTGGTCTCGATGCTTTCCTTAGGCATTATAAAATACGCTATACTAAGCTAGGCTGGGCAGTCTGAATTGCCCTGATTACCTTAAAGCTTGACGAAAGTACCCGAAGATTTCACAGCTACCGAGCGGCAGCCGAACGTGATAGCATACGGAATATGAAATCGCGATTTGGGTCATCAGCCAGTCTCCTCGGAAGTTCAATTGTTCAGAGGTCGCGCGGTCGATATTCTAACTCGATATTTTTTCGGATATTTTTAATCGATCAAAATTGATTTATATACTGTTTTTTGTAATATGTATTTTTTATTTTTATGATCCATGTGTGAGTTGGAAATATAGTAGTGACTAGTGAAAAAAAAAGTAACTAAAAAGTGCTTACGAACTTTGCAAAAATAACCAATTTCAAGGTGTAAATATAAAATGTCTGTAGTGCAAAAAATTAAACAACTAAGAGTGTTAACGAATATTCCACTCATGTACAAATTTTCCCGTAAAACTGATGGTGTTTTCGAAAAATTATAGCGGAAATACCACGTCGTCTAGGAGACATGGTGTTTCCACTTACCTGCTTAGGTGTGGTTACATACCTAACCAAAAAATGAAATCTTGACAATATGAAACCTGCTTTTGAGAGATGCTAGAGTCCCTAGAAACTGATTTTTTTAAGTATCTTTCAAACATTTTTGAAAAGTTGTCAATATGAATAATCTCTTTGGGCTAGTTCAAGAAGAGGAAATTGATGAAAATATAATTGGAAGCGAACCAAGAAATACCGTTAAATTTAAGAAGAGCATCTGGAGACAGCTTGTCATTATGCTATGAAAAAAACTATACGTTTGACCAAGATACTCCAGTATCCCAACTAGCAACGATTTTGAAAAGCTGGGCCTACAATATGCGAAAAATGAATGGGGAGGAATATAAAGAAGGCACGGTAAAAATTATTTGAAATGTGATGGCGAAATTATTGATGGAAAGGTATTTCAATGAATACAAAATTAAAATAAATCCCTTCGAGCAGATCGAATTCAAATCGGCCCGAGACGCAAAAAATGCCAAAAGGAGACATTTGCAAGGTATTGAAATCTAATCGAAGCTTGTGATGAATCTACTCCAGAGGGTTTACAAAAGAAGTGTTTTTTTCTGTTGTCCTATGAATTAGCCTGGAGAGGAGGAGAAGGTGCAAGAGCCGGAACAACTTTTTTCAAAGAAGAAACTGACAACTTCGGAGGAAAAACAGGTAGAATTCAGTACAAACCTGTTTTTTCTAAAACATGTCAAGGTGGTGGCCGAAAACGCGCCGATTCGAAGTGGTTGGTGAGAAACGAGAGAAGTCCCAGCTTTTGCCCAGTAAGAATTTATAAAGAATTACAAGATAAAAGGAAAAGTATCTCCAACACTCGACTATTTTTGACGCCAAACCCCCATTGGAAAATTTCCGGAAAATGGTTCAAAAACAGCCCAGTAGGAGAAAACGAGATTTCAACTTGGACAAAAAAACAAGCACAGAAATCAGGCCTCAATACCACAAAAAAATTTACCAACCATTCCCTCAGAGCTACTGCCGTGTCCAAGCTGGCCAAATGAGGAGTGTCGGAGCAAAACTTGATAAAAATTACAGGTCATTCGAATGCGAAATCTCTATCAAGTTATTTGCAAATGGATCCAGATCACCACAAAAAATTATTGAAAAAATGAGGGAACCTGGAAAAGAACCACCTCAACAGCACGTGCATCCAGCCCCTGTAGCAGCATCACCCAGCACAAGTACAAGTAGTGGTCTGACGGTATGTTCTACGTCGCACAGACGGGCAAAATTTCAAAAAGCTGGCCAGAACCCCAATTCGGGAAGATTGCCATTTCACACTTTTACGCGTCTAGGGGCTTTAATAGATCATTGGGCTTTTTAAAATTAGAAATTCCGTAGATGGCGCTCTTCGTTGAATACGGTGACAATAGTTGAATGTTAAATGTTGTTCGCATAAGTGTTTTTGCGAAAAAATATTGGCTGTTTTTGTGTACATATTGTAGACATTATAGTGCTCAAAGTAAAATGGATTGTACTCCTGGTGGTAAGTAGTACCTTTAGCTATACTATTTATATAAAATAATAATATTTTTTAATTATGTGTATTTTATACAGAAATAATTTTCTGGAGTAGTGCAAAATTATAGTTTTAATTTTATTGTTAATATTTTAGTAAACTTCTGGGATCTTCCGGGCTTAACTTTCTGGAAAGTTGTGTAGCTGAATACTTTAAATAGTAAATGGAGAAAAAATATTTTCCGCTTTTGTCTGCCTTTTTGAGATAACTTAATCAACTTTGTTTTGTGTCACTTGGAATTTTCCCCAATTTATCGCTTTCAAATCGTTTAGGGCTAATTATTTTTATTTATTTCAGGATCAAGGGACGTAGATCCGGATGAAAATGTTGTTTTAAGTATGAGAACGCTTTCTGAAGTAATACTGACATGCAATTCAACAAAAATTGAAGCTAATTGCGAATATTTGCATTCGTATGTAAAAGATCTAACTAATTGCCCTGAAGTATTATCTAATGTAATTAAACAAAAGCTTTCACATTTTCTTTCTGATTTTAAATTAAAATATAAGACTGTCCAATACAAGAAAGATATTTTGCCCAAAACAAAACTTGGTTGGAAACAAATTTAAAATTTCATTTTTTTGTGCAATCACCTACAGCGAGTTTAGGTGGTCGCCCTGCTGTTAATTTCCAGACTAGTAGCGAACGAACAAAACGAAGACAAACCGAATATGTTGGATCAACAATGAGTTCCTCAGAGCCTGTGTATGCTGCTCAAATGAGTCTGCGCGCTGAAGGAAGTATAGATGCTGCAGCTGTTATAAAATATGTACAATTTTTAACCCCAAAAAGGGCCCAGAACTATAGAAAGGCATATAAAGAGAGAGCTGAAAAAGTTGATCAGCTATCTGGTGATAAAGCATTGTCAGTATTTGTTAAAGCAAATAGACACCAATATCAGATCATAAGGAGTGAAGATAAAAAACGTTTTCCATCGTATAAGAAGATTCAGGAGGCCAAGGGGCGCTGTTACCCAAATCGGGATGCAGTTACAATCACGGGGCAAAAAGCTGAAGTAAAATTACAAGCCTTACTAAACCATACTGCCCATCGTATAGTGGAGGTGCAAAAAGATGTATTGGAAACATTAACAGAACCTCAACTTGCTTGTTTGACACTTAGGTATAGCCAATACAAGCAAAATTTTGACATCGATGAACGTTCGGATGCCAGTATATTTTTAACATCCTTTGTGCCACTTCTATTAACATGCGACGATCCCAATAAATCTACAAACAAAATAGTTTGGCAAAATCCACGTCCAGGCTCACCCCGCTTTTCGTCCAATCAGAATTCAATTTATACATGAGACCACTGATTTAACACTTCAAGAAATAAATACCATGCAGAATGAAATAGAAAACCTTACACCTACTTCCATTAGTGTAGGCACAAGGACATTGAACACAACTTACTTTTTACAATGGTAGATGGCAAAATGTGCAATGCTGCTTCATCTACGACATCCAAGAAAAAGTGTTATATATGTGGGGCTTCTTCCAAGTCTTTCATCAACATAGATGTTAAGTAGAAGTATTTTAATCAGTTTGTTAAACTGTGAAAATAGTGATTTTTTTTAAAAAATATGATCAGTAGCAAAAGTTATGGTACGAGCGGGAATCGAACCCGCACCTCTGCGTGTCTAGCGCATCGCCCTAACCAATTGAGCTATCATACCACTGATAATAATAATATTTTTGCAAACTATATCTAGTGGATACCGTATAAATATACAAAAATTTAAAGATTATGCTTTAACAACAGCTAGGATACTTGTACAAAAATATCCTTGATACAACATGCCTAATACGGTCCACAAAATTTTAATTAACTCGTCAGGTATTATTGAATCTTTTTTATTGCCTATAGGACAATTATCTGACGAGGCCCAGGAGGCATTAAATAAAGACATTAAGAAGTATAGAGAAGGATTTTCCCGAAAGTGTTCAAGGCAACAAAACTTGGAGACTGCTTATATCGTCTGATCCAGTCATATTAAGCATGCGAAAACTTCCAAGGCGAAAGTCCAAGTCATTCGAAAAAGAAGTCTTAGATTTATTATTAGCCCCCGTCCAGAGGGATCTGCCACTAATACTACTAATGAAGACTCAAAAATTAATAGCTCAAGTGACTCAGACTCCGGGTCCGGGGATTAAAAACAATAATTAGTTATGCGACATTATTTCTGAGAATAAATGATGCTGTTATTAGTTTATTAATTATTAATTTTACGTCGTTGATGACTTTAAATAATATAAAAACAGTAAAATGTAGGCAGTATTTTTTAAAACAATTTAAATTCGGTTTTATACACATAATTATGTTTTTGTCAAGTATTTATTTATTATATTATTAAATTTTCCACCAGATTAGTAGCCAATTGACAAATATGTTAATTAGTTTTTACAATATTATTTCTCATAAACACATTAAGGAAATTTTATTACTACATATCATCGTTTAAGTTTTGGCCAGGTTTTTCAATTTTGCCCGTCTGTGCGTCGTCGCAAAACAACAATGTGGTTAATAATTATCAGAACTGTACCTTTTATTATACAATCAATAATTAAAATTGAATATTTAGATTTATATTAAGTGCTTTCCAATATTTAGACAAATAATTTTATTAGTATATTATTGTTCAATTTGTTACAAAATTCAAATTTCTGAACTTGAAATAGGTATGTATTTAATATTCAGTTAATAAAGCTTAGTTTCCCTGTATTTGATTCGTGGAATATTCCTCCTAAATACCATTCGTGCTTAAAAATTAACTAGATAATTTTCACTCATTCTCCGGACTCGAGAAATTATAAGAAAACACGCATTCGTGAAAAATTATCGGAAATTTTTAAGCACTCGTGGTATTATCCCCGAAAATGTTGAGAAAATAACTTAATTCAAACTAGTAAAGTCAAAAATAAAGAGGTCCATCGAAACTTTCCGAAAAGTATGTACGATTTAGCTAACTGGGTATGTGGTTGTGAAGTCTTTAACTCATTTTACTATTATGTTTGTTTGTTGTTTTCTAAGGACTTGTCGGGCTCATTATGATGCAAAACTGGTGTTAAAGACTTAAAAAACTTAAAAGAAAAAATAAAAAAACATGCGTTTTCTGCAGATCAAATGAAATGTTGGGTGAACTATGCTATGGTCGGAAGTGTTGATATTCGTACTGAGCTAGACACAGCTTATAGAAAATTCTTTTAGAGATTTTAATCCAAAAATCGTAATATTTTAAACAAAATTATAGATTGTGTAAAATTTTGTGGGGCATTCGAGCTGGCACTACGTGGCCATGATGAAACGGCTTTGTCTGAAAATCCAAGGTTTTTTCGAGGACTTATAAATGTTGTAGAGGAGTTGGGCCAAGATAGACTATCCGCTTTAGCAATGTTAAGTATCGAGAACTCGTTTATAAAAGGAATGTGCGTGCAATTTTAACGAACGTGTCATTCAGCATTTTTCCAATTCTAAAGAATGAAGAGTAGACCTGAACTTCAGGAGAATTTAAAGATAAGATGTTTATTTTTATTTTAAGTATGCGTATTTTTAAATATGCTATTGATCTCCCAATATAATTCATCACCTGAATTACATAAGTAGTTTTTTAGTAACAATTCTTTTAACATCTGACTAGGCCGTCATTTTACTACTAGGTTATCCCTTAATTTTTGACCAAATTTTAAAGTCATTCGGGTAAGTGGTTTTATAGCTATGCCGCGAACAGGCAGACCGACAAACAGACAGACGGGCAGACACGCAGACCGATGGAATCGAGGAAACTTGTTTTTCGGCTTTTACGGACACCGAAACGTAAAGATCTGAAAAAAAACTCGGACGGTGATTTGTTTGACGGTTACAATACTAAGGCTAAAAACGGTGACTGGCTATGTTTAAGAGCAGTGATATTTATTAAATGTTTTGTTTTGATTTAATATTATTTATAGAAATAATGTTCAACAACGTGATAAATTACTACCTATAATTAAATATAAATTTGGAATTTTGTCTAAAAAATTGTTATTATAATAAAAACAGATTTTAGCTTTTTAATTCACTGAGATAATTAATTCACATGTTAACATAAATTATTTATTTCTGTTTCTCTTTGGTATTAGTTTTCGATAATAATTTACATGAACTGATAAAGAACTTGACTTAAAAGCACGACCTTCTTGTGTTTTGGAATATAATACAAGAAACACGAAATGAATATGGATGAAATCTTCAAGTGCGTGTACAGGGGGTTTCTCAATATTATGTAAATAACCAAAAAAATATTAGGTTAAATTCAAATAAAAAAATATTAGCTGTTTCCAAGCCTCTTCTTCATTTTTGAGATAGAGGGTGTTTAATTGTTATTGATGACATAAGTGTTGAAAGGATATTTTTAAGGTATGAATTTGAAAGTTTGCAGAATGAGCGAAGCGATTTCTCAGTTCATATGGGTGCCTTAAAAATTCTTTTAACACAAATATCATATTTTTTTTCTACAAACGACGTTAAAAAGCAATAACAAAGTTACGAATTAAATTTTTAGGATTTTTAATAAATTGAAAGGAGATATATAAAATTACCATTTGTCAATAAAACCTAACAATCAACAATAGTTGGCTTAATTATTGTTTACGGGAAATTTGGAACATCCTGTCAGTTTCTTAAAACCCTGTTGTCGTTTTTGTTTGATATGCAAGAACAGTTATTTAAGATATAGATGTTAAAAGTGACTTTTATTTTGTGAGAAGCGAGTTTGGAACACGACACCGAAGCTGGAGAGTCCCATCCCTTCGAACAAAAAAAAATAACATAGGTACAGGGTATCCCATTTTGAGTATTTTTGCGGGGTATCTCCGTTATGGTTATAGATAGTTTTCGAGACAATGTTCTACTTTTTCGTAAAACTAAAGATGCCGTTAACAAAATTTTCATAGCCCTTTTAGTTTTGTAAGATACAGGCTAAATTGAAAATGTTGCATTTTCTGGCACCCCTCGTATCTCAACTATCAGATAACTTATCGAAAATGTGAAAACTGTTTCTTCTATAACTTTTCCCGTAGAACTCAATTCCGTTTTCGGAATTTGTATACAGGGTCAGGTCAAAAAGTTATCGGACACTACTTTATTTTTTAAATAGAATACCCTGTATATTTATAGACTATAAAATGTGTCTTTGTTTATCTTTTCAAAAATATATAATAGTGTGTACTTGTTCTCAGAAACACGCAAATTAATGACAATTTTCTGAAATTAAATGCATAATTTAATAGTAGGCTATGGCTATTGTTTATGACAACAAACAAAAATAAATTTCAAAGATCTCGGTTTTTGGATCGACTTTTGGTTTATAAAGCAGTTTATAAACGTTCTTTTGGTATTTTTATTTAATTAATATTTATCAATTCCTTCGAATAATGGCAGCGTATGAAAATTATGAAAAATATGATATGCTGGTATGTTTTATACAGAGTAATGAAAATTCTGAAGAAGCTTCGGAATTATATTTCCAAAGGTAAGTAAGCTATTATGGCTATGGAAATGTATGTATGTATTATCATTATAAGTTTTTGCTTATGCAATATTTTCAATATCGACCTGTAGGTCGGAAACTAGGCGGGCTGGGGCTATTTTGTTTGCGGCATGTTTCGTTTCACAAAAAAGTAGCGCAGGGTCCTGAAAACTGCAAGATTCTATCTTTAAAAATAAGCGAGATACCCCGCAATTGCAACCAAAATGGGACACCCTATTAAGGGCGTTCGAACGAGGACTGACTAGGGGCTTGTATTTTTTTCTGTAGAATTCAAAATTTGTATCAAAAAATATCTGAACCAAAAAACAAAAGACTTACGTCATAGATGAGGTATTATCTTAAATGGACCACCCTGTTATTTACATGGTTTTTGGAAAAGTCACATTTTTCAACTCCATTATGTTAAAAAGATTTGATATTGCCATAGCTGGTTTTATTTTAATTGATTGTTTTATCCTTATTAATTTTAGCGTAACCGGTTTACTTTAATAGGTTCCTCATAATATGTCCATTCAACGCCAAAAGAAATTTGACATATTTTGTATTTTGTCTCCATGAAGTACTCATTAGAACAGAGAACAGAGATTACAGATTACAAAAGCCAAGAAAATGCAGGCGAAACAAGAACAAGATTTATTACAAATAGTCAAAGAAATATATCCGTAAATACAATTTTAAAGAAAAGAAAATGTAAATCGCACCAAGAGAACTTCCCTGATTTATTTAAAAAAAAATATGGATGGAGGAGGCAACATTTACCACATCAGACGAATTTAATTGACACATTACTCATCAATGGGTTGCGGAAGACCCAAGAAAATTTCAGACCGTCAAATTTCAAGGAAAGAGTTCGATTCACGTTTGGCGTGTTGTTTTTATAATATAATTTTGGGTCCAATATTTTATAACGGGTCTCTAAACGGACGAAGGTATCATGCGTTCCTTCAAAACCAAATTGAACATTTTTTAAAGGAATTACCCTGACAAGAATATCGAAACCTAACTTGGTATTGAGATGGAGCTGCTCCGCATGTAGGGGTTCGCGAGACCACGAGACTAGTCTCGGTTTCGGTCTCGAAACGTCTCGAAACGAGACCGATACCGAGACTTACAAAAGTATTTCGAGACCGAGACCGAGACTTGGTGTTCGAGACCAAGACCGATACCGAGACTTACCTATCGAGACTCTCGGTCTCGATCTCAAAGTGAAGTAGCAAAATAACTAATGTTCGTAAATTATTTATTTTGACAAAATAATTCAAAAAATATATGTTTGGGGGCAAATTAATTGATGCAAAAAATAATTTTTCTATAATCAATTATATTATACTAGCGTTGTATATGTTCTTATAACAGTGATACCAGTGAAATAGTCATTTAAAAAACGATATAAATAACCATAAAAAGAGAATTTCCCAAATTTAGAAATTCTAGTAGCGAAATTCCACTTCACATGTCGAAAACCGTAAATTGCTACCCTGTTCTCAAAAAGAGACACTTTATCACAACTATACTATATAGGATTTTGATATTGTGATCCTTATAAATTTATAATCGGTTTTTATATTTAATTATTGAAAGTAACTGAAATCCAAAAATTTTTAGTTTTTGGTTCAATAATTAATAACTAATAGACTGTAACAACTAAAAACATCGCAATATCATATTCTTATATAGTATAGATACGGTAAAGTCTCCAACGGATGAAGAAATTGTGGTGATTTTTGTTTAAAAATTTTCCGACTTAAAATAAACAAAAAATTGTTAAAAAAAATCAGTGAAATTTTTTCTTGACACTTTCTTCTTTAATCGCTTCGATGGCTTTCTAATTAAAGAAGGTACCTGTTTTATAGAACAATATTTTTGTATTGATTTTGTTTGTATTTGAAAATAATGGACGATATAAAATTTTTAACAATATGTGTTGTATAATAATAATAATACATATACATATGGACAAGATTTTCTACAAACAAATCACAAAGTAGAATTTGGCTTAGGATTTTAAATAGATGATCAATAAAGCTAATTCAACTATTAGGCTTAAAAAATAACGAACTGTTCTAATAACAAAGTAAAAATTTAAATTTCTAAACATACATTATAAGCATATTTTTAGATTTTATTTCAACCTATATAATACACCTAAAAATATTACAGAAAATTTAAACTAATATTTTATAATTTCATTTTTCAAGTTTCTTTTATACTATGAGTGAATACATAATAAGCATTTGTTTGAAGTTTCATTTAACATGCTTCTTAGTTTTGTATTAATTAACCCTGCTTGTGAAAATAAACGCTCTACTGCTACAGAAGTCGCCTGTATAGACAAAAGATCTTTTGCCATTTTGGCTAAATTTGGAAATTGTTTATCGTGTGCTTTCCACCATTCTAAAATATATATTTTCGGAATCACTTTTTTTTCAAATAGTGATGTATACTCGATGTCATAGTTATCATCGTTTGAGGAACTTGATGTTATTGGTGATTCAGCAAGCACAATTTAATATTTATCCCTGTACATTTTCTCAAAAAAGGTTATAGATTGATCTTTCAGGCGGATAATTGAACAAGTAGATATTTGTTTAATAAATAATTTTACTTTTAAAATCTACTCCACTTTTAAAATTTATAGTTAATTTACCAAATAACAAAAATAGTTGACTGACAAGTAGTATTATGAAACATAGCCGCCTTTGTGCAAGCACAACGTGCAGACCCCTAAGGTCCTGGTTAAGAAAATAAATACGCATCAAAGTAATACAAGTTTGGTTCAAAATAGCAAAGTTTACAGAATACCTAAGGGTGCTTTACTTGGCCATCGATCGTTTTCTACCTATTGAATTATAACGTCTGTCCCTAGAATATACAGTGCGTCCTTATTTTGTGTTTAATATATCTTATTCCATTTGTATATCTTTCGAAATATCAAATAATTATTGTTCTGTGGATGGTTGTTTAAGTAACTCTAGTGACGTGTGGCCTTTTTGTTGATGTGCAAAGAACAAGGGATATGTGATATTTATTTTGATACACCTACTATTGTCCCTATATCTTAATTTACTGATTCCATCTGTTGGCAACATCATTTCGAATTATAGATTTTTGGAATAATTTTTTATATAAATATACCTACATGTTTTCTGCTTTAGTGAAGTGTTCAAACATTGGGTTTTTTTACTTTAAATTTTTAAGATTGGAAAAACTTTGGGTTTCGAACGTAGGCTTCCATGTACTTTTGTCTAAATAACATCTCGGCGAACAATTATTATTTTTAAAATTTTGTTTTCGAGACCACCGAGACTTTCGAGACCGATACCGAGACTAAGTAGTTCTCGGTCTCGGTCTCGAAGCATCGGGACCGATACCGAGACCGTAAACATTTTCTGTAAACGGTCTCGCGAACCCCTATCCGCATGTCTTGCGTGATGTTGAATTTTTATACCAACGTCATAATAAATGAATTGGACGCAATGAAACCGTTTCTTGGCCACTCAAACAGTCCTGACCTCTCGCTTTAAGATACATTTCTCTGGGGTCATCTAAAGAACGTGGCATATCAACAAAGATGCCAAAATACTGAAGAGATCATGGACACAATTGTTAATGAAATAAATCTGCTCAACTAAGACAACGACATTACCATTATAATAGCAAGTTTAGCCACTTTTCCAAAAACCATATAAAAAACAGGATGTTCTAGTTAAAAAAAAATTCGTCCATAACGTCTTTTGTTTTAGGTTCAAATATTTTTTTGGTACAATTTTTGAAATCTACAGGAAAAAATACATCGAATGGCTATTATGGTTTTTTTTTAAATACAGGACACGTCCATGTTTGGTCCTCGTTGGAACACCCTGTACAATTATATAAGAAAATAATGGATTGTAAGCAATAACGATTTGTTTAAGTTTTTAGTTACCCAGTTATTACCAAAGCACAGCAGAAGATCAAAATATAACTTAATGTTTTTTAATATTTGCCGGTCATAAAAAATGAATACATAACCCATCTCTATCATCAGACATATATAATCAAAAAATAACTGATATTACGACAAATTACCCTAATTCATCATACTACATCTTAAGACATAAAACGATTACTTACCCTTAATGGTACAACTGGTACTCCTGAGCTTTGTTTTCGTTAAATACACACCGCACAACTACTTTGTCCGTAACGACTCCAACCATACGACCATCGACCTCTCTTATACGCGACGATAGGTGGGGCCCACCCATGGCAACGTCGTCCGTCAATTTTTATTTTTCTCATACGAAGAGATTCAATCAACTATTTAAATTAGATTATTTTGTTTATCATATTTTTTGGGGGGTTTTGTTTAGAGGTCCTGCCCAAAATTCCTCTACATTTCGCCGGTGGTTTTATTTAATTAATTTTACTCGAGTAAGTAAATTTGCATAATGAGTAAATACTGAGTGAAGCAAATTGGAGAATTTTATCGGTTATCGGTGTATAGAGGGTGTAAATAGATTCTTGTCCAATACTTTGGGGGTTGATTTATCTCATCAAATAAGAAAAACAAGACATATAAGCACGGTTAATTTTTTTTTTCGTTTTTTCAATTCCAGTCGGCTTTCCTGACGTCGAGAATTTCGGGCCATAATATACAGTGTGTCCCAGATTCGCTTCTCTATATAGGGATCTCGGCTCCTATTATACCTACAGCAAAGGTTAAATGGGGAAAGTTTTAGAGGAAACTTATTGCTTTCGATATCTGGCTTCAGATTTACGATCGATCAATAAGTTTGGAAAATATCGGCGAAAAACCGAAAATGGCGGATTTCATTTTTCGCCAGTATATTCAGAACGGTAAATTTGACAGCTGTCAAAATGTGACATTATTCGGACACATTTTTAAGACAAATAAGATGGTGTATACGACACGTTTTCATGGCTTTTTGTTAACGCGCAACCCGCCTCAACTTTCATTTTTCTTATGACCGCCATATTGGATTTTTCGATTTTTGGAAAGAGCCTAAAATTTCCAGTCTAGTGATATCTCACAAGTGCATTAAAGATTTTAGTGTCATCAAAATATCGCACTTCGTAAATTAGGTTTCAATGTTTTTAAAAGAGGCCATGATTTATTTGTCACAAGATTACATTAATAAGTAAGTAATGTATTGAACGCATTGAATTTTCAATACAACATGAACATAAATAACGAAATCTAAATGAGCTTTAACTACTTTGTAAGTGGATAACAATTATTTACAAATCTGCAAAATGACCTCCATTTGCATCGAGACAATTTTGACAATTGGTGACTGTTTTTTGTACAACCCTGGTAAGTGCATTTCGGTTAATATTTCTAAATTGTCCAGAACTCTTTGTCTCAGGATTTCTCTGGTCACGGGGGGATCAAATTCATAGATTTCATTCTTCGTGTGACCCCAGAGGTAGAAATCCAAAGGCGACAGGTCAGAGGATCTAGGAGGCCAATATATTGGACCATTTAAAGAAACTATTCTTTCGTTAAATAGCTAAATCTGCAGAAAATTTAGATAAAGTGTTAATAAATTTATAGAACCCAATTCTATTTCTATAGGTTCCTCGAAACTATAATACAAAATGATTGAATAAAAATGTAGTACAATATCAAAAAAGTAAGTTGACTGACTAGAGTAGAACGTTTTACTTTTTTTTTATTAGATTATACTCTTTTAGTATATATTTATATATTTATATATATATATATATATATATATATATATATATATATATATATATATATATATATATATATATATATATATATATATATATATATATATATATATATATATATATATATATATATATATATATATATATATATATATATATATATATATATATATATATATATATATATATATATATATATATATATATATATATATATATATATATATATATATATATATATATATATATATATATATATATATATATATATATATATATATATATATATATATATATATATATATATATATATATATATATATATATATATATATATATATATATATATATATATATATATATATATATAAATATATATATATATATATATATATATATATATATATATATATATATATATATATATATATATATATATATATATATATATATATATATATATATATATATATATATATATATAGGGTGTCTATTTTAGGGTACACCACTACTGCTATCTCATAAACGGCAAGAGATACGATGTTGGTTAAATCAGAGAAAAGGTGTCATTTATGGAGGACGTTAATAATCCGTTTACAGATTTTTAATTTTTTTCTTTTTTCCTGAAATACCGTGGATTTTGCAAACATTGTTCAAAATTATTAAATATCTCAAAAAGTTTGTACTTTAGAAAAAAGTTTTATACTATACTTACTTACTTTACAAAATAGCGCCCTCAGATTTTCATTCCGACGTTTTGTCTACCGGCCACCACCATCAATTTTTTTTTTAATACGCATCTGCATTTTTAATTTCATTTTCTTGAAAAGAACAATTTACAGTTAATACATCAACATACACCAAGGACATTTTTATCAACGTTTCGTACTGTTATATTCATCTTCATGTTTCTTTTTTCTAGTACGGCTATGGATTTTCACTGAAAGAATGGCTTTCTCCATAAATATCCTTGTTTAATAATGTGGATCTCGGAAAAAAAAAACTAAAATTTTTTAAGTTTCATCACAAACGAAATTACAAGTAAAGATCTACTAATATTAAAATGATTTAAGTTTTAAAAGTAATTTCTTACAGTATAATATAACAAGCAACGATTAGAAATGTTGGAAATGTCAATGGCATTTTTGATAACTCTTTCTGAATATTTTTAAGCACTTTTGGTGTTATTTTATCACATCCCAACTGAATTCTTAGCTTAAGATCATCCAAATTTGCTACGTCCACTATTATTGGACCACCCAGTTAGTGACACACGATTTACAAGTCCAGATTTTACAAGGGCAGGCCAAGATATTGGACCATTTAAAGAAACTATTCTTTCGTTAAATAGCTAAATCTGCAGAAAATTTAGATAAAGTGTTAATAAATTTATAGAACCCAATTCTATTTCTATGGGTTCCTCGAAACTATAATACAAAATGATTGAATAAAAATGTAGTACAATATCAAAAAAGTAAGTTGACTGACTAGAGTAGAACGTTTTACTTTTTTTTTTATTAGATTATACTCTTTTAGTATCATTAAAGAACTAAACGAAAAAAAAAAGATTATTATTTGACCATCATTTGGTGCCTATTTAAAAAATATTGGTTAGATTAACTTACCAATGATCCCACACCAAACGTTACTTCCAAATCTGATCTGTAGACGTCTCTCTGCCACTTCGTGAGGATTTTGCACAGCCCAATGATGACGGTTGTGCCTATTAAAGACTCCACACTCTCCTAGTATACCACTCACAGAACTGTAGTCGTCTTGGAAAATCAGTTTCCTTAAGTCCTTGTACTATTATGGGTTTGTATGGATGGTACTTATTCTTTTTTAAAACTCTCTGTACTGTTGATTTTGGCACATTAGTTTCCTGTTCTACAGTTCTTACCGATGCAAAGGGGTTTTCGTTCATTGCTTGTAAAATGTTTCCGTCTCGATTTTCATTGTTATTATTGTATCCGCTTTTAGGTTGTTCGAAGGCACCATGGTTAATTAAATTAACTACGATTTTCCTGAATTGGTTTTTATGAGGCTTCCGTCGTTCGGAGTACATCTCCAAATACCTTGTTGAGGTAACGTCGGCGTTTCTGTATGATTGAAAGTACAGAGCTTTGATACTCTCAACTATTTAACTTAAAGTCAAAGCCAAAATCCAATTTTGTTACAGATAAATCATGGCCTCCTTAGAAAAGCATTGAGAGCTAACATTACTTTCAATCATGGCCTCCTTAGAAAAAATTGAAACCTAACTTTACGAAGTGTAATATTTCGATGATACTAAAATCTTTAATGCACTTGTGAGATATCACTAGACTGGATATTTTAGGCTTTTTCCAAAAATCGAAAACCCAATATGGCGGCCATAAGAAAAATGAAAGTTGAGGCAGGTTGCGGGTTCACAAAAAGCCATGAAGACGTGTCGTATACGCTATCTTATTTGTCTTAAAAATGTGTCCCAATAATGTCACATTTTGGTAGCTGTCAAATGTATATATATATATATATATATATATATATATATATATATACATATATATATATATATATATTATTTATATATTATATATTTATATATATATATATATATATATATATATATATATATATATATATATATATATATATATATATATATATATATATATATATATATATATATATATATATATATATATATATATATATATATATATATATATATATATATATATATATATATATATATATATATATATATATATATTATATATATTTATATATTATATATATATATATATATATATATATATATATATATATATATATATATATATATATATATATATATATATATATATATATATATATATATATATATATATATATATATATATATATATATATATATATATATATATATATATATATATATATATATATATATATATATATATATATATATATATATATATATATATATATATATATATATATATATATAGGGTGTCTATTTTAGGGTACACCACTACTGCTATCTCATAAACGGCAAGAGATACGATGTTGGTTAAATCAGAGAAAAGGTGTCATTTATGGAGGACGTTAATAATCCGTTTACAGATTTTTAATTTTTTTCTTTTTTCCTGAAATACCGTGGATTTTGCAAACATTGTTCAAAATTATTAAATATCTCAAAAAGTTTGTACTTTAGAAAAAAGTTTTATACTATACTTACTTACTTTACAAAATAGCGCCCTCAGATTTTCATTCCGACGTTTTGTCTACCGGCCACCACCATCAATTTTTTTTTAATACGCATCTGCATTTTTAATTTCATTTTCTTGAAAAGAACAATTTACAGTTAATACATCAACATACACCAAGGACATTTTTATCAACGTTTCGTACTGTTATATTCATCTTCATGTTTCTTTTTTCTAGTACGGCTATGGATTTTCACTGAAAGAATGGCTTTCTCCATAAATATCCTTGTTTAATAATGTGGATCTCGGAAAAAAAAACTAAAATTTTTTAAGTTTCATCACAAACGAAATTACAAGTAAAGATCTACTAATATTAAAATGGTTTAAGTTTTAAAATTAATTTCTTACAGTATAATATAACAAGCAACGATTAGAAATGTTGGAAATGTCAATGGCATTTTTGATAACTCTTTCTGAATATTTTTAAGCACTTTTGGTGTTATTTTATCACATCCCAACTGAATTCTTAGCTTAAGATCATCCAAATTTGCTACGTCCACTATTATTGGACCACCCAGTTAGTGACACACGATTTACAAGTCCAGATTTTACAAGGGCAGCCAGCATCAGATCCAGTGAACGAGATTTATCAAAATTTTAATTTATGCAGTTGGGCTACGCGGGTATGCCAAAAGTGGCCGTCTGTCTCCGTTTGTCATATTACTTTATACAGGGGTCGTCATTGTGAAGTACTATACAGGGCGGTTCCTAATTGCGTGGCTGATGTTAAAGGGGGTGTTTTTATGTCCTAAAAGTCTTAACTTTTGAGATACAGGATGGTAAAGCTTAAAAAGAAAACATTTTTTTTCATCCCAATTCTGATGCTATTGTAGATAACTGCATGAAATTTGATACACGTCTTCTATGCATTAAGGAGCACACGGATTTACCTAGGTTAATTACATATACACGCCACTGGTAGAAATTTCAAAAATTGATTGTTAATAAAAAATGCCCTTTTATGCATAAAAGACATGTATCAAATTTCACACAGTTATATATCTATAATAGCATCAGAATTAGGATTATAAAAAAAACCTTAACCCTTATAACTAAAACCCTGTATCTCCAAAGTTAAGACTTTTAGGTTCATATTAAACATTTTTCTTAAAAAGGTCCAAGAATCACCCCCCTTTAACATTAGTACGCAATTAGGAAACGCCCTGTATAGTACTTCAAAATGACGCCCCCTGTACAAAGTAATATGACAGACGGAGACAAACGGCCACTTTTGGCATACTCGAATAGCCCAAAGTCGAACTATATAAGTTAAAATTATGATAAATCTTGTTCACTGGAATCAGTGCTGGCTCCCCTACTATAACTAAATACGAGTTCTGTAGTTTTTCAAATATTAATTGTAATATTTGCAGTTTATTGACAGCTACTTTATGAACAGTTTTACAAAATATATGAAAAAAAAACTAAGCCGTTTTTGAGGTTGACGGCTGTGATTCTAATGGTTCGATTCTTTCTAAATCGTTGTCTTCCTCTGAAAATGATGAAGTTTCGTCATCACTACTTGAAGATCCCAGTGTGATAACTAAATCATCAATAACCGTTTCAATTTTGCCATCTACTCTGTACGATAATCGGGGTCTTTTTTTTACCAGGAGATTTTAAAGGTTTAGGCGCCACTGGAAATAGCTAGAACCTTCTAGCGGCAAGTGTATGGAGACTCTAGGTACATCCCATTTACAAGTGGACCAGTGCAAAATTTACTAAATCCTCGATTGAGTTTCCGTACCGCTTAACTGGCGCACTTTATAGGTGAAGCGGCAAACTATTACAACAAATAAAATAACATAAAATTTATTTGCGTACACAAATTTTACTTTTCCGCTTGCTTAAGACTATGAACCTTTATTTTAAGGACCGCCCGGTTTTCTTTCGTGTTCCGCAATTTAGTTATATATTTCCATCTAACAGCACATCTATTTTTGTTATTTAATATATAAAAAGATAATACATCAAATTTTTCCTTCTTCAAATAACTCTTTTAAACTTTTAAATTTTTGACAAAAATTATATATATATATATATATATATATATATATATATATATATATATTCCTTTGTGCTGAACTAAACTGTAACATATCATGTGTCAAATTATTTGATAAGAAGGAAGAATGATGGCAAGAATTTCGGGTAATACCAATTAAACACTTTACCGATTTTTTGTTAAACTGATTAAATTAATTGTATCGTTGTATCCTATGAAGAATTATTTTATTATTATTCTGGCGATCCTCATTATTTTTGGTTACTTTGTAATTGTACAATGTACATACTTAACAGATAAAGCAAGGTCCCGGCACTGTTGCAAAATAAAATTACCTGCTAAATCGAGAAAGAAAAGTCTTTCGCCGAAGACCTTTAAAAAAACTAACCTACTTTTCTGCCACTAATAAACACAATTAAAGACGTGGGCAGCAAGATGGATTATTTTTTTTATCTCGAACCACTGATACATATTCGTCTCGCCCATTGTGTTAATTTCGATACAAACGGGTCTGCGTTTCATGTGTGTTTTCTTAATATGCACTTTGAGTGATGACATTAAAATAATTGAAACATTTGGATATAATAATGTTTCTGTTCATTAAAATTTATTTGTTGTTGCTTTAATTAACAAAAAATCTGTAAATTTCCTTTGTCCAATTATATTTTATTTTAAATGATTTATTTAATATTGCTTATTCTGATATAAGTAATATAATATCCAAATACAGTCTAATAAGGCGTCATTTTGACACTGTAAAAATATAAAAACAAATATTAATATAGTAAAACATTTTTATGTTAAACTGTGTAAAAATAAAAGTAAACTGCTGGTTGCTGCATTGGTATCTTCTATCATAGAAAACCTTGGACATTGAATGAACTAAATTCCAGTATACTCTGGAATAAGGTCATTTTCCTTGATATTTTTTGTTGGACTAATATCCAATATTTATCATGTTGATAAATAAAATCGTCAGCACTTATTGAGTGCTATGGAGGCAATTGTAAGCTGATTGAAACATCTTCTCGTCGGTGAATAACGCTTTTTTTTCAAAAATGTAGTACGTTTTCATAATATTCCGAAGGGAATCCAATTCGCTGCTTTTTGCTAGTCTATATATATATATATATATATATATATATATATATATATATATATATATATTCACTCACCGGCACAAAATTCCGCCACTCTAAAATTTTGACTAAGTTCAATGTTTTATAACTTTTTTATTTTTTATCCGATTTTCATGATTTTGTTATCAGTTTGTTAGATCCATTTAATGTGTTTTTCTTCATTTATTTTGTAAAGTATCATTTTTCGATTAGACTATATTATACTGTAGTAGATAAAACTGTTGTTTTTTGTCGTCACTTCAAAACACCCTGTAGAAAAATTGAGGTAGATAATTTTATTTACATACTGTTTCTGGTAATCAATAATGTATTCTAAACATTTCGTTTTTTGATTTATACCGTTACCTCATTTCTGCTTCGAGCTGCAGATTTTTTATTAAAACAATGTTATTTTTAGAAAATGCATGTCAAGCTTTCGGTTAAAAATTATCTACGTTGGCTAAGTAGGTGACAGAATGTTTGACAGTGACAATATTATAATTTGTTGTATGTTGTATGTCAATATGGTATTAACTCCAGCAGACGTGGGTAAAATTGTTGCGTTAATAGAGGATGGCCGTAGCAAAAGTTATGTCGCTCGTACTCTGAGAATTCCGAAGTCTACAGTTCGAGATGCCTGGAATAGGTACTTACAGACGGGAACTTTTACAAGGCGGCAAGGCTCTGGCAGAAAAAGAAAAACCACTGCAGTTGATGATCACTTTGTCGTCGTTAGTTCTTTAAGAGATCGAAGATCTACTGCTGTGTGTCTAAAAAATGACTTGCAAATGACTAGTGGAGTAAATGTAAGTGAAAAAACGATACGTAGAAGATTGGCAGAAGTTGGTCTTCATTCACGAAGGCCAGCAGTATGTCCACAACTCCTTCCTCGTCATCGGCAACAGCGACTAAGGTTTGCAAGATTGCATTCTGACTGGACTCTAGAACAGTGGGGAAACGTACTATTCACAGATGAATCCAGGGTTTGTTTGAGGTCGCCAGATGGTCGTGAGCGGGTATACAGACGTAGGAATGAAAGACATGCTGACTGCACCATATCAGAACGAATCTCATATCATGGCGGTTCAGTTATGATTTGGGCGGGTATTTCTACCGAAGCACGAACCGATCTTGTATTTGTTGAAAATGGAACCCTAACCGCACAGCGTTACATTGAGGAAATAATACAGGAAGTGGTTGTTCCATTTGCTCCTTTCATTGGGAACCAATTTACATTAATGCATGATAATGCTAGACCTCACGTTGCACGTATAGTGAGCGAATATCTGGATGAAGTTGGACTTCCAAGATTGGAATGGCCAGCATGTAGCCCGGATCTCAACCCAATCGAACATCTCTGGGATCAACTTAAAAGGGCCGTACGGCGTCGTCCTGTTCAACCACAAACTTTGCAAGACTTACGACTGGCGCTGGCCGAAGAATATCAGGCTATTCCTCAGGAAAGAATAAGTAACCTTATTCAATCGATGCCACGAAGACTGCAAGCTGTAATTGCCGCGAGAGGAGGAAATACACGTTATTGAATTTTTATTGTTAATTATCTTTGTGATATACCTTGTGTTTTTCTTAATAAAAATAGGCTTCAAATCAGCGTTCCTTTTAAAATTTTGCAGCTCGAAGCAGAAATGAGGTAACGGTATAAATCAAAAAACAAAATGTTTAGAATACATTATTGATTACCAGAAACAGTATGTAAATAAAACTATCTACCTCAATTTTTCTACAGGGTGTTTTGAAGTGACGACAAAAAACAACAGTTTGATCTACTCCTGTATAATATAGTCTAATCGAAAAATGCTACTTTACAAAATAAATGAAGAAAAACACATTAAATGGATCTAAAAACTGATAACAAAATCATGAAAATCGTATAAAAAATAAAAAATTTATAAAACATTGAACTTAGTCAAAATTTTAGAGTGGCGGAATTTTGTGCCGGTGAGTTTATATATATATATATATATATATATATATATATATATATATATATACATATACATATATATATATATATATATATATATATATATATATATATATATATATATATATATATATATATATATATATATATATACACATAAGAAAATGTAGATATTTAAATTTAGAATATTTTATTATGCAAAAGTTACATTTCTTTTATACCAAAAGTACAATTATTAATGAGTACTGCATGAATGACATGTTCCTTGAATTATTCGGTATAACAGTCGAATTTTCTTGTGTTGAACTTAAATTATTTTCTGCCATGGACACAACTACCGTTGTGTCCATGTATAGGTCGCAAATCGGGTGTTATTTTAGCACTGCCACACGTTCTAAACACTTTATTAGCTATTTCTATCCTGTATGCTACCGATTCATCAATATACCCTTCAACGACCGTTGATGACTTCCAACCGCCATGTTTCTTTAGTGACATCAAGTCTCCCCCAGATTCAACTAAAAGTGTAGCAGACGCTCTTCGAAATTGATGACCTGTATATGATTTAGCCTTTTCACGCTAAAGAATTAGCTACTATAATAATAATAATAATACCACCAAAAACATAAAACCAAAATTCAAATGGCAGATAAGGAGCGAAAACAAAATTAACAAAATTAGAAAAGAATTGGGACATCTTACCCAATCTATGAACGGCAACAAGTCAAAACGTATCACACAAAGTGTAGAGAAAATCAAATCTGCATCTCCTGATTACACGCTTACAGTAATTCTTGACATTCTGAAGCAAAAATTATCTGTGTATGCCGCAAGACTCCGAAGATACAAAGAATCAAATGAAAGAAAGGACGCTAACAACCTGTTTCGAAGAAGCGAAAAACAGTTCTACTAAAAAATCATGAACAATGAGGAGGCACGAGTAATAGAACCACCGACCAAACACGAGATCACAGAATACTGGAAAAGTATTTGGTCACAACCGAAACTACACAATAATAACGCTTCATGGATTAAAGCGGAAGAAGACAGACACAAGTGCTTAAAGGAACATGAGGACTTTGCAATGACACCACAAGAAGTTGCAGAAACAATCAAATACACGCATAACTGGAGATGTCCTGGAATAGATAACATTCATAACTTCTGGTACAAACATGAAGCTCTCACTCGCCAAATTAATGAAATTATTTTAAAACCTAGCACACTCCCCAGTTTTCTCACCCAAGGAATAACATACCTTAAACCCAAAAATTCAGACAATAAGGACCCGTCAAATTACCGACCTATTACGTGCCTTCCAACCCTATATAAAATCATCACAGCCACAATTACCAGGAGAATAGACGAACATCTAGCACACAAAAACATTCTAATGGAAGAACAAAAAGGGTGCAGGAAAAACAGCCGAAGATGCAAGGAGCAGCTCATTATAGACAGCGTTATCATGGAACAAACCAGGAAAAATTATAGAAACCTTCATACTGGTTACATAAATTATAAAAAAGCTTTTGATTCGGTACTCCACAGTTGGCTAACCAGAGTACTAGAAATATACAAAGTCAATAAAAACGTCAGGCAATTTCTTACGCAAATCATGAGTAAGTGGAAAACTAAAATCAACCTGAGAACACAAAAAGAGCACATCGAAACAGAAAAGATCTACATCAGACGAGGTATGTTCCAGGGAAATTCAGTCAGCGCTTTCTGGTTCTGCCTCTGTCTCAATCCACTCTCAAACACACTGAATAATACAAACTTCGGATTCCAAATTAAACACCAAAAAAATAACCTACACAAAATAAACAATCTCTAAAATTATACGCAAGCACAAAGGCACAACTAAAGGAACTCCTTAAAATCACAGAAACGTTTACCCTGGACATCAACATGCAATTTGGTATAAGTAAATGCAAGCTACTTCATATCAACAAGGGACAGTGGAAAGACCACCCTTCGGGGGAAACAATCGACAATGAAACTATAGATAACATGCTCAAAGAAGAAACGCACAGATACCTAGACTTCCGTCAAAGCACCAAAATTAACCACACCCATATCAAATCAGAGCTCAAGACGGAATTTAAAACCAGACTCACAAAGCTACTAAAAACAAAACTGAATTCCAGAAATCTAACGAAACCTATTAACACCTTCGCCATACCTATTCTTACATATTCGTTTGGTATCATTAAATGGTCACACACAGACATAGAAAACATTCACATTCTCATACGCTCTGAATTTACTAAACACAGGAAGTTACATCCCAACGCATGCAAGGAAAGACTCAACATCGAGAAAAAAGAAGGAGGAAGGGGAATTATAGATATACATTCGCTAAATAAAAAACAAATTTACGAACTCAGAGAATTCTTCCACAACAAACAAACTAACCTCCACACCACAAGGCAATAGTGAAGGCAGACAAGAATTACACACCGCTCGACCTGTCTCAAACGAGCCACGCAGCAGACGCACACAGTCACATCCAATCACGACTAGAAAAGATGAACACCTGATCTGAAAAAACACTTCACGGAAGACATAGATACCACATAAAGCAAGACCATATACATAAAAAGCTTTTATATACGTGGTTACAAGAAGGGCAGCTGTTCCCTAAAACAGAAGGCTTCCTGCTTGTCATCCAGGACAAAGTCATAGCAACCAGAAACTACCGAAAGCACATCATCGAGGACACAACCATTAAAGACGAGAGGTGTAGGAGATGTCACTAGCAGAGAGAAACGATCGATCACATAAGGTGTAGATGTAGAATAATGGCCGGAACTGAAGACCGCGAGACACAACTCAGCAGCGAAGGTCGTTCATTAAGCATTAGCCACAACATACAAACTAACGGAGAACACAGGCCCTTACTACCATTATACTCCAACATCTATACTTGAAAACGAAGACTACAAGCTCTACTGGGACATTGACATCCACACAGATAAAACAATCCCCGCAAATAGACCCGATATCACCTTTCAATCCAAAAAAGAGCAAATCACTTATTTAATTGACATGGCTGTCCCCAATGACGAGAACATCCACTCGAAATACAGTGAGAAGATCGCCAAATACACCGACTTGGCAATGGAAGTGAAAAGGCTGTGGAAACAGGAAAGAGTCATCATTGTTCCTCTCGTCATATCAGTAACAGGTCTCACCCCAACAACGTTTACACCGCATTTGGCTCAATTAGGACTTAATACAGACATTCACAGGAACATCCAGAAATCGGTCATTTTGAAAACATGTAGCATAGTTAGGTCATTTCTTAATACACAATCGTTTTTTTTTTCCCATTTCCTTTTTTTTATTTTTATTTTTTGTACTGCCTTGGTATAACCCGTCAGTATAAAATACAACCACAGGAATACTGTGAGACAACAAGTCATAATAATAATAATAATAACAGTAATAATAATTTTATTTCTTCAATTTAACTAGTATACATGCAAAATTCATAAGTAATTGGAGAAAACGTCAAACCAATATTTATTAAACTAATTTGTATAAAGTAATATATACATATCAAACTCTAAACTAAAAATTACAAAAAATGACAAGACACTCAGCATAAAATATTTAACTCGAGTACTCTTGCACAGTATAGTAGTTCATTTTAATAAGAAGACTTTTTAGTTTACTTTTCAAAATTCTTAGAGTAGCAGCTTGTTTTACATCACTACTTATGAGAAGCAGGCAATAATAATTCTTTATTTCTAGTATTAAAATTACGTAAAGTGAGGTTTGATTGGAAGAGGTCTTTATTTTGATAAACAAATTTTTAAAATTAATTAACAGTTAAAATTTTATATTTCTTGAAATATTCGCGGCAAGAGTCTCCGTAAGAAAGTCCAAATATAATTCGAATTGCATACTTCTGCAATAAAAACACTCTTTGCAAATCCGAACCTGCTCCCCAATTGATTATGCCATAGGATAGACGACTGTGTATGTTTGCATAATATATCGATAAAAGAACATGACTGCAGTAATTAGATAACGCTTTTAGTGCATAGCAAATCTGCCTTAGGTTAACTGAAAGGTTTTCAATGTGATCCAGCCATCGTAAGTTTTCGTCAAAATTTAGGCCCCCACATTACACATGAGTTAGATCATACTATGAGACAATTATTGTTAATTTGCAAATTGTGCAAATGGTTCTGCTTAGGGTCGTGGTTAACCATGTCAAACGCACGAGAAAAATCCACAAATAGGCCTGACACATAGAGAAATTCACATAGAGTTCTTTCTACGTGATTCCGTAAAACCGTGGTGATGATGATGAACTGATTTTTAATATTTATTTAAAAAAGTTTGGATATACTAAATAACAGGCTAATAGGTCTATAATTTGAATAGTCATTTTTATTCCCCTTTACATAAAGAGGTATGATAGTGGCAAACTTTAACTGGGGAAAATCGCAAACTCAACACAGATATTTATAAGATAAGTTAACACTGCACAAAACAAATTTACATTTTTTTAGGAAATTATTGGATACACCATTATGCCCTGAAGCATTAAAATTCTTGAGATTAGTGATAAAATTTAAAATATCATTTTCACATACAGGTAATAAAAATAGGGTACTGTTACATGATGTTACAAACGCAGTATCAATATTATTGGTTATTGGTAAATTAGTAAAGCTAAAATTAAAATTATCCTAATGAAATCTTAATTTCATTTTTGGATTGATTTTTGTTTGTAAGGTCTTAATCAATTGCCACATAGCTTTTGATTTATTGTTTGAATTTTGAATATCATTGTCATTTTGTTGTACATAAAATAGTTTTAATTTTTCTTTGTAAATATTATTAAGAAGTTTGGTGATATCCTTATATTTTTCATCTTGTTTTGACAAATCGGTATACAGTGTCACTTTATCTGTTAGGCGAAGATTAATATTTTTTGAGCCCCTATTTTTGCTGGAAATATTAATTTTGACTAAAGGAAATCAGAATTCATAATAATAAGATAACTAATACTATTTCAGGTACCTTATAAAACTGAATTTTACCCACAACCTGGTTGGCTATTAAATAAAGCTCATCGGGAGCAATATTTAAAAAAATATTAAGGCTCTTGTAGAGATTAGGTACTTTTAATTTTCTCATTTTTTTTTTGGTTTAACTGTAGAGCTTACCTCGAAATTAACACATTTCAGCAAAACAATTTGCAGATGAACCACTTTTTTGTAAAAAAAAAACAACAAATACTTATAACTTTCTAGAGTATATTATTATATAACATACTGTTTTTTAATTTAAGTTTTTAAAGAATTAATGTTAAAACTGAATTAACAAAATATGTTGATGTTATTCAACTAAAACATTCTGAAAGAAAACATTGACTGACATTTGATATTTCATGATTAATCAGTCATTTCCGCTAATTCAAAAGCAATGTTGCCAAATATAATTTCATTTTGCCAGGGAAGAATTCAATATATTTTAGGGCCAAATTATGAATAGGCTGGTAACTTTACCAAGCAGATAACTGTCAAGGATACCATTGTTGCAACAATTGTAACTATGGTAAATATCTATTTTGTAAAATTATCAGCCTATTAATAATTTGGCCCTTATTAGGGTTGTTAATAATATTTTGTTGCGTAGTTGAAACGCTGTGATTAGGAGCACAAGGTGAAACAGTAAAAGATACCATCATTAAAGCTATAACATGAAAATCTGTACAGAACAAAAGCTGCAGCCAACCTTCATATAGTCGGTAAATCGGTACCGGGTTAGCACTAGGTTAGGCGCCGAAGGTATCGTCATTAAAGCCACAACATAAAAAACGGTACAGCTCAATCACTGGCAACGTAGAGTTAAGTTTAAAATATTTACATTATAAATCAAGAAATGTAAGTCAATTTGGCAACGCGGTAAGTATTCTTTTATTTCTAATACCATATTAGGAAGTTTTTGCATTGCAATGTTTTGAAAATTGTAGGAAATTTGGTTAGTTTTTATATTTTTTTCTGGGTCAAAAGTGCTTCATCCGCAAATTTTATTTTTTTAATCTGTACTATAAGGAAATACTTACCCTCAACAAGACCCAATCATTAATTTGTGTACATGGTGATACAGTACCTTATCTATAAAACGGTAATAGTTACGACAAAAAGTTAAATACAAAAGTTGTTTGGATTCAATTAAATTTTTTTATTTTATTTAACTTTTGTTTATACAAGGTGTTTCGTTTTGACGTGACACATGTCAACTTTCTTAATTTAAATGGGACATCCTGTATATTGTTACATGTTTCGATTCTACTGTTAATTTGCGAAAGTTTTTATAATAACATCTATATTTGAATTCTTTATCGTTTTTGAGTAAATTGAGTTTTAGATTTTTTTTTAAAAAAACATAATTTAAAAAAAAAATTTTTACCTATAAAACTTTAATGGAACTGACTAATATCCTAAACATACATTACTAAGGGTTAAATTCAACGAGTTTCCGTGCTGGTCTTACCAACTAATATACAGGGTGTTAAAAATGGAGAGCAAAACAAACAGAACTTTAAATGTAAAAATCTCCTGTTTTTCAAATGGAACACCCTGTATATTTTTATTTCATCTGATTCAGCGTTCAACTATCTATCATTACTCATATATATATATATATATATATATATATATATATATATATACAGTGTGTATCAGCCAAATGGAATAAATTCGATAATAAATAAATGGGGGCGTGTTCGGAAAAACGCTTGGACCCGTCGATTGGTATTTTTAGTTGCTCATTTTCTCCAATAAAAACTTTTTATACAGGGTGTGTCCTGTAACAGTGGTCAATGCCAACTTTCTTATTTCAAATGCAACACCCCGGATATTATTTAATTTTTGGATTCTTTAGGAGATTCTAAACATATTTTATGTTCAATGTCCTATACCTATCTTTAACTATTTCGGCAATATTAAGTGTTTTCAAATTTATTTTTATTTTATTTATTTCGAATTTATTATTATTCATGAAAGTGGCTCTGGTTACTGAACTATTTATTTGATTACAAAAATTCGCTACAACACACTCAATACTTATTTACCATTTAGGTCTTCATATTAAGAATGTAAGCAACAACCATTTTAGCGTTCCTTTTTATTGATATGGAACAAAAAGAGTCAGTTTTGTTTACTTTTAAGTTTTGTTTACTTTTGTGTAAAATGCCTGGCCTTTCTCTTTGCAAGACAGTAGTTGTCAGTGTCAGTGTCATAGTCTTTTGAATTTCGTTAACTGCATAATACCTAATATCAGAAAAATGGTTCATTTAACAGAAATGCATAAAATAACAATTCTACAAATGGTTTGTTATGGAGATAACACACGAAAACAAGTGGAAGTTGCTCGCTTATTTCATGAAAAATTTCCAAATTTGCCGCATATATCCCAAGGGACAATTAGTAAAATAGAAAAGCAGTTTCGCGAGCTTGGACATGTGAGGCAGATAAAAAAAGCAGCTGCCAATTCAATAAATGATGATACTAAATTGGATATTATGCTTGAGTTTGAGGAAAACCCACATATTTCGTTATATATTCGTCGATTATTCGAACATTAAAAGAAAATAAAATGCATCCCTATAAAGTGATACCAACTCAGGAGCTCATGGAAGACGATTATGATAGGAGAACTTATTTTTGTGAACAAATGATGGCTATGTTAGATAACAATGTTATTCAATTAGAACATGTTTTGTTTTCGGATGAGTGCACCTTTACACTTCACGGTCATGTAAATCGTCAAAATTGCCGCTATTGGTCTAGGGAAAATCCTCACTGGATCAGCGAAGAACATACTCAATATCCTGAAAAGGTTAATGTTTGGGCAGGAATTGTTAGGGATCATATCATAGGCCCCTTTTTCATTGACGGCAATTTGAATGGCGATAATTATTTAGCACTGCTCCAAAATAATGTCGTGCCAACTTTGACAAATTTGTATCCGGATCCAGCAAACCCACAAGTTCCAGCGAATATGATATGGTTTCAGCAAGATGGAGCACCGCCCCATTACCAAATTAATGTCCGGCAGTACCTCAACGGAATATTTCCAAATCGGTGGATAGGGAGACGAGGATCGATAGAATGGCCAGCGCGATCCCCTGATCTGACGCCATTAGACTTTTTCTTATAGGGACATATTAAAAATGTTGTATACAAAACTAAACCCCTCGACTTAGCTGACTTAAGAAGACGAATAACGCTTGCGATTAGATCGGTCACGCCTGAGATGCTAAATAACGTTAGAAGAAATTTCTATTTAAGATTAGGAATTTGCCAAGACGTTCGCGGCGAGCATATTCAACAGTTCCTAAATTAACTTTTTACTTTTGTTTATACATTATGAAGAAATAAATAATTTTATTTTTTAATCTTAATTTTTGCAATAAATTTGAAAACACTTAATATTGCCGAAATAGTTGAAGATAGGTATAGGACATTGAACATAAAATATGTTTAGAATCTCCTAAAGAATCCAAAAATTAAATAATATCCGGGGTGTTGCATTTGAAATAAGAAAGTTGGCATTGACCACTGTTACAGGACATGCCCTGTATAAAAAGTTTTTATTGGAGAAAATGAGCAACTAAAAATACCAATCGACGGGTCCAAGCGTTTTTCCGAACACGCCCCCATTTATTTATTATCGAATTTATTCCATTTGGCTGATACACACTGTATATATATGTCCTATATTAGCCGTTTTTGATTTATCCCGGAATTTTGCCAGTAAATGAGATCAGAAACTAAAAAAACCAAGATAGGCTTAGGAAATAACCTAATGCAATTGTTGACTTAAGTTGACATTTGCTCTGTTTGACGTTTTTGTCAAATTTTTGCTGCGAAATTTGTTAAAAAATGGCTTTATATAGTTTAGATGAACGTTTGAAATTATACAACTGTTTCATAAAAAATAATAAAAGGCCAGGGTTAGCCCTTAGAGAATATTCGAGGGAATATCCTAATATTCGAGTTACCTCCAGGACTATATTTTTTCGAATTGTGCGGGATTTGGAAAATGGTGTCCTTAAAAACTCTAAGAAAAATCGTCCCAATTTTGTCCTGACTGAGGAAAAACAACTGGAGATTTTACTTTATTTTGAGGAAGATGATGAAAGATCCCAAAGAGATGCTGACAGAGACATTGCAGATGTCAGTAGAGAAAGTATTCAAAAAACACTGCAGGTGATTGGTTATCATCCTTACAAATTTCTTCCAACTCAATTATTATCACAACTAGACTTTAATGAAAGATTGACTTTTTGTTGTGATATTATGGACCGGCAGTTCGAAAATGTGTTTTTTTCAAAAGTGCTTTGGACTGATGAGGCCTCATTTAATACGGCGGGTATTTTTAATCGGAAAAACACTCATTACTGGTCTCAACTAATAAACTTCTGATAAAAGCAATTAAAAAACAAGGCCGTCAAACCGTAAATGTGTGGTGCGGAATTATTTGCGACCGTATTATCGGACCAATATTTTTTGACAGGTCGTTAAATGGCAAAAGATCCTTGGAGCTGCTTAGGAATGAAATCATGCCCCTTATCAACGACTTGCCAGCAAATATTCGAGAAAATATCATTTGTCAGCAAGATAGCGCCCCTTACCACACGGTTGCACCGGTAGTAAATTTCCTTAATCAACATTTTCCATTGTGGATAGGAAGACATGGTTTAATATCCTGGCCACCACGAAGCCCTGATTTAAGCCCTTTAGACTTCTTTTTGTGAGGTGCACTAAAAAATAAAGTTTATAAAAATAGATCTAATAATAGAAATGAGTTAAAAATAAAAATCAGGGAAGAGATCAATAATTTTAATGCATCTAATTCGGTAAGGAACGCTATTCGAAAAATGGAGGCTATTTACACTTCATGTATCGCAAAGAACGGTGGCCATATTAAACATTTTTTATAATCTGTTTTAATCATGTTTAATACCCAGTTAGTTATTAGTTATACCGTGTGGCACAAGATATTTTTTTTGTCTCTCCCTTATTTTCATAAACATTAAATAATAAGAACATAAATTACATAATATTTCACTTTTATTTGTATTTTCTAACATTATTTATAGTCGCTATCTGTGTTAAGGAAATGGGAATAAGGCTTAGTTTACGACATTTTTATTTTAGCCCACTTCGTCTGTTTACTTATATTAAAAAAAAAGTCAAATCAGAAAACGGCTAATAAAATCGTGTTCATTTTGGGTATAGGACATATATATGAGAAATGATAGGTAATTGAACGCTGAATCAGATGAAATAAAAATATACAGGGTGTTCCATTTGAAAAACAGGAAATTTTTACATTTAAAGTTCTGTTTGTTTTGCTCTCCATTTTTAACACCCTGTATATTAATTGGTAAGACCAGCATGGAAACTCGTTGAATTGAACCCTTAGTAATGTATGCTTAGGATATTAGTCAGTTCCATTAAAGTCTTATAGGTAAAAATTTTTTTTTAAAAAATATGTTTTTTTTAAATAAATTCTAAAAACTCAATTTACTTGAAAACGATAAAGAATTCGAATATAGATGTTATTATAAAAACTTTGCCAAATTAATAGTAGAATTGAAATATGTAATAATATATAGGGTATCCCATTTAAATTAAGAAAGTTGATATGTGTCACATCAAAACGAAACACCCTGTACAAACAAAAGTGAAATAAATTAAAAACTTAATTGAATCCAAACAACTTTTGTATTTAACTTTTTGTCGTAACTATTACGGTTTTCTAGATAAGGTACTGTATCACCATAAAATGGCCACCCAAAATTAGTTTGAAATATTTTGAAATGTCTACATTATTATTGGATTGTAACATACTTTTAATCATTGAATAATTCGACCACACTGTTGATGGCTTTTGTTGTTATGCCAGTTCCGAAGAATAAGCCAATAATACCGTCTCCGAGAAAAAACTGCATGTCTTTTTCATCTTCCATTCAATAAATCTTGAATACGCGGTTTGGTAAATTTTCCGCGATTTAACTGGTAATAATTTTTGTGACGCTACTTTCACCGCTTCAACTAACTCAGGTAGAGCCAGAGGAAACTCGGAATAAGACATTTTTTAACTTTACATTGCAATTATTTGAAATAATTACTAAACAACCGCTCAGTTCGCAAATTTTAAATCAAATCACATAAATAAATTGACAGATATTTGATTACTTTTAAGGTTACCCTAACAACGCAGGTCTAATTATCTTACAACAGCCTACCAGCTTAAAACTTCAATTTTCACATCCATATATTTCTGACTTCATTCAACCATTTTCATGTATAATACCACAAGAGAGAAAATTTTGTCGGCAAAATTTTCCGACTGTTTATTAAAGTTTGTTGCTTGGTAATTTCGCGAATGACATTTTTCTAACAAAAAAAAAAATGAAAATTGTCTTGAGCGAAATTACCAGAAAGCAACAAACTTCAATATACAAGAAGAAAATTACCTTCAAAATTTTTTCTCGCGTGTTATTCGACATGACTATTTCACGAGAACAATGTCTTACCATATATGAGTCTACCAGTGCGAAAACGGCCTAACCCCAAAAGAGTAGTTTTGAGAAAACGTGATTTGAAATCTGTTGGAAAATATTGCTTCGTTTAAATCCTATCCGAAAAGTTTTCAGTGGATACATTTTTGTTTAATCTATTTATTTTAGCCATGCTAAGAGTAGCAGAAAAGTTGCAAAATACTTATATTTTTTTGAAAAAAAGTGGGTTAGGCCGATTTGCCTTTTATAAAAATTTTCAAAAATTACTAGGCCAGAGTAAAAAAACTTGTTTTGGACAAATATATCGTAAAAACAGATATTATATTTTATGAAAATACAATCTTACAAGGAACTAATTTACAAAAATGTCTTTGAACCGAATTATTCATCATAGTTCTCCTCCATTTCGATGAAGTCTTCAGATTGGTCGTCTGTTGTTTTCAAATTTTTATAAAAATCTTGGTAAACGGGGGGAATGAAGTCGGAAAGTTGCAATAAGTCCTGCTTTTTTTTAATATCCACCTTGTGTCCATTCGGATAGAGCAGTTGCAAATTATTATTAACTGAAGAAGTGACAGCATTTCTTTTTGCAATGTTCACTGTTTTGAAGGGAACCAAAATATTGTTGGAGTATTTGAAATGTATTAGAAATGGTTCATCCTTTTTAAATTTCAGCCATTGTATTTTGAGCCACTCCACTTTTTCGTCATTTAGAGATTTCTTTCTATTGGTGATTTGGGATTGAAGAGACGCAGTAGAAAAAAAATTTTGGCTTTCCATGATAATAAGTTTAAAAGGGTCTTTTTTTCTGGCAGATCTGATGACATTACACCAATGTTCCGGAATGTAAATATCTTTGAAGAATTTCTTTTGTTTCTCGATGAGCCCGAAGTCTTGATCGCAAGGCAAATACGAGTGTCCACTCACCAAAAACTTCTACTGTGAAATTACCGGAACCTACAATATAATTACAAAGCAGCGCGATCTTGATATTCCGGTTTTGGCCGCCGCATTGGTCTGAATAGAGAATGAGTTTCTTCGAGAGAACATGATTTTTCACAAAATGTAGAAGACAAGAGCCTATCTCATCAGGACCTCGTGAAGCTTTTGATTCACCCCACACATACATAAATGCCTCGTTTGTTGCTAGGTTATGGATTCCCAGACAAAATGTCCATAGTTGCCGCTTATAGTACGCAACACCTGTTGACAAAACTGGGGTGGCCAATGTCTTCATTAGATCAAAACTAATAACAGTGATGTTTTTGTCGTTTTTAGCCAACCCCGCATCGGCTTTCATCCCTTCCCTTGCTGATTCAGCCTTACGAAGATGTAGCTCTCGCTCAGTAACACTTTGCTGTTTTGCAGCTTCCTCGGTTGACGCTTCTATTTTTACCTTTAGAAAATAACATTTTCTACATGAATCTGACACAGGAGCATGAAAATGTAAATTGAACTGTGTATTAAATATGTTGGAGAAAACAAAATATGACACTGGTTCAGGAGTTTGATCTTTGTAAAGGTTATACATTTTCCCTAAACTAAGATCAGGCGACAGGTATTTTCTATGGGGGTTCTTTACTCTTGAATAATGTGATTGATATGCGGGGAATCTGTTTATGAAATTCTTGATTTCCAATATTTTGTCCTCGCTTGTCTTATTACCGGGGGCATGTTTTCCCCGTTTATCTACGGGAGGGGTCATACCAGCTGCTTTGCTCAACATAATTCTACTTATTCTTCCATCTGAAACTTTAAACACTTTTTTAAAGAACTCTTTGCAGATTTTTACTTTTTCTCCGTTTTCATTGGTTGCGTAGTACAATCGCGTATTCGAACGTCTTGAAGGATCTGCGTTGGCTTTGTAACACCTTAATTTATTTACAACTTCAACTAAGCCGAAAATGTAAGAGGTTTGTAAATCATGAGTTTCAAGCCCATACAAGTTTTCGAGCAGAGTTTTTTGCCGTTCAGAATTTATCTTTACATGGCACTGATTTGAACAGGGACACACTATTTCTTCAAATAACTTGGCTGCTACTACCTTACCTTTGAAATTCTTATATTCTTGACCTTTTGTCCGCTTCGCTTTTGTAATATTTCTTGGCCACAGTTTCTCACTCCTGGTGCGTTTTCTTGTTTTTGCTTTTGCACTTATAGTAGCCTCTTCACTTTCGGTTTCTGAGCCACTTTGATTATTAGGCTGATCAGGCAGATATTCAGACCCAGAATCGTCGAATGGGTCGCTCTCATACGAGTCTGGAAGAAAAAAAAACTAACCTCGAAAATCTTGTATTTTTTTACATGCTAAATAAATAAAGTAAAAGTTCTTACCGTTGATGTCTAGTGAAGTACTCATATTCATATATATTTTAACACACACACAGTTTGTTTTAATTCAATTATATTTCGCAAAACACAAAAAACTGTAAGCTCAGTGCTAAGTAATGTCAATATGACTTGATTGCGCAAGAACGGCCTAACCCACAGAAGTGTGGATTAGGCCGGTTATGCGTATGTTATGTTGACAAAATTATTTAAAGCAAAAGTATACTACCAGCGCCATCTTTGGAAGAGTCGCGGAAGGTGGCATAGGCTGTTTGGCCTTGTATATTTATATGCTTGGGCAACAAGTTGGGCCGAATATCTTAAAATAATAAATTTGTGGGTTAGGCCGTTTTCGCACTGGTAGCCTCATATAATATCAAATAAAACAGTGAAATCAAAAGAAATAACTGTCAAAAGCGCGTTTTTTTATTTGTTTGTATTGTAAAATAGGGTTTGTATTGTAAAAAGGGTAAAGTGTTTGTATTGTAATAATAGGGTAATGATTAAATTGGTAACCAAGGATATTTGACCTAGGTGACACTTGTCAAAATAACAAGATCAATTTTTTACTTTAACCCAACAAAATGTTGTCGCTGAAAAACCATCTTGTTGATTTTGTCCAGGTATGGAGAATTTTGTCCAGGTATGAATTTTGGCAGTAGGAAACAGGCCGTTGCTATGTCATTTTGCCATTTGTAAAACAATAGAGCGGAATAGTCAATATTAAATCGTCGTTTTTCGCGTCAACCGAAAAAAATAGTGTATTATACACTTGTCTAACTTCGCATGAGTTGTTACTTAAGGTCACTATACGGTGGAGGCTTGATGTTTGTGCCTTGTTGGTGAAGAAATCTCTCAATTTTTCATCTGTAGGGAGTGCGACGTTCTCCACCTTCTCTTCGTGGTAAGGTCATTCGGAGATTAAGAAATCATGGTTCTTGGGATTATACCCGACTTGTGCTCGCCGAACCATGACTCTGTGTTAAATCGGTTTCCACGTGTGATGTAGACCGTAACCCGTGTCTCTATTGAAATTTTTTGTATGTTTAAATATTTCAATAGATTCTCTAATTTTTCGTTTATAAAAACCTGGAACCGATGCTAGAACCTTGGTTTCCTTTACATTTATGAAATGGCCAGTGTTATGCTGGTGTTCAGCTCCAGCAGATTGAACAATTTGTTTCTTTTTAATACATCGTTCATGTTCCTTAAGTCTAGTTGATATTGAGCGTCCTGTTTCTCCTACATACACTTCTCCACAGGATCAAGGAATTTTATATACTCCTTCTGTTTGGAAAGGTACAATATCTTTCGGCGATCGCAAGCATTGTCCAATCTTCTTATGTGTATTGAAGATTGTACCTATGTTGGACCGCCGAAGTAATCGTCCTATTTTGTCTGTAGTGCCATGTATGTAGGGAAGAGCAACGCTACCTAATGGTGGCTCTTTATCATTATCCTTTTGTCGAGTTGGATTACTATATCTTTTAAATGAACGTGTAATATCTTCAGTGCAATAGCCATTCCCTCTGAGAGCTTCGGTCAGCTTCGATGTTTCCGATGTTAAAGAATCTTGATCAGAAATTGAAATAGCTCTGAATACTAATGAATAACCGATTTCTTAATGTACCATTTTCCTTCCTTTGAACACATACATCTAGAAAGGGAATCGTTCCATTAGATTCAATTTCCAGCGTGAACTTGATATTATGATGTTGCTGATTAAGGTGATCCAGAAATATGAGGAGATTATCGTGTCCATGAGGCCAAACAACAAAAGTATCACCTACATACCTGAACCTGGGGCGGATGTTAGTGCAATATCTTCAAAGGCTTCCATAAAGATATTCGCTACAACAGGTGATAGAGGAGATCCCATAGCTGCCCCTGAAGTTTGGTCATTCGGAGAGTTGATGACCTTAGGTGGTGTGACTTGTACTTGGTCATCATTAGGCGAGTAGTTCGTTCTAGTCCCTCTAGCCCCGTGTTAGACCATTTCAAGATTCCGAACCTGTACTGTAGCCATAAGTGTTGATTGCTGTAATGAGATTTCTGACATCCAGTTCTGTCTTTAGAAGAGCTCGCACTCTTTGAACATACTGAGCTTTCAGCTCGGTCTTTCCTTGCTTATCCAGGAACAATCTAGCTTGTTGGAACCCAAGGTATTTGTAGGTCTCTCCTTGGTTCATCTCTAGGACTATTTCTCCATTGGGTAGGGCTACATCACCATTAATGACTTTGCCTTTTTCGATGTTTAAGGCTTTACATTTGTCCATTCCAAATTCCATATGGATATTCGAGAAGGTGTATGTCACGTCAATAAGCTTTAGCACCATAGAGCTTAATATCATCCATTTACAGAAAGTGAGATATGGTACGAGAATTGGTTTCTATTGGCTTTGATGTTGAAGCCATGTCCTGTATTGTTGATCAACGTGGATAGGGGGTTCATCGCTAAGCAGAACCAAAGTGGACTTAACGATCTCCTTCATAAATTGATATGATGATCATAGGGTGAAATTTGTATGTTCCTAATACGTCTATGTGGCATACTGTCATTATTATTATTATTTTTACGACTTGTCTCACAGTATTCCTGTGGTTGTATTTTATACTGACAGGATTATACCAAGTCAGTACACAAAATAAAAATAAAAAAAAGGAAATGAAAAAAAAAACAACTATTGTGTATTAAGAAATGATCTAACTATGCTACATGTTTTCAAAATGACCGATTTCTGGATGTTCCTGTGAATGTCTGTATTAAGTCCTAATTGAGCCAAATGCGGTGTAAACGTTGTTGGGGTGAGACCTGTTACTGATATGACGAGAGGAACAATGATGACTCTTTCCTGTTTCCACAGCCTTTTTACTTCCATTGCCAAGTCGGTGTATTTGGCGATCTTTTCACTGTATTCCGCTTGGATGTTCTCGTCGTTGGGTACAGCCATGTTAATTAAATAAGTGATTTTCTCTTTTTTGGATTAAAAGTTGATGTCGGGCCTGTTTGCGGGGATTGTTTTATCTATGTGGATGTCAATGTCCCAGTAGAGCTTGTAGTCTTCGTTTTCAAGTATGGATGTTGGTGTATAATGGTAGTAAGGTTCTGTCTTCTCCGTTAGTTTGTACGTTGTGGCTAATGCTTGATGAATGACCTTCGCTGCTGAGTTGTGTCTCGCGGTGTATTCAGTTCCGGCCATTATTCTACACCCACTCGTTATGGGATCGATCATTTCTCTCTGCTGGTGACATCTCCTACACCTCTCGTCTTCAATGGTGGTGTCCTTGATGATGTGCTTTCGGTAGTTTCTGGTAGCTATGACCTTGTCCTGGATGGCAAGCAGGAAGCCTTCTGTTTCGGGGAATAGCTGCCCTTCTTGTAACCACGTATATGAAGTTTTTTAGGTATATGGTCCTGCTTTATGTGGTATCTGTGTCTTCCATGAAGCGTTTTTTCAGAGCAGGTGTCATCATTTCTAGTCGTGATTGGATGTGACTGTGTGCGTCTGCTGCGTGGCTCGTTTGAGACAGGTCGAGCGGTGTATAATTCTTGTCTGCCTTCACTATTGCCTTGTGGAGGTTAGTTTGTTTGTTGTGGAAAAATTTTCGTAAATTTGTTTTTTATTTAGTGATTGTATATATCCCTCCTTCTTTTCTCTCTATGGTGAGACTTTCCTTGCATGCGTTGCGATGTAACTTCCTGTGTTTAGTGAATTCAGAGCGTATGAGAACGTGAATCTTTTCTATGTCTGTGTATGATCATTTAATGATACCAAACGAATACGTAAGAATAGGTATGGTATGGTAAGGTATTAATATCTTTCGTCAGATTTCTGGAATTCAGTTTTGTTTTTAGTATCTTTGTGAGTCTGGTTTTAAATTCCGTCTTGAGCTCCGATTTGATATGAGTGTGGTTAATTTTGGTGCTTTGATAGAAGCCTAGGTAGCTGTAAGTTTCTTCTTTGAACATGTTACCTATAGTTTCATTGTTGATTGTTTCCCTCGTAGGGTGGTCTTTCCACTGTCCCTTCTTGATATGAAATAGCTTACATTTACTTATGCCAAATTCCATGTTGATGTCCAGGGTAAACGTTTCTGTGATTTTAACGAGTTTCTTTAGCTGCGCCTTTGTGCTTGCATATAATTTTATGTCATCCATGTACAAGAGATAGTTTATTTTGTGTAGGTTATTTTTTTGGTGTTTAATTTGGAATCCGAAGTTTGTGTTATTCAGTGTGTTTAAGAGTGGATTGAGACAGAGGCAGAACCCCAAAGCGCTGAGTGAATTCTCCTCATTGGAATATACCTCGTCTGATGTAGATATCTTCTGTTTCGATGTGCCCTTTTTGTGTTCTCAGGTTGATTTTAGTTTTCCACGTACTCATGATTTGCGTAAGAAATTGCCTGATGTTTTTATTGACTTTATATGAAGAGCTCGGGGGAAGAGGGTAACAAGCCACACATTTAAAAATGTTGAGATTTTGTGAAATTTATGATTGCCATAAAGGTAACAAGCCCCAGTTATGTTTTCACGTAAATCGGTCAACATTTGGCAACGCTACGCGAAAAAGTCGTTTATGCCTCCAGCCGTCTGTGTGTGTTTTACCGGTCAAAAAGGAAACAAGCCACACAAAAATCAACATGGCGTCGACACGTTCAGCAGGTGTTAAACGTAAAGTGCTCCAAAACAGTGATAATTCTGCCTCTTCTAAATCGGACTTCGACTCAGATGATAGTGTAAAGGATAAAGATTACGCAAATACAAGTGACGATAGTGAAACTAGCGAAGAAAGTGATATTTTGGTATGTTTAAAAATGATGTGGCTTATTCCCTTTTAAGCTAGACTGTAGTATTTTTTTTTTTGGTAAATAGTGGCTTATTACTTCTTTATTTTTTTTATTTTGACGCTGTATTCTGGCACAAAGTACTCCTAACCGTTGTACATAAAGTTAGTAGGTGTATTTGGAAAATATTACCGACGAAGCTGTTGTGTAATACCTTATCATCCTCTGTTTTATCTGTATTGGGGCTTATTACCTTTTTTCGACAACAAAGTTTGTCCATTTGTTTTTGTGGCTTGTTTCCTTCTTTCGTCAACAAACGTTTTCTTATTTCAGGATCCAAACGTATCACGAGGTTTTATTGAAACTCCTGAAAAAAAAACCGAAGGCCAGATGGCGACATCAGAATATAGAAAGCAGGAAACGAGAAAAGGCAAAACAGCGAAAAAATTTAGGTCACTCCTATGAAAATTGGAAGGGTAAAAAAATTCCCCCAAAAACTATGGGACCCCCATGCCATTGCAAAAAACGCTGCAGGACATTGCTTCTAGGGAATGAAGAAACCTTTTTCCATGCTTTCTGGAATTTAGCGTCTTTTGATAAACAGAATGCATATCTTTTTGGCACAATAAAAGCTGTCCCTAAAAAAAGAAGCTACCCCAAGAAAAGAAAAAGGGAAACTTCTTCTCGAACAGTTACTTTTTCATATTCTGTTAAGGTTAACGCAGTTGACGTAAAAATATGCAAGGAGGAGTTCTTCTCCATTCATGGCCTTCAGAATTCCAAAAAGCGTTTATATAATATTTGCAAACAAATTCGTCAGGGCAATACGGTTCCAAAATGTGACAAACGTGGTAAACATCACAACCGCAAGAATCGGTTACCTGAAGAAACCGTAAAAAGAGTACACGATCATATTAACGCTATCCCTAAGTATACTAGCCACTACAGCAGAAACATCGAGTTTACATCGATCACATGTAAACATCACATGTCCATTGCTTCCCTATATAAAAATTTCTACATTCCATGGTGCAGAGACCAGGATATTTCACCAGTTAAAGAAGATACCTACCGAAGGATATTCTGCGGTCAGTACAACATTGGATTTAAGTTGCCAAAGAGCGACACGTGTGATACATGTGATCGGTACCAAACTTTACTTGACTCGACTGCTAACGACGAAGCAAAACTAAGAGAAATTCAGCTTAATTTAGATTTACATCAACGAAGGGCAGAAGCGATGCAGGCTAGCTTAAAAGGTGAGACCGAAGAAGCTAAAAAGGGAAACCAGAAACTTGTTATTTCTTTTGATCTTCAACAAGCTCTCCCAATGCCAGATTTGACAGTGGGAAAGGCTTTTTACCTCAGAAAGGCATGGATGTACAATCTCGGAGTACATAACTGTAATACAGGTAGAGGATTCATGTTTATGTGGCCAGAACACATTGCAAAGCGTGGAAGCGACGAAATAGCAAGTGCTATTTTAAAATACATCAATCATTTTGCTCCCCAAACAGACGAACTAATAGTTTTTACTGACAACTGCGGGGGTCAAAATAAGAACTGGACGGTAATGTGTTTATGGTTACAGCTAATACGCCAGAAAAAGTTCAAGGCCATTGAACATCGATTTCTTGTGCCAGGACATACCCACCTACCATCAGAGAGATTTTGCCGCTATCGAGAAGCGTAAAAAATATCTAAAGCAGGTGTACTCACCAGAACAGTGGCATAACGCTGTCAGAGAAGCCAAAGTAAAAAATCCTTTTGAAGTGGTGCCTATGACGCAGGCGGATTTTTATGCCTTTGGAGATATTCTAAAATATATAAATAAAAAACATGTGACAGACACAAAAGAACAAGTTAATTTTAGCAAAGTACGAAGCTTTCGATTTGAAGTAGATCACCCCAATATAATGTTTATAAAACATTACTTGAATGAAACATTCAAGCCAGTTAACATTGGAAAACGAGGTGTCCAGTCTGCGAATTGGCCAACACTGTCAAATCTGCCTCTTAAGTATTCAGCTTTCGTGCAAATAAATCCGAAAAAACTTAAAAACCTTAAGGAATTACTACCCTTTGTCCCCCCTATTTTTCATGGATTTTACGCAGAGTTCGGCGTTGAAGATGTTCAGTTGGAGGATTTGGAGGTTACCGAAGTACCTGAAGATAATATAGAACATATGGATCTCAATATGGATCATGAAGATGCCGAAGAACTTTAGTTCCTTTTTTAGTTTTAAATTTTGTCAAAAATGTATAACGTTATTTTACCAGTAAATAAGGTATAATTTTTAAGTTGAAAAAGGCAATAAGCCACATTTTTTTGTCAAAAGTTGGCTGTTTTTCTGTTACCTATTTTTTTTTGTTTGGACATTTTGATAGCTGTATGTCTTAATATACTACTACAAAAGCATTTTGGTGTAAACTTAAATTGTGATTTGAGGATTTAATCAAAATATAAAAGTGGTCATATCTCAAAAGTAAGAACAGGTGGCTTGTTACCCTCTTCCCCCGAGCTCTTCATATAATTCTAGCACTTTGCTTAGCCAACTGTGGCGTATCGAATCAAATGGTTTTTTATAATCTATGTAACCAATATGAAGGTTTCTATAATTCTTCCTGGTTTGTTCCATGATGAAGCTGTCTATAATTAGCTGCTCCTTGCATCCTCGGCTGTTTTTTCTGCACCCTTTTTGCTCTTCCGTTAGAATGTTTTTGTGTGCTAGATGTTCTATTTTCCTGGTAATTGTGGCTGTGATGATCTTATATAGGGTTGAAAGGCACGTAATAGGTCGGTAATTTGACGGGTCCTTATTGTCTGAATTTTTAGGTTTAAGGTATGTTTTTCCTTGGGTGAGAAAACTGGGAAGTGTGCTAGGTTTTAAAATAATTCCATTAATTTGGCGAGTGAGAGCTTCATGTGTGGAGGTAAACTGTCTGTACCAGAAGTTTTGAATGTTATCTATTCCAGGACATCTCCAGTTATGCATGTAATTGATTGTTTCTGCAACTTCTTGTGTTGTCATTGCAAAGTCTTCTTGTTCCTCCAAGTACTTGTGTCTGTCTTCTTTCGCTTTAATCCATGAAGCGTTACTATTGTGTAGTTTCGGTTCTGACCAAATACTTTTCCAGTATTCTGTGATCTCTTGTTTGGTCGGTGGTTCTATTACTCGTGCCTCCTCATTGTTCATGATTTTTTGGTAGAACTGTTTTTCGCTTCTTCGAAACAGGTTGTTAGCGCCCTTTCTTTCATTTGATTCTTTGTATCTCCGGAGTCTTGCGGCATACATGGATAATTTTTGCTTCAGAGTGTCAAGGATTTCTGTAAGCGTGTGATCAGGAGACTCATATTTGATTTTCTCTACACTTTGTGTGATACGTTTTGACTTGTTGCCGTTCATGGATTGGGTAAGATGTCCCAATTCTTATTATTATTATTATTATTTATTTTTAATAACTTTATTTACAAATAAATTATGTCTTTTATTATGTTCCTCCATAAAAGGAAGGTTTTATGCCAGGAAATAGAATTTTACGGAATATTTCAGCATTTTATTAAGCTGCCATTTTGTTTAGCCGTAATGGATTTACACAAAAATTTTACCATTTTATCCTCATATTACACTTTGTTTTTGCGTAAATTTTGAACCCATCCGGTACGTAGTTTCTTAATTATGTTTTTTTAATTACTTTTCACTAGGCCGCCATTTTGTTCCGCCATTCCGATTTTTATCAATTCTGATCCTTGATTTTTGACTAAAATTTGAAGGCAATCGGATAAAAAGTTTTTGAGCTATGCCGCGTACAGACAGACGACAATGGAAGAATATGTTTTCTAGAGATCCTAGATTATAAAGATTTGTTGAAACTAATTTTATCCTTTTTACGAGGGAAGTAATTAGTTTCCTGTTTTTATTCCTCGGGCAATAAGTTTTTATTAAACACATTCAGGACTAAATGGTGAATGTAAAAATATAGCTTTGTTGGCGAGCACGTAAAGGTACGCTTAGTACAGTCTAAGAAGGTACCCACAGGTATTCACACAAAGCCGACTTGAAGTTTGGAACTGTCGATTTCCATATTATATTTAAAGTTAAGGTTTCACAATACACACGCAGATTTCTGCAGCTTGATTAGAACTTACGTGGACCTGACGTGTATTGAACAAAACCTACATTGATCGAAGTGCAATTTTTTAAAATTTAACCTAAATTTAAATGGCTATAACTTGTAAACAAAATGGTTTGTTTACAAACAGTTTTTTACATTTGGTAGGCTTATGTTTTGTTATCATTTTTGTGCTATGTGTGTTTTAAGGGTTGTTTTGGTCTGGTATATACGAGGGATAAGACAAAAGTAGTTTTTCCTACATGAACTTCGTCAAGAGCGAGAATTTGCAAATCTGAAAGATTATATATATATATATATATATATATATATATATATATATATATATGTTCCTAATAAATGGGTTCTTAGGAGAAAACTAATTTCTCAAAATTTTGATATCAGATTTGTTTCTTATATATATATATATATATATATATATATATATATATCCTTTTAATCGTTTTGGCTTCTCCATAAATATAATTTTGCTTTTCCGAATGTTAATTTTACTTCAGGGACGTACTAATTAATTTTTTCAGACCGTTGCGTATCTGTCTTATTTTCTTAAATTAGACTTTGTCTCCTGAATTCCGTAAAGGGTTTTTTACTTTTTCTTATTATTTTTAAAAAAAGTGACTTCAAACCTCGGGACGCTTTTTTAATTTTATAGAATTATTACCCGCAGACTGAGTAATTTTGATTATTTTTTAAACTTAATTTTTTTTGTTATAAAGACGACTTTCTTTTAAGTTACCAATTCTAGGCACTTTTTAATTAAATGTATGCCTAATTGAGTATGTTTTCCTCTTTATTAGTAAGTTTTCGTATACCGAGTGTCCAAAAAAATATATAATTATTCAAACCATAAAATAAATAAAATTAAAACTCCACTCCACTAAAACCAAAACACTGGTTCAGATATGTAGATAATACATTTGTTGTTTGGCCTCATGAACTAGATAATCTCCTTATAATTCTGGACCATCTTACTCAACAACATACTACTACCTAATATACGAAAGGCAAATCCTTTCCGGGCAGGAAGCTTATCAAGAAGAAAGGCTCAAAAAAGGGCAATGGGAACGTCAAGAACCTAAAGGACCCCAAGAACCGGAAAGGTCCTGGCGATCCCAAACCACCTCCTGGCACCTCGAGAGGACCTAGTGGCGGGTCCCCAAAAGCCACAAGAAAAAAGGTAACCGCCTGCATCAGTTTGACAAATAATAAAGTCAAACTGCTGCGCTAACCTGCAGCATGCCAGGGCAGCTACACGTGTCTTGAGCAATGCATTTAATAAGGAGCAAATCGACATTGCTCCTATCAAGGAATCCTGGACATCTACTTCGGATCGAGTTATGGGTCTAGGTAAATCTTTTGGTAAGTTAATTGAGTGCAGTATGTATCCTTATCAAGAAGAATATAAATTATTTTCTACTTTCAGAGTTCTGCACAAGAGACATGGCAGCTATACACGTCTCACTGCCGGATGGGAAGAGCAAGACTGAGTTAATCGTCTGCTCTGCTTATTTCCCCGGTGATAGATAAGCAGAAGAACCGCCTCCGAAAGTTAGTGATTGGATGTGATACCAACGCACACCATGTAGCATTGGGAAGCACGGACATCAACCAAAAAGGTGGGTTACTTTTTAACTATTTAATGGGAGAGGGACTCGTAAATAACTCGGGGTCTGAACCAACTTTTGTTACTAGAGTTAGGAGAGAGATTCTCGATTTAACAATTAGTACAAGCTTTACTAGCAATAAAGTTGACTGACCGGAAGGTGTCACCTGAACCACCGTGCTCAGATCATAGACACATCTGGTTTGATATTATAGTAGGCCCCAGGCTTGAGGTTAAATATCGCGACGCAACAAGCACAGATTAGAACGGCTATAAAACGTCTCTACAATCCAATCTCTGCCACGCGTCTACCTCAATCAATAATCGTGAACAACTAGAGTCTGTGATGGACCAAATCACAACCGCCATAATCTCATCATATTACGAAAACTGGCCACTGAAGGTTAAAAAAGACAATAGAAATACACCTTGTTGGAACAATAACCTGAATAAATTAAGGAAAGAAGTTCGTAGACTGTTCAATCGAGCTAAAACCTCACAAAGATGATTGGCTGACTATATACCGGCTAGATGATCTGCAACTAAGGTAATATATATATATATATATATATATATATATATATATATATATATAAAAATCGATAAAAATGCGCTCTCACACATCTTTATCAAAAGTTCTTGGCCGGAAAAGATATATCTATAATAGCAGAAATATATAATTTCTGCAGGTGCAATGAGGGTAAAGGCCCAGAAATCATGATCGCAGGAGGGTACCCTGTGACATAATCGAATGCAATTCTTCTTTGAGGCCGGTTTGCACCTGCAGAAATTATATATTTCTGCTATTATATATATATATATATATATATATATATATATATATATATATATATAAGTGGGTCGACATGAACCTCTACCAAGTTCGCTTAGACCGATAAGTCTAACCTCCTTTCTGTTGAAAATCCTGGAGAGAACCCTCGATGAGCACATCTGGGACGTAGCTCTTAGGCGATATCCGCTGAGTGAGCATCAGTATGCAGTTCTGAGTGAGCATACTGATGCTAACTCAGAACTGGCTCTGAACAATCTTGCTGAGAGCATAAAAAACTCTCTAGAAAACAAGGAGATTTTTATATATCAAGGAGCATTTAACAATGTCTTTTCTGGATCACTCTATGATGCAATTACTGAAAGAGGGGTAGAACCCCTTATATGTGGCTGGATACAAGCAATGCTTGAAAACAAGAAAATAAGAACATCTCTACAGAACGAGACAGTGAGCTTTAGAGCTGCTAGAGGGTGTCCACAGGGAGGAGTGTTATCGCCCTTGCTGTGGTCACTACTGGTAGACAATCTGCTGGCTGTGGGAGGTTGATCTGCAGGCATATGCCGATGATCTATTCATCATAATAAAAGGAAAGGCTGAAGAGGAAATCTCAGCAACCCTTCAGGAAGTACTGAACATCACACTAACATGGTGTGAGAGGAAAGAGATGTCTATCAACCCTAAAAAATGGTGCTAGTCCCCTTCACAAAGAAAAGGAATTTGGAGAGACTTCGACCACCTTCCTTAAGGGGACCGGTGATACCATTTTCAGCTGAAGTGAAATATTTGGGAATTATCCTGGATAAAACGCTAAACTGGAATGCTCACCTGAATAAAATAGTTCTCCGACAGCGGCCATGGAACTCCTTTTGAAACTTCCACCACTCCGCCTATTTGTGGAAGAGGAAGCAATGAGAACAACATACATGTTACCAACAGCATGGTGGAGAGCACGACTCACATGGAATCATCCAACATGCTGAAAGTTGTGAATAACCACTACATGTTAGGAATGCCATCGGACCCGCTATCAAAAACTGTTAGTGTTAGAGAGAGGAGTGGGATCAGAATAAATCTGATTTACTTAAAGGAGAGCTATGCCTTTTCACAGACAGTTCCAAAGCCAATAAAGGTGTACGAGCTGGAATACATGGGGTAAGACCGAAGGCTGATCTGTCAGTAAGCCTGGGAAATAACACCTTAATATTCCAAGCAGAAGTTCATGCTATCGAATTGTGTGTTAGAATGTTGCAGAATCAACAAACTACACATAAAAGGATAAAAATATTCTCTGATAGTCAAGCGGTCTTTAAAGCACTTGAAGCGAATGATTGTATATCCAAAACAATTTGGAGAATCGCTCTTATCTGGGTACCAGGCCATGCAGGTTTGGAGGGAAATGAGTCTGCGGATCTTCTAGCAAAGAAAGGAGCAGAGACAAGATTCGTGGGACCTGAACCAACTTTAGGAGTAGCCCACGAAACGGCCAAGTGCGCAATTTTGGACCTGGTTGAGGAAAAAGTTAATCTCTATTGGCTTGGACTGGCAGGCCTGTCCCATGCAAGGGCATTTATCCCCCTTCCTATGAAGAAGAGGATAATAGAAAGTCTGTTAAATGTGAACAGAATTAAGCTCAAAACAGCAGTAGGCCTATACACTGGCCATTGTGGTCTAAGATATCACATGCATAGGATGGGGCTTGAAAACGAATCCGAGTGCCGCCTGTGTATGAAGGATGAGGAGACAGCCAGACATGTGCTATGTGAATGCCCGGCAGCTGCCAGGATCAGGTTCTCTATTTTGGGTAGAGATGTTCTGCTGCCCGAGGACGTGAAGAATACCTCCCCAAAGGCAATGATAAGACTCATTGAGGATTTAGAGTTGCTTGAGGAAGTGTAAACATAGGTGTGAGCCACAATAGACCACAGAGTCGCAGTGGAGGGTATGCTTGATCCACTCACTTTTAACCTAACCTAACCTAATCTACTCAACAACATCATAAAATCAAGTTCACAATAAAAATTGTTTCTAATTGAACGATTCCCCTTCTATATTGTAGATTTATGTGATCAAAAGAACGAAAATGATATATTAGGACATTTTGTGTATAGAAAAACGACGTATACAAATAGATACTTTAACGCAAATTCTCACCATAATCCATCACAAAAGAAATCGGCTATTAACTCACTAGTATTTAGAGCTATTTCGATTTCTGATCAAGATTCTCTAACACCGGAAACATCGAAACTGACCTTAGCTCTGAGAGGCAATGGCTATTACACTGAAGATATTACTCGTTCAATTAAAGGATATAGTAATCCAACTGCACGAAAGGACAATAAATAAGGAGCCACCGTTAGGTAGTGTTGTTCTTCCCCACATACATGGCACTACTGACAAAATAGGACGATTACTTCGGCGGTCCAACAGACGTACAATCTTCAATAAACATAAGAAGATTGGCCAATGCTTGCGATCCCCGAAAGATCTTGTACCTTTCCGAACAGAAGGAGTATATAAAATTCCTTGCTCCTGTGGAGAAGTGTATGTGAGAGAAACAGGTCACTCAATATCAACTAAACTTCAGGAACATTAACGGTGTATTAAAAAGAAACAAATTGTTCAATCTGCTGTAGCTGAAGTTTCTAGCATCGGTTTCAGGATTTTATAAACATACAAAAAATTTCAATAGAAATACGGGTCACGGTCCACATCACACGTGGAAACCGATCTTAACAAAGAGTCACGGTTCGGCGGGCACAAGTCGGGTATAAAAGCCCGCCTAAGTCTCTTCGAGCTCATTTAGTGTTCAGATCTCGTGGAGTGAAAATGGCTCGTGCAATCGAAGGCGAAACGTCGGATAGTAATTCCAATTTGACACGGTCTAATCCCAAGAACCATGATTTATTAATTAAACATCAATCATAAATCAGACAATATGTTACGTAAATAATACAAAATATAAAAAAAAAACGTTCGCTACACAATAGCTTTTTGAAATGTACATCTCGAGATGTAAACAAATTTAATGGAAGTATTTGTCAAAAAAGCAGATTTTATTTTTTACATTTTAGATTATTATGGATTTTCACCGAGTATGGGGTGAGACAATTGTATCATTAAAAAAAAATAAGAATAAAAACTGCGTCTTTATTTATGACAATGAATTTTTGGACACAAATGTATATATTTGTACTTGTATGCTGGCAACTAATAAGTATATTTTTTTTTTTAGAAAAAAAGTACGGTTTCAACCTCAAAATGTCTGACAGTCAAGTTTTTCTTAAGTTTTTCGCTCTTTGGTTTAAATTTTAACCGCTAATATTAGAACAATTTAAAAAGAAACACGAACTTTTCTTTAATTACATATGTGATATTTTTTACAAGGCAATATTTTTTTAAAACTATGCAATGTTTTTTTTCAAATTATTAACACATTTTTCTACAAATGCTCCATGGATATGTCCTGGTTGATTGGAACAAAATAAATGACATGAGAAAGAAAAAGCTTCTCCCGAATTGAAAAAGCCATGGAAATGTATCATAAAAACAACTTTTAAAACTTTACAGCATTTTCTTTACGCCAAATTTAGTCTCATTATATTTAGCATGTTGTTGGAATCACCTCAGAAAAATATATAAAATATATAATATATAAAAAAACTTTGTCAGTCTTACTACTAAAATTGTGAAGGTTTTTGAAGTTTGATGTATTTGAGTAAGGTACAAGACTAGGTTCAAGGTACAACCGTACTAGACAGAGAAAAACATTATATCAAAAGAAATATCAGTGAAATGATACACATACGATTAAATAATTCGGTGAATCACAGAACTGATACTCAAGGAGTAAGTGTGCAGTATAACCATATTTTGAATCGCTATAGAGAAAGTACTTCTTGACATGTCCTAGTAAACAAACCATTGCCCTAATAATTGTCCTTTTTTATTTGTACGGACTGATAAGAAATATGAATTTATAAACCAAACCATTAGTAGTTGTTTTGCTGCAGTGGGTTCCGGAGTTGTTTATTTGCGTTTTTTGTTTTTCTGAATAATCCTTTTTGAATGTTTTAAAGCTCCGAGACCTGCTAAATGTCCTTTGTTCTTTTACTTGTTTGCCACCTTGTGTTTTAATGTATTGCAGTGGTAATCATCATTTGTGTTCTATGGAGAAGTATAATTATATTAGTTGTATTTTTTACGTGAGCCCCTAATTCTAATTAATTAGGTAAGTGAAGTGTCACAAATAACAATTCTTATGAACCCTGGGTTTCCTTTTGTTATTGTTATTTAATTTGTCTTTTTATGTTGTTGTGGTTACCTTTTTGTTCGTATTTATTTGTTTTCCATATGTATATGGTTTATATTTAGGAAAAAAATGTATTTAAAAATAAAAAATAATAACTCTTTAGTATCGAATAATTATATTTCCTAAGACTAAAACAAACATTATTTTTTTTTTAGATTAATTTAAAAATATTCAGTTAGTGTTGTTTGTTAGCCTTGTTATACTTGATTAAATTTTTGTTTGTATCCTATGAGCGGCCATACTGTAATAAAAAAAACGATCTCTTTCAGCCTTGAAGAAGACGACAAATAAATCGTCGAAACGTCAGTCGTTGTTTTGCTGCAGTGGGTTCCGGAGTTGTTTATTTGCGTTTTTTGTTTTTCTGAATAATCCTTTTTGAATGTTTTAAAGCTCCGAGACCTGCTAAATGTCCTTTGTTCTTTTACTTGTTTGCCACCCTGTGTTTTAATGATTTGTAGTGGTAATCACACATTTGTGTTCTATGGAGAAGTATAATTATATTAGTTGTATTTTTTACGTGAGCCTCTAATTCTATGGAATTAGCCTTGAAGAAGACGACAAATAAATGGTCGAAACGTCGGCCAATTTTTTTAAAAAAACTGAGGTTTGATTTATGTCCCTAACCCGCTAAACTTGATAACCTTGATAACCATTCTTGTATTTACACAAGTATTCCAAAGGATTTAGTTCGCTGATTTAAATAAAACAGAACAAACTAATATTATGCTAAAATAAATATATTACATATTATGATTACCCAAACAATTAAGTTTGATGATATTTGCTAATGATTTTATTCAAAAACTCGCTCATTTGGTCTGGCTTCGTTTTGGAATTTTTCTTGTGTGAACCTGAAGCTAGTCCTTCGGCGTAAATAGGAACCAGGGCTTGATCGGGAGAAACTCCGGCTATCGCTGTAGCAACGGGTCGAGCTATGGCTAGACCTCCAGGGCCTACTACCGCGGTTGCGATGGGTTTACTGGCTGCCACTCCCCCTTCACCTACATAAAGTGCGAAAGTAAATAAAATATCTGAAAGTTATTAATACAATTTTTATAAAAAAGTAAAATCAACAGTGAAAATCTTGGAAATTTGACTTTATTGCAAAACTGTTATTATCCAAAACTTTAAACTAAACTTGTAGGTATTTTTATATTTATTTTACTTAAGCTATCTACCTTGTACAGGGTGTCCCATTTTCGTAGGTTTTACGGGGTTTCCAGCTTATGAGTAGAGATAGAGAGATGCGGTTTTCGCGACACCGTGCTACTTTTCGATGAAACTAAAGAGGCCGCAAACAGATTTGCCCTAACCATTTTAATTTCCGTGCTACAGGGTGATTTTGAAAATTTGTCATTTTCGGACACCCCCTGTAACTCAGCTATCGTAAAATATATTTAAAATGTTTCAACTGGTATTTATAGATTTTTTCACGTAGAATTCAGTGGCGTACTCAGATTTTTGCTGAGAGTCATAGTTTTTGACATATTGGCATAACCTACTATTTTTTAAATGGAGACCCTATATATTATTTTTTCTTCTTATTCTTCGTGTCGAGAGCTTTTCAAAAACATACCATAAGTCATATTTATTTTCATAAATAACATGAAAAAATGCATTTTTCTTTAAACGGATTTATGGCATAGCAGATCAATCGAAATAAGAGAAGGTGGCTGTGGTAGCCATGGCAACGCCAACAAAATATGATCAGGCAGCCATTACTGCTGTCATTTTTGGCATTATTGCGTTTAAATTTTTCTTGACGTCTATTATAATTATTGTTTTAATATGGCTCAGAATCAAAAATTTGAATATTTTGAGAAATATGATATGAACGCGTGTTTTATATTGTCTAATGAAGATGCAGATCAGGCGGCAGAGCTTTATCTGAACAGGTTAGTTCTTTTTTATCTTCCTGCATTTTGACTTTATTGGTTCGCTTTATTTTATCTTAGATATCCCGAGAGAAGACAACCAGAAAAAAGAATTTTTCAAAAAATTAAAAATAATCTTTGCCAATATGGATCTTTTAACAAGCCTCGATCGCGAACTTACAATAAAGACAACGAAGAATCTGAGGTCAACGTTTTAGCCCTCGTTCAGACAGCTCCTGAAACATCTTGCAGGAAAATAGACGAAGAGGCGGGTGTACCGAAAACCAAAGTGCAGAAAATTTTGAAAAAGCACAAATTCAAACCCTATAAATACAAACTTGTGCATCATCTGCATCCTGGTGATGCAGAGCGCAGATTGGAGTTCTGCAATTGGTTTATAAATATGAAGGCAGAAGATATCGATTTTGAAAAAAAGATTATTTGGTCAGACGAGGCACATTTTACTAGTTCAGGGATTTTAAATAGACACAACACGCAATTTTGGAGTCAAGAAAACAACCATGTTATTTTTCCTAGGGAGCGTCAGGGCAGATTTGGATTCAATGTTTCCTGTTTTATTTTCAACCGAAAAATAGTTTACCAAATATATGAAGGAAATCCGAATTCGATTGGTTACGCGCGAATCCTAGAAGACGCATTAGGAATTTTGGATGATGTTCCCTTGGCTCAACTAAATAGGATTTATTTCCAGCAAGACGGAGCTCCAGCCCACAATGCCAGAATAAGTCAAAACTGGCTTAACGACCATTTTCCTGGAAGATGGATAGGAACACATGGACCTGTTCGATGGCCACCACGATCCCCTGACCTCTCAGTTTTAGATTTCTTTTTGTGGGGTTATTTAGAAAACAAGGTTTATGTAAGGCGATACGAAAACTTAGAACAACTAAGAATGGCCACCGAAAACGCTTTTGCAGAGTTACAAAGACAGTCATTTACAATAGAAAATGCATTAAAAAGAATTTTTAAAGTTTGTCACACTTGTAGGACACATAATGGTCTACAATTTGAACAATATTTGTAGTTTTAATGAAATTATAATTATTACCTTTTACCTACTTCCTAATTTTTTCTGATGCTGTTACTTTGTTATTTCGTTAATAAATATTTGTTAACTTTTTCCATGGCTCCACAGCCACCTTCTCTTATTTCGATTGATCTACTATGCCATAAATCCGTTTAAAGAAAAATGCATTTTTTTCATGTTATTTATGAAAATAAATATGACTTATGGTATGTTTTTGAAAAGTTCTCGACACGAAGAATAAGATGAAAAAATATATATAGGTGTCCCATTTAAAAAATAGTAGGTTATGCCAATATGTCAAAAACTATGACTCTCAGCAAAAATCTGAGTACGCCACTGAATTCTACGTGAAAAAAGTCTATAAATACCAGTTGAAACATTTTAAATATATTTTACGATAGCTGAGTTACAGGGGGTGTCCGAAAATGACAAATTTTCAAAATCCTGTAGCACGGAAACTAAAATGGTTAGGGCAAATCTGTTTGCGGCCTCTTTAGTTTCATCGAAAAGTAGCACAACGTCGCGAAAACCGCATCTCTCTATCTCTACTCATAAGCTGGAAACCTCGTAAAACCTACGAAAATGGGACACCCTGTACATATTAAAATTAATTTTTATATTTCTCAAATAAGTGTTAGGTCACTTGTAGCAAATTTTCCTAATTTTTGTGTTATGTCGGTATGACTGAAACATGGCTCCACGAAAATATTGACAGTGGCGGTTGTTCAGGTACAGAATTATGATTTTATTCGCCAGGATAGGGTCGGTCGAAGGGGTGGGGGTGTCGGATTTTATATAAAAAAAGAAACCAAATGTATTATTTTTTTTCAGGGCAGTTTTGATTTTTTAGAGGATAAATTATGCTTATCTGGAATCGAATATGTTATTCTCAATATACCGGGGGTCAACGAATCTATTAGACAGGCCATAACTTTTAAAGCATTTGATGTATGAAAACAAAATTTCGTAATAAGTAAATGGTACATAAAGATGAGAGTTTTCGCATATTTTCCACTTTCCGGTCACTTCCCGATTTCACCGAAAACGACTTCATTTTCGATCTTTTAAATGGAACACTCGGTAAATTTTTACATTTTTGGATTCCTGAGACAATTCTTGATCAGAATGTGATATTTTAAAAACTTTTTACGCCTACTTGATTTTTTTATAAGGCCGTTTTTAAAATTGCATCTAGGTAGCCATGACCGGACGCAAAATTAATCTAAAGCCCTGAAATGATGACAGAATAATACAATCGCTAAGTTTTAGTGATTGGTCTGATAGCTAGGAACAAGAGAACTATTTTTTTTCAAATGGGGATCCTTTTTTAGACAAACATTTTTTGAAAAGAAGATTTTTTGCGATTGGATTGAAAAAGGCGCTCAAAAATTAAAATATTGCCAAGAAAAATACTCGGTAATCAACATTACTTTATTAAGTGTGCCATGGATTTCCATGCTGGATCTTAAGTAGGATTTTTTAATTAAGTACAGTTGGTTGATCAAAGTTACTTACGTTGGATCTATATATGCGTCATGTCACGTAAAGTCTGCCCAGCCTATCTCTGCTGATAAAAAAATGCACGCCTATGCGCCTAACGCTCGGAATAACATTTTTTATACAGCTTTCTGCTGCCCTTTTTCAGATATCG